>VDFB02000013.1:96874956-97005284 GCA_007258455.2 Sequoia sempervirens
CCTCAAATCTTCAAGTTGATCTTTAATTTGAATTTTTCTTGATTCATTTGTACTATCATAAATTGTTTTGAGTTTGCCCCATGCTTCATAGGCAGTTGTACATGTCCCAATGTGAACATAAAGTTCGGGTGACATGGAGATACCTATGAGGCCAAGGGCTTCTTCATTTTTGAGATTCCATTTTTTGATTTCATCTTTGGATGCAGACGAACCTGGTTTAGATTTAGGATCTGTAGCTACATCCAAAAGATGTTTAAACCGAAAAATGAAAGAAATGTGAGTCTTCCAAGAATGATAATTAGAGGAATTTAATTTAATCTCTGGAATTAAAGTTGACATGATTGCAATAAAAAAAATTCACAACTATATGAGAAAAATAATAACTATTGTAAATATTTGCTTAAAAAATACCACTTTTGATTGAATTAAACTTTAAAATAAACCTTCTTTAATAAACAAATATTAAATACCTTAATCAATCTAAATATAGATAATTAAATAATTATAATATAAATTGAAAAAAAAACTATTTGATTTAATTTAAACATGAAATTAAATTAAAAAATACTAATAATGAAAAAATTAATAAATTTATAACTATTAAGTTATTAAAATAAACAACTATAAAAAAAGATTAATTAGAAAAACTAATAAAAAAGTTCAAGTTTAAAAAATTAATAACTAGTATTGGTTAAATGTAAAAAACTAAAAAACTAAAACTTTTACCTAAATACCTATTATAAATCTTCTCTTTCACTTAAAAACAAAACATGAAGATTCAAAACTGTTAGTTAAAGCCTTTTAAGCTATAAAGGTAAAAAAAAAAACATTATGTTTAAAAAAAAAGCTTCAGCTTTATACGTGGGACCAGTGGGAGGGAAAGATATTGAAAACTAAACTTTTTTTTTTTTTTTGGAAAGGAGCTTTTACCTCTCCCCTATGTGTGGGCGGGCTTTTTATTTAAGCGAGTTATTTGAAAAACTTTTAAGAAACTAAAGCAGAGGGAAACATTTAAGTACAAGTTTTAGAGAGGGAGGGGAGGCCGTGTGAAGACAGCGAGGGGAGAAACAGAGCAGAACGAGGAGGAGGAAAGTTTGCAGGGGTGACGATGACAAGAGAATCAGTAAGCGATGAGGGGAGTGGCAGCAAGAGTACCTGCAAACAGAGGTGCCCTTTGATAGGGCCAAAACCCTTAAAGGGTTTTAAATTTTTTTAATGATTATTTTCTTTAAAACTTTGAAATTGATTTTTTGATTTTCTAAATAAATATTGCAAATAAAAGCTAATGATAACAGGGCCAAAGCCCTAATTTATTTATTATTTATTACTGTTAAAAAGATATAGCAAATCTTTAAAAAAGATTAAAAAAAAGCTTGAATAGGGTTAAAAGCCCTTAATTTTTTTGAAAAATAATTTTTGACCTAGGGTTAGATCCCTAAAAAAAATTGATTTTTCTACAAAATGTAAAATATAGTGATTTTTTTAGAGATTTAGCCTAATATTCCAAAAAGATTACATAACTAATGAGTTGTTCTAAATTTTTTTTGAAAAATAACCCTTTATTAGAGGGTTTTTTTTTAAATTTTATGCAAAAATAAAACATGCATGCAATATATAATGGATTTTTTTTACAGATCTAATATACAAAAAAAATAGATTAGCTTTTTTTCTAAAAAAAATTTTTGAACTAGAGTTAGAGTCCCAAAAAATTGATTTTTTTTACAAAAATTGAACATGTAAAAAAATGGATTTTAATTTATGCAAAAAAATACAAAAACAATATACATGCAAAATATATTGCACATATTTGAAATTTGAAAAGCTTAGAAATATTTAGATAAGAAATCCTTACAAGAGTTAGATACCAAAGGTTAGAAAAATATGCTGAAACAAAAAACAAGATTAGACTTTTGGCTCTTTCTCTTTTTTTCTCTCTTTGAGTGCCTCCAATAGTAAGTTAAAAACTTCAACAATGTAGTCACAAAAATACAGTAATACTCAAGCTCTCATACCATGAAAGGAAATAAAAAGAGCAATGGAAATTACTAATAAAGAGAAATTGTCAAGGAAAGAAATTACCAACAAATTCAGTAGCCAAACCAAGCACCACCAAAGCAAGAGAGACACAAGGATTTGTTAAGGGAAAAAGCAAGAAAAACCCAATATTATGAATGGAGGCAAAATGCCTAAAGAATAATACAAAGAGAGAGAGAGCTTCAGCCTTAGCTTGCTTGCTTGAATCTTGAAAATGAGAGGAGAAACACCTCAATAAGTAGAGGTGAGAAAGAGGAGTTAGAATGTAACTCCCAACTCAATGAATGCCACCATTCATGTGCAAAGTGTGTCACCTCTTAAGGAGGTGGTTACAAATATTCCCTTAATAAAGGAATTAAAAAAAAAAAATAAGTCATCCTGTAGTAGGATTCATAAAGACTTGTAGGGGATTCCTTTAGAATATTCCTACAAGTTAATAAATATTCCTTAATATTCTAATAAAGACTTGTAGGGATTCCTTTAGAATATTCCTACAAGTTAATAAATATTTACAATTAAAGAATAACCTTTACCAAGTAAAGATTAATCTTCTAACAGTTCTTAGCATCTATGAGACTAGAATTAGTCAGTTACCAGTCATCAAATTAATAAACTTTCATGATGGAAGGTTCTACCCTTGGTCATTTAAATTCCTTTGCTTCATTTGATCTCTTGAGACTAAGACAGTCAATTGGTTTTGGAAATATTGACCCTGAAGTGTTGCTTGCTATTTATAAATAAAATTTTCATAACCCTCAATGACTCTTCCACTGTGATCTTGTGCTTTCTACCCTCTTCCACAACACTGTTATATTCATTTATGTGACTATGAAGTAATCTAATATGTGAATGTCCCTACAAGTTTTTCCCCTCAGTCTTTGGCCCTTGCAAACCCATGGTGAAACTTTTTCATGTTTAAACCTTGACACTAAACTACCCTCATTATTGTCTTAGCTCTACTTTTGTGACATTTCCTTATTAAAATTTAAAAGTTTACTACACAATTCATTGTCCTTTGATTCCTAGTTGGCACTACCCTTTCAACCATTTGATTGTGACTATTCGAGCATTACCCTATAAACTCTGCCCTCTTGTGGTTTTCATATTCTAAAAACTTGGAACCATCTTTCACATATTTCACCCTATACTATTTCCTTTTTCTATTATGCATAGTCCACTGAATCTTCATACTTAAGACTGCCCTTTCAAGTTATTTGCTTTTAGTTATATAAGGGTAAATGCTACTAATGTTTATTGAACTCTAATTTTGATCACTTAGAGGATATTTTCTAGAGTCATGCACAAAAATCCCACATGAATCTTCAGAACAAGTGGTTGAACAAGGTTTAGCCACCATGCAAATCCTTTGAATTGTTGTTCAAAAGTCTCCTTCACTGCTAAAACCCTAGTTTCTCAACCTCCGTTATGAAACTAAAACTTGACTATAGTTTTCCCACCTTTTCTTCTACATAAAAAAAATTATTTCCTTCATTTTTAGAGTCCATACCAAGTTTAAATTCACTTTTCTTTCTCCAATGTGAGTTTTGTGCCCCTTTTTACTTTGCATGCTATTTTCTCCAATACTTGGTGTGAAACATTTCCTTCTCTTTCTTTTAAATCTATGAATATAAAACTTTAAGAAAAAATTTAATAAGAGGTGTTTCTTTAACTTTGAGGTCACAACTTCATTTTATTTTTATTTTAAACTTGCCCCATCAAAGCCAACTAAAATTATTTAAATGAGACATTTAAATAATTTCATTATTTTTTAAAATGGACTACAATTACTATTATTATAATATGGAAATGTTAGTGTAGGTGATTGTGTATGAATTGGTGAATGGGAAAATGGATACCTTCTTGGGATATCACACTTTTCTCATTCAACCATTCACTAATTTCCTAAGAGTCCTAATTGGATTGACTAACAACCTCACAAAGTGAGACAATTCTGAATTAGGAGGGTCCTAGGAAGGGGTTCTAAAGTTCTAAGGAGTTCACCACCAAGCAAATGCTTGGAAAAGAAAATGTTTGAAAACACATTGTGATATGAAAAATGACCTAAAAGTAGAAATGCAAGCTAAATGAAAGATGCAAATGATGAAATTATGCAATAGGGAGATGATGTGTGTACCTCAGGAGTCTGGAGATGCCGTGAGGATTTTGGAAATGCAAAGAGGCTGCTAAAATATGTTGTGGAGGACTAAGATGCCCAAGATGGCATATTAGTCCCACAACTATTTTCTGGGGAAAAAATAGAGTCTTTAGATCTCAAAACCGGATCTGTAAAAATATCTAAAAAATGATCCTAGGAGGACTAAGATTCCCAAGATAGTGTATTAGTCCCATTCTAAATTTTTGTAAACTATGAACAAGATCCTGAGATCTTAGGTCTGCACTAGCTTCCCTTCCGATCTCAGGTTCTAAAACTTCTGTATATGGCCTGTAAGTGATTTTCCATGAACATGACAACTTTGTAATGCAACTTTGCAACTTCTGCAACTTTTCACTCCAAGTGATCTTCAAGTCTACAACCTAGATCTGCAATCACAAATATGCAAAATTGAAAAAAATTATTGTTTGTTAGTGAATGGGGGTTTTCCTTGGTCAAACCCCTTGTTGGTAATTAAACCTTGAAATGAAATAGAAATAATGAAGTAAATGGTGAATGAACAACTTGCAATGCTACAAATCACCAAAGCCTTGTTATAAAGTTTACAAAATAGTGTGCAATGGTTGTAATGGATATGGATCTTGAATGCTTGAAAGATAGTGCTTGAATTGCTTACTTGAATCAAAATCCTACATCATAAATGTTAGCACAACAACACACATGATGCATGAAAACTCTTTGATATGATGCTTGAATCTAAAAATGGCTTCAAATGCTTGATTAATGTGCTCTTGAATGCTCTTGTGAACTCAATTATGCTATGAAAAAGATCTCACAAAAGACTCGATTGAAATGAATCGAGGAACCTTGTATTTATACTTATCTATGCTTAATATCCAAAAACTATATCACACCAAGCGGACATATGAATTCATTGAATAAAGAAGGCTAAATCCTGCCAAAATTTGAAATTAATTCTCGAAAATGACACAAGGAGGACTAAGATGCCCTAGGTGGTGTATTAGTCCCAAGTCCTAAAAAAATTAGGGCATAGAAACCAAAAAGGGGCCCAATCCAAAGATGCCAAAATCAAGGTCTCAAGAGCCTTGGGGGACTAAGATGCCCTTGGTGGCATTTTAGTCCCGACCCCAAAATTAGGGACACACTGATGGAGTCATTAAATTAACATTTTTTGCATTAGAGAAAATCAGGATTAAACAGAAAATTATGTCATTCATAGGGCTTGTGGACACAAAATAGGACCAATTATTCCATAAAGAAGCATAAATAAAGCAAAGCGGCCCCAAACAAGCATGAAAATACAAGGGTATGCAGTTTACTACACTACATGAACACAAGTATTTTTTTTATCTTGTTGATGTCAATATGAAGGGTCGAGATATGTTTGTTGTTCCTTATATTATTATATATTAAATTTAGTGGACTTGTACATCTATAAACCAAACATTAGGGTTAGATTTCTACATATTATCATGATCGGTTATATGTTTAATAAGACTTTTGAAATTAACCAATTTTAAGTTGCCCTATGAAACCCACTAACTAAGTAGTGTTATGCTTCTCCACAACTAAGTAGTTTTATACTTAACCCATAATATAAGTTGTGAATAAAGTTTATGTTCATAGATTATGTTTCCATATTCAAACACCAAGAGAGATTTTCATGACTTGTTTGTTTTCCTATACATGTTAAATTTTATTATTATGCACATTATGTAAAGGTCTTATAACTTATGAATTACCTCTATTTATGATTATCTATTTAACCGTTAAACAGTAATAGTTCACCACCCTTTCAGTCCATTTGTTTGCATTAATCGCCCATTTCCCTTGCCAATTCTTCTGTATAGTCATGTTTAATATGCATCCCTTCCCATTACCTCCAAAAAATTCTAAACAAATTCCCAAATAATATTTATGTTTCCCTTGTATAGAATGTTAAGTGTAGTTCCTAATTTGTTGTGCATGATTATGTGTATACTATACATACCTATCAAATATGATATTTATGATTTCTATTAGATGTGAGATTTGTTAAACTCTGAATTATTTATTTTCATCCCTTTGCTTCAATTTGTCCTTCATTATAGACATAGATTAATAGTCTTGCTATGTATATAAGTATATATATATATATATATATATATATATATATATATATATACACACATAAATATCTATGTATACATATATATGTGGGTGATCCCACAATACTAGTTTACAACTTTTGGCCAAACCGACACCTGAACTAATTTGATCTAACTAAATCTTCACTTCGGGCACCTATAGCAAAACATGAGGAATTTAAAGATGATGCAAACTAGTACTTTGTGAAATTTTGTTTTACATTGTAAATATTTTTTTCAAAATTTTGGAATTAGATTGCACTTCTTTTCCATCTCCTTTGAAAACTATTTTTTTTAGTAAACACCATTTTTAAGGAGTGATGCTCACTATATACAACATAAAATTTTTTCCATGAGGATAAAATTCTATTTTTTTTTTTTAATTTAAATTTTTAACTATGATATATAGCACTTTCATTTGGTTTTATATTATTTTATTGAATATTTTTCCTTAATCAAGTTTCAAAGTCAAACTAATTACAATTCAAAAATAAGGAACTATATACAACATAATTTTTTGTATGTATTGATTTTATTTTGTTGGATCAAGGACTTCAATATCTAGTGCATTGATATATTTCAATTTTTTTTATAATCGCTATTTTTCCACATGTAGAACATAAATCTTGATTTTCAGTGAAAACCTACATTCAAGAAAAATAAATAAAATAATAATAAAATTAAATTTATTTAAAATTATACTTTTTGGGAAGCTTATAATAAGCAATACATACTTACAAAAATAAATTTTAAATGAATTCATTTGATCCCCCAAAAGGTAAATCAAAAGTGTTTTTTATCAACATTTTGATAGGTGTAAAGGAGACTCCGTTATAGGTATGGTTTAAAACTAGCGGTGTTCTATCCAAGGGGGTTTCATCTAAGGTGGTTCGATAAAACCCTTTTCAATTGGAATCCTTTAAATGGAACTTTTCAATGCTTAAATCATTATATTTTATAAAATTATGTGATTTTAGGAAAAACCAGGATCTCCCAGAAATTGTAAACCAGTATTGTGGGATCACCCATGTGTAAATATGTGTACACGTATATATCTATGTATATGGATCACTTTTACATTGTCTAAGCATTGGCACTACACTGCCAATAATACATTGTAGATATCAACATGCACTATCATAGAATAATAATTAATAGTTCTAATTTTTTACAATATATATTTAGGGGACTTGTTTTTTTCAAGGTCTTTCATGTCTGCCTATCTTGCACTTCACAATTCAAAGGGAATTGTGAACAAGTGCAACAGGTTACCATTAGAAAGGCTTTAGAAAAGTAAAGTCTCCCTAAAGCATTACTAAATATAGAAATTACCAAAATCCATTCATCCATGTCACATGTGTCTGTCATCCCAAACATAAGCATAAGAATAACACTTTAGGCCATCTTTCCAAATAAAATGATAAAAAATTAAGACTTTGACCCATAAATAAATCAGTCCTATCAATGCATGCATTCGTGCTAATAACTTTTTCATCATATAGGCATGTAATTGTAGTTCCAATAATAGTTAAATCATTTTTGACATGACACTATACCTTCTTATGAGGTGGTAGAACTAGGGAGACATGGTTTTTGAAATTCTTTTTGTTTTCAATTATGTTGTATTCTACCATTCAAAGTGAATTAGATGACTATTGCAACATAGTTTAACACTATCAATGTTTTTGGAAAACCATGTCTCCTCATTACATAGGGGAGAGGTGTCGATACATGTGAAACCTATCTTAGAAGGTTCACATGGAGTGCCACAAGGACCTATTATAGATTTTAATAATAATTTAATAGAGGAAAACTAATTTAGAAAAAAAATAAAAAATTCTTATCTAATTTTTAAAATCTTGTCACATGTGTCAAAATTTGATTTGGCCAAGGTGTCAAAAAATTTCCCATTTCAACACACACACACACACACACACAGAGTTGATATGTATTGAATAGTGATACACATTTTCTCCTAAGACCTTGAAGTCACATAATGAAAATTGCTTTCATTCTTTCTTTTGCTTGACAAATTGGCTAATTGCGACACTAAACAAACTAACAATATTTGTATGACTAATTGAAGAATTACAAAATATAATTATATAAACATATATACATAAACACATATTTTTATGTATTTATGTTTTTTATACATATTTACTTGATTGAATTGATGAAGTTGAACCTATAAAAAGTAGAACACCCCCAACTTTATCTATGGCACTAAAAAATCCTACAATATTTATTTTATTGAATTGAAGAACAACAAAATAGATATGTATAAAAAAAATATAGGTATAAATATACATATATGTATACACACACACACATAGATACATATATATTTATGTATGTATGTATATGTATATAAAATTTCTTACATGCATTCTTTTGCTTGACAAATTGTCTAACTTTGATATTGAACAAACCAACAAGCTTAGGTATTACTTGCCATCAGTCACACTCGTGCTATAGGTGACTTCCAATGAACACTCCTAATATAATGGCTAGTTCTGGTTATTTTTATTTGTACAATAGGATAACTATCATGTAACTATTACCATATCAAATATTTGATAGCTCCTAGCAATCCACCTCTATGAACCTTGAGTGATTGTTGGCTAATCTAAAAGATACAAAATAGCTCTAGGAATCAATCATTACTATGATCCAATAACAACCTAATAACTATTACCATATCATAACCAAGCTATCCCTGAGAAATCTACCTCTATGAACCAGGTGAACATGAGCTAATCCCTATTAGTAGCCCAAGCATCAACCATTAGAATAATCTAATGGTTTTTTGTCACTACTCAAATACCTCAGAGATTTACACTTGGATGAGTCATATATAATATGATTCACTATAGTGGTCATGTGACCTAGATAAATATATCAAAATCAATAGGTCTATTGGCCTATGCATAAATACCACTAGATATGGAGTTGGATTTCACAAACTTATAAAAGTTACACATAACTAATACAAGATGACCTTTACCCAACATGTACATATAATCAAATATTGATTATAAAGTATTCAATCTCTTACTTCATTCAAATTATTACTATATAGAAGCATATTATGTATTAAATACACATTATTAGGTTTACTTAACTCATCCATAACCATATAATTCCAATTTCAACCTTAAATGAAGCCTACTAAGAGATAAGGTCAAGAAAGTTAGGAAAAATCCCAACCCTTGGAGTTATTACCCCTAAACTCTCCCTCTAAAGACTTGAGGTCATAGGGGCACCCTTCTCCAATGGAATTCCTACATACCCACTTCAAAAGGGGATCAAATTCACACAAATTCTCCTCACAGGGTTTCTAAAAGCACACATACACATAGGTTTTCCATAATCAAGGTTTTATTATTGTTTCACCTTATTTAATAACACTTAACAATAGTTAGGAAATCATAGCTAAGCTCACAATTTAGTAACTTTTACTATAGCAATTACCCTTAAGGATATAGAGGTTTCAAATTAAACTCCACCCATTAATATTCATAAACTAGATTAAACATTGTAATGTTTGTCTTATAAACATAGGGGCTAGGATTATTATTAAACAAAATTACCTTGGTTTACATAAACCAATAGAAAATAAATTTCATTCAAAATTCACATATTAGATTCAATATTGAGGTTCTTATACTCAAGGGGTCACTAGATATTTTTTTAATCATATAGGGCCTTTACCTTGATACCCAAATTCCAATCTATTATTATATAGTGTGTCTTATTACTGTATTATGCAAAGAGGATAAAATGACATCAAAGTAACTTATTATAGCTTTTCCATTACAATAGAATTTTCCAAATGGTCACATAATTACATGCATCTTGATATCTTCTCAATATAACTCCACATCTAATATTTTCAATATTAAAAATATGTATCATCATAGTTTTACATAATTGAAAGCCATATTGATATCAATCCTATAAGATGAAAATAGCTATTTGTCATTGATATTATTTCTAAAATAATATCATAATAACCCTAGATATTATTGTTGGAAATAGGTGTTTTCATTGATTGTCAACTCAAGATGTGTTGTCATCGATTTTGAATATGTGTGTTGAAGGTTGTACATACTTTGGTGATAGTTTGTGTGCAGAAAGCAAGTCAATAGTGAAGTATGAGGTTGAAATGGTATTCAATCTGATATCTATGTGTGATGTAGAGGTGGTTACACGTATTTTGATATGTTTTCTTCATTCCCACTTTGATCTATCATTCATTTTTTGTGTACCACACATGGAGATATGTTAGAGAAGGTTTGTTAAGGCATTCATATTGTATATCTAAGGTAGAGTCATGGCATTTTTATCTACATCCCTCCACAAAGAAACATTTTTTCTTGCTTTTTAGAAGATAAGAAGGCTGACATGTGAAGGTGTTATATTCAAGGATTTGAGTGATTACACCTTCCATACTGAAAGTTATAAGTGATGGAGTTTTGATATGTGCTCTTATAGAGAAAAGTACTGATAAAGACCTGATGGAATGCTTTGTATTACTCTAATGGAATAGATGTGACTATGTGGACTTGGAAATATGCTCAAAAAAGTGTATGAGTTCATCCTTGCAAGTCTCATATGTTTCCAGTGTGTACAACAATTGCAACATACCATGTTTTGAAGTGTTATAGTCTATCTGGAATGCTATGTTTTCATTAGTTCAATAGGTTTCTCATTTTGTGCTAGCATATGATGATCAGTTTCTTCAAGAGAAGGTTGAAGAGATGTTGTGCATAGTCTACATTATTCACATCTTGGTATACATGATATTTTAGGTTTCTCCTCAATGGTGCAAAGTTGAACATTTGGCAGTTTTGGTGGTATTGATGTTATTTGGACTGACAATCTTGGTTCCTTCATTTGCGGTTGGTTTTTATTAATTAATTTTTCTTTGGAGGATGTGGGTATGTGCAGGATCATCTTGTTAAAATAGGCTCGTAAGTGGAAAAAAATTTAGAAAAATCAAAGTTAGGAAACTTGACATAAAAATTTGAATAAGTTATCTATATTATTTCAAAAATATGTAAGAATAGAATCTGTAGAAAATTGAATGTAGTGTCTAAACTACTAGGTTTATTTTAAAAATGAAAAATCTATTGATAAAAATTTGAATTCAATGTGCAAAGTTAAAAGGGTCTGTCTGACCACCCTAATCACAATAAAATGATAATATTTTTTTATAAGATTTTATACATAAGTGGAGGACTCATGTTCAAATGTGATGCATATTTTTTTGTAATTTTTTCCAAGTAAATAATTAATTATGAATTTTATTACAATTTTTAAAAAATATAAAACTGTATGTCGACCATCTTAACTTGGTCAAAACTTCATGAAATTCAAATTTTCTTTTTAATCCTATAGTATGCAAATCATAGAATCGATGCATGTTTTGGATTCCAAAATGTGATACCATTTGAAAGCTATAGATTTTTCAATCAACCTATCAATTAGGACTTTAGTTGTAATTCAAATAGAAAATGAATAATAATTATTTGTTAAATTCAAAGTAAAGCATAATTTATATTGGTGGAAAGCTGAGAATGTCCTCTAAAAACCCTTTTCATTTCATCAATTTTGGGTAAAAAAAAAGTCGTCAGCCACATACCCTACAAATACCCATCATATTGCCACTTTTTGGCCCATCATCATCCTGCACATACCCATGTGTTGATATGTCTTTTGGTCTTGTTATCCCATGTGTTGATACACAACTCACTTTTCTTTTCATAATGTATATGTTTGTAGCTGACTCATGGAGTATCATATGTTTCATCTAAAGGTCATCTTAGAGTTTCCCTAATTGGGGTTTTGAGTTGTTGTGGAAGGTATTTGTAGAGAATTTTTTTTGAAGATAATAGATAATAGTTAATTGAGAATGGTAAATGTGTTGAATATGAAGTGTGAAAAGTTAGTATGATGGAGTAATTGTGCAAAAAAGGAACTACAACATCAACATATGATAGATGTTTCTTCTATAGCAGCTCATGTTCATATTTTTCATTACAATTTTAATTTATCTTTCTTTGATATAGTGAGTCTCAATAGATCCTTGTATCTTTCCCTAAGGTTGTGTGCCTTAGTTTTCAAGTCCAATGAGAATTAAACAACGTTATAATTTTTTTAAGTTGTGAGCTTCATATACTATGAGCTAACTCTCACTATGGTTTTTTCCCTCATTGGGTTTTCCATGCAAAAATATTGGTGTCCTTTTGTGGTGCATGTTTTCATTTCTTCTTTTCTTTTAGTTAATGTGATGTGATGTTTTACTCTAAAAATAGCAATGTTTAAGTTTTAATATAGGTTGATTCATCCCCCTCTCAACACTATAGTGTGTTCAAAAATTGGTACCAGAGAAAAGTACCTTTGAGAAGCCTCACAAATGAGGTAGATCCTACACTTGAATACATGGGGTCTGTAGCAAAGATCAATTATATGTTTATTTTAGAACTGAATCTAGAGTCAATTAAACTTGAAGGTTGGGACATCAATTCAAAAGATTTTGAGCTATATTTTGAAGGAGAATCTGGCTTGCTCTTGAAGATCTAGATGAAGAAAGAATGAAAAATATCAAATATGAGTGCATGCTTGAAAAATCAAAGGAGAAAGTTGTCAAATTAAAGGCACAAGATAAAGAATTAAAAGAATAAATTTGAAAATTGAAAGCTCAAGTAGAAGGAGGAAATAGATGTGAAATTAAATTGAAGGAGGTACAAGTTATGATATTTGATTTGAAAGTTATAATTGAGGAAGGAAAAAGGATTGAGGACTATTTGAATACCAATCTTAATGATAAAATTGTTGAATGCACATTAAAGCTTGAGGAAGAGAATGTCACTCTGAGAAAAGATCTTGAAAAAGAAAAATAAAAAAATATAAAGGGTCAAAAATTGAGACGAGGTTCTAAAATTCTTGATAAGTTGAATAACTTTTAGAATCCATCTAAAGATAAATCCGTACATTGATTCGAAAAAGGGAAAATTCTTATGATCAATGTATTTGCAAATGTATATGATAACTTCAAAGTAGAAGGAAAGCCTGAAATAAGGGAGGGGAAATATTACACTAAAAAAACCTAAAGAGACATCCTCCAGAGATACAAAGACAAATCAAGACAACAAGAAAGAAGAATGATTCATTCCTGTCTAAAATAAGAAAAATAACTTCAAAAATTGTACCCCTAAACAAACTGCTCCTACCAGGTTCAATAGTAACTACTATGCTTATAATAAGTTTGGTCATAAGGTAGTTGAGTGTAGAATCAAGATGAGTAAAAAATCATTTAGGCCTCCAAGGTACAATTATATGAACTCTCAATCATTTGATGGTCAGTGCTATACTTACAATAAATTTGGTCATAAGGTTAATGAATGCAGAAGTAAAATGATAAGGAATAGTAATGTTATGATTTCTCAATCCTTCTATGGTTACTACTACACATACAAGTTTGTTCATAGGGATGTTGATTGTAGATGCAATGTGAGAAGAAGTAATTATGTTGTACAATAGTATCACCTGCTACAATTGTAATAAACTCAGAAAAACTGCAAGGTTCTACAAGGGAAAGAATACATGTAAGATCTTTTTGTCCTCAAAATAAGTTTGAAATTGGTCAAAAAAAGAAGGAAATAAACAAAGTATGAAAAAATAAGGAAGAAAGTGAAGTAAAGAATGAATCTATACCTTAGTATGGTGCAAATTAATCCTTAATAACTAAAGAGATAGTATTGTCTCAAGGGAATTGCAAGTGCAAATATTTTCAAAGCCCTGTAAAGCATGAGATGTTGAAGTCTTCAACATAATGGATAATGGTGATATGGATTTGTTTGCTCAAATTTTTAGAGAAAATATACCTTCTACGATAGATTGTTGAATAATCTTGGATCTCTATGATATCTGAGATAGTAAAAAGCTGCTAATGTCAAGAATAAATAAGTAAATTTATTGTAGAGTGACTATAGTTGTTGTGAAGCATATTTAGTTCCTATTTGATCAAAATTGATCTCATTCAAAATATATACAGTGTTTGCAAGTGAAACATAGAAAATAGAGTTCCACCTCTTGGGAGATGGAACAATGGGGGATTATGACCTATTTCCACTAGTTTCACTCAAGAAAACCCTAGAGATCTCAACCCAAGAGGGGAATAAAGGTAAGATATCTGCTAGAAGATTATCCTAGGGCCTGATTTCATATTACAAGAGGGTTCACCGCCAAGCTAGAGCTTGGAAAAATGTATTAAATGCAAGATATAATGCTTAACCTAATACAATACAAAATGACCTAAGAATGTATGCAAAACTTAACAAAAAACTATGAAATCAAAAGTGTGCACTTGGGAAACTAAATAAGCTTCAAACACACTCTAAAACACCAAAAAAATTGCTTTTAAGACCCATGGGATTCATATGCCTATTCTGGCATATCAATCCTAGTTCAGGGTTTCAGGACTGAAACAAGTTTATGATAGTGTAGATTCTAGATCTACAAAAAGTCTACAAAAATCCCTTTAGTGGGACTCATACGCCACTTCTAGTGTATCAGTACCATTCTCTTTTATTCAGAATTAAAAGTTCAGATATTTTCTCCAACTCCTGATCTATTTTCCAATTCACGATTTAAGATCTGAACCTACAAAAAGACTTGCAAAACATAACATTTTATTGATTTGCTTATGGGGGGTTTTCCTTGGTCAAACCCCTAGTTTCGTAATTAAATCTTGATGGAAATAATGAAAATTGAATGCAAATATGACAAAAAATCCTAACCTTAAGTGTGTCTAAGGTGAAGAAACCTAAGATGCAATGCAACCCTATTCTAATGTGCAAGAATAAGATGCATGAATGGAACTTGAATGTAGAATGAATCACTTTTGGAGATCTCTAATCACCCTAATAGGCCATTATAATGCATTTACCTTCCTTAGGCTGAAAGTGGAGTGATAATGGACAATGGAATCACTTAGGAAACAAGTCATTAGGCTTGGCTTGATGGCTAGTTGCATCACCCCAACCTAGAATCCATCATGATTCACTATAAGAAACCATAATCAACCCTTGACAATGCTAGATCTTAGATGAAAGTGAGCTTGAAGGCCTACAAAAACACAATAATGCTACTCCAAGGATTCAACTTTGCTTCTAATTAACTCTTGAATTCTCTTGTGAAGAATGCTTGAATGCTTGTAAGTGCTTGGATCTTGAAATTTGTCTCTAGATTCTAAAATAATGACTCAGAAGCTTGCTTATATAGGAAATGCACCTAATTTACTATTATTTAGATCTCAAAATCTAACATCAACAAAAAATTTGAATGAAAAAATAAAATTTCCCACTCAAATCATAAAAAGGCCCCAAATGGGACTCATATGCCACTTTTGGTGTATGGGTCCCACCTCGAGGGACTCATACGCCAAGAGTGGAACATGAGTTCCACCCTAGGTTTTTGGGATGGATTGTTAATTTTTTTAATGTTTTGTGGATTTTGTTGGGATTTTGATCAAAATAAGACTCAAGATCCAAAATACAGGGTCTTAGGGGCCTATTAATGATGAATTAAAGGGGTAATTAATGCAAGGGTAGTAAAATAGGTCCAAATTAGTTAAGGAATTGTACTATCTCAAAGAAGGGAGTACAATTTTCATTGCCACATTTAGCCCTCACTTTAGCACCCATATGACTCTATGTGCATATGCAAGCTAAAGGACTCTCAACAATAAACTTTGTTTCATAAAAGGACACTCATAAGGATTCATTCTCAATATGAGAGAATGAAGCCCCCAACATAGCTATTTGCAAAACCACAATGTTAGGAACCACATCATGCAATGTATACATTCGTTAGTTACCAAAAAATCCTCTTATTTAACTTCTAGAAATAAAATTTGAGGTAGATGTAAGCCCCCCTTGATTTTGCTCGCTTTACTGAGGTGGAATCAAGGTAGTAGTCTAACCACATCAAATTAGGGAAGTCATATCATAATAGATGTAAGCCCCCCTTTTTTTTTACAAATTTTCCCTTTTTTTTGTGTAGTGTCCCTTTTTTTCGCAAAGTGTCCCCTTTTGTCATGAAGTGTCCCACTTTTTCCCAAAGTGTCATGTTTTTTCATGAAGTGTCCCAAAAGGGAAATAAAGTGTCTAGGACCCTCAGGAAAGTACACTATAATGACTTCATCACACTTTGTGATTGTTTATGTATAGATTTAATATTTTAGAGTGCTTATAGGACATAATTTTTGTTGTTTTGTTAGATTCCACCTCAGTATCGATAGCATCTTGGTGATAGGAAATTTTTCCACATGTGAGAGCTCATATCAACATTATCAGAGGTAGATACATAGACCTTGTAGGCCACAAGTATCTATTGGGAATTCCTGATGCTTCCTAAAGGTATCACGAATCTATGCTTATGACACTAGCTAAGAGATGGGATGTCGACACTTGCACATTTTTCCTACCCACCGGAAAAATGATGATCAGCCTAGAGGATGTACACCACATCCTTTGAGTCCCTATTAGAGGTAAGAATGTACATTTTGT
Organism: Sequoia sempervirens; assembly: GCA_007258455.2. Classification (NCBI taxonomy): domain Eukaryota; kingdom Viridiplantae; phylum Streptophyta; class Pinopsida; order Cupressales; family Cupressaceae; genus Sequoia; species Sequoia sempervirens. The sequence goes on from VDFB02000013.1 coordinate 96,891,828, forward strand.
AGGGGAACACACGTTCAAGCATATTCATTTAGACAATAATTATTGCTTGGGAGGGCCAGTTCAGGAGGAGATTGTGGGGCCAAGTTTTGAGTTGTCCTAGCTACTCTACATGTGATCTTCATTCTTGAGGTGCATCATGATTATTATAGCGGAACTAGTACTCATCATTGATGGCTATGGAGCACACTTAGATAGAGGGCTAGTATACATGATTTGACATATGGAGCATGACAAGATAGTGTATACCTAGGGCTGGAGCATCCTCACACACCTGTATTATGATCTTGGGAGATTTGCATATTGAGAGGTTGGTAGTATGGTACATTGCACACTCTTATAAGTTTGGTGCCTCTAGCATATCACATGCACCAAACCTATAGGATTCCCTTCAATGTCATCCATTAGGTATCCCCATGCATTTAACTATCTGCTAAGATAGCCATGGAATTATGGAGATTTTCTTTATTGGAGAGTTAGGTTTGACCACCTAGACTAGTAGGAGATCATGTGGAGACCTTACCAGCTGATACCTCAATGGTCGAATGATACTTGACAACTTAAGAGGATGCAAAGGGATAGACTTATACTAGGAAAACATGATTACATAGTGAGGCCCTTCTACTATGATTGTGTCATGTGACAATTTGGTTAGATTCAAGCAGTTCCCATAGCACAACCTTTTTACAGGTGATCAATGTGGAGTGCCTAGAGGCCAGGAAACACTAGACGGTTCATTTTTTATGATGTCATTATGAGTGACCCCGATGACTATGATCAAAACATGCCCATAGTCTTTGACATTAATGACATCAGTACTATGGATATGTATGAGGAGTGGTGGATATTAGCATGACTGGCTCTAGTGTTTCCCATGGATCAACTGATGGGCTATGCAAGACCACTCTTAGACCAATGAGATGAGGAGGATGATACAACTAAGGATACATGGCTTAGGGCTAAATACCTATTCATAGATGAGATAGACAAGGAGTATGACAAGGAGGAAGACCATTATTACAAGGTAGAGGAGGAGGTTGAGGAGGAGGAGGAGGAGGAGCTAATGAGCAAGGGAAGTGATATGGAGGATGAGGGTCTAGTTACCCATGAGTGGGGAGATCCCTATTGTGCTTGTGTTACTAGAGCACAGTCGGCTACACAACACATGCCAATATTCATGAGCATGGAGAGGCTAGCACATCTTCTATGTCTCTTACATAGGATGAGGTTCTCTTTGCACATCCAACCAAACATCTAAGTGATGGCATTTTATTTATTGTTATGCTTATGCTTTAATGATTATGGTTTGATTTACATATATATATATCATGATGGTTACTAATTATCTTTATGATTTATGTCTTGTAGGTGGCACAAGAGATTTACATGATCTCTACCATCAAGTTGCTGCAAAGATAGTGCCCCCCACTCTTAGAGATGAGGCTCTAGATTGCATGCCCCCACCCATCGTAGAGTAGGATTGAGAGTTGTTCGAGCCTTATTTTAGGTTGAGAGAAGTGTATGAGGGCTCTACCAGGAAATTTGACCAAACTAAGACTACCTTTGAGCAGATCTAGTCATCCTGAGGTCCAACAAAGATCGAGAGACTACAGGCAGAGGTAGCCAAGATATAGGTAGAGAGGGATCAAATAGAGTAAGAGCGCATAGATGCAGTTGGATAGATATGATTCCTATAGTATGCATTAGATTATTTTTCCAAATCACGATTTCATACTACCACCTCTCGACAAACCATTTCACAATGGATGTGAATGGCAGCTCTTGAGGATTTTGGTAGGCACATGCCATAGTATCATTATATATATGTTGATGACATGTACTCAAAACTTTGTGATACATGTATAGGAGCTTTTGATGTTTTTCTTATTTGAGTTCATGTTTTTTTAATGTTAAATGAAAATGTGATTTATCAATTAATCTTTGTAAGAGTAAATGATAAATGTCTTCGTGATTTAACATGCTTTATGTGATATAACTAAAGCTATCCTAGTTTCTTTTAGATGTGGCATTGTGATTAAGTATGTTATGATAAATTAAATGCACCTATGATCTAATTGTAGAACATTAAATGCATATAAGGATCTAATCTAACACAACATGCAAGATTGACTTGGATAGTATGAAAGCTAAAGTAATGTTCAATTAAATGTAATTTAAATAATTACTTTAGTATCAAAGATGCACAAATGATTGTTTGTCAAGAATGAAGCAATGTGAGAGGATGTAGAATGTTATCTACTAACTCTAACACCATTTCTTTATCATTCACACTATTCAAGAAGATTTAAATGTAATACAAGTAAAAATGTGTGACATTAATCAGTTCTTGAAGAGGTGTACCATCCATTTTTGTTAACGTATATGCTCCAAACCCATTATTTTCTTCAATTTTGTAAGTTCCTAACCAGTTAGGATTGAACTTTCCTTTTTCAGTTGGAGTGGCATTGACGTTATGTTCATTTTCATATAACACCAAGTCACCCTTATTGAATGATTAAGGGATGACATGATCATTGTAACTATGTTTCTTTCTTCTAGAGTAAGCTTGAAGGTTATCAAGAGTATTAATGTGTTGTTCATCAAGCATTTCAAGCTGGTACAATCGTTGTTCCTTATAGTTGTTGTCATCAATTAATCCTTGAAGATAAATTCTCAACGTTGGAATCTCTAACTCCAAGTGCATTATCACTTCAGTCCCATACACAAGGTTATAAGGTGTAGTCCCATTGGATAATTTAATATTCATGCTATAGGCCCACAATGCATATGTTAACTACATGTGTCAATCTTTATTGTGTGTGTTTACTATTTTCCTTAAAATTGGTTCAAGATTTTTGTTAGTTGATTCAACTTGACCATTAGATTACAGGTAGTAGGGTGTTGAAAAGTGATTTTGTATGTTAAATGTTTCTAAGAACTTATTCATGTAATTAATCTTAAATGGTGTCCCATTATCTAAAACTAAAGTGAAAGGAAGTTCAAAGTGGGCAATAATATTTTCCAATATAAAACAACATATTACATTGGCGGTTGTCGATCAAAGGGGTATAGATTCCATCCACTTCGTGAAGTAATCTATTGTAGTAATTATGGATTTATGTCCATTCGAAGAGGGAGGTGAAATTTTTCCAATTAGATCCTGTCCCCATACCAAGAATGGCTAAATAGGAATTTGGGCACAAAGCTCAAAAGTGGGAGCATGAATCAAATTTCTATGTTCCTGAAATTTGTGACATTTTTTTAACATATTCAAAGAAATCCTTTTCCATGTGTCTTGAATAATATCCTATGTGAATGAGTTTTTGAACTAATGATCATCCACCAAAATTCCCTTATCAAGCATCTAGATGAGCTTCTTCAAGTGCTATGGGGATTTCAGATTGTTTAAGAAATCTAAGGGACAATTGAAGGATCTTTGATACAACACATCAACGAGAATAATATATTTAGATGTAATTTTTCAAAGGAGAACTTGAGTGTTCGTATTTGTTGGATTAGGAAAGGTACCATCTCTTAAATAATTAAATATCGGTTCATACCATTCACTTGAGTGTTTGTATTTGTTGGTCATAATACTTCTTAAGGTTCTATCGATGCTTTCATAATTGTATGCACAATAAATGTGAAGTCTTTGGAAGGATCTAGAGGAGATATTTGTGAGCTTTCCATTGCATTTGCATGTCAATTATCCCTTCGTGGAATGTTATCAATGGTAAAGGAATCAAACTTCTCTAACAAATTGATCGTGAGAACCTTATATTTTGATAATTTTTCATGCTTTGCTTGATATTTTCCATTTATTTGCTTGATTACCAATTGTGAATCACCAAATATTTTTATATTTCAAGCTCCTAGAGTCAACACAATACGTAATCCAATGAATAATGCTTCATACTCTATTGGGTTGTTTATACATTGGATGTTTAAGCGATACGACAAGGGAATAGGCTTTCCTCTGGTGGATCTATGATAACTCTCACACCAGAGCCTATTCAACATTTAGATTTTTCAAAATATAATTCCCATGTATCTTCATCCTTTTGAATAGTCAACACATTCTCATCAGGAAATACTTCTTCATTAGGTAATGCTGAGGGAGAAGGGGAATCAACTAAATGGTCGATCAAGGCTTGTCCTTTGATTGATTTTTGTGAAACAAACTTAAGGTGAAACTCAATGAACAACATAACCAACTTAGCTAAATGTCCTGATAAATCTATTTTAGTGAAAATATGTTTTAAAGGATTGAATTTCGTCATCACATGTATTTCAACATTCAATAAGTAATGTCTCAATTTACTAGTAGTAAATATAAGATCCAAACATTATTTTTCAATCATCATGTATCATTTCTCGTAATCAATCAAAGTTCAACTAATGTAATAAATAGGGTCTTCTTTATCATGTTCATCTTGTAATCCAACAATGTTGTGAGAGCATGGGTTGATGCTACTGTATCTAGGATGAATGGTTTATCTTGCATAGTGGGTTATAGAGCAAGTGGAGTAGAAAGGTAATCCTTCAAACTCTGAAAATCCCATTTGCAATCCTCATTCCAATTAAACTATGCCTCTTTCTTAAGGAGATGTGTAAAGGGTAATGTTTGATCTATTAAGGATGCTACGAAATGACAAATAGCCTAAATTATTCCTTGTAAAGTATGCAATTGAGAGATGTTTCTAGGAGGTGGAATGTCAACTATAGCATTAATTTTCTTTGTGCCCACCTCGATGCCTCTATGAGATACTATAAAACCTAAAAAAATTCCACTATCTACGCCAACGACACTCTTTTTTTAGATTTAACCTCATGTTGTATTTTAGCATCCTCTCAAATATTTTTTGAAGGATATTCACATTATCAAGTGTGAAGTCAACAATTTAGCTAGAATGTCATCAACATAATCCCTCAAAATTTTATGTATGTAATCATGGAATTTATCAATGTCATAGCTTGTTGGTAAGTTGCACCTACATTCTTTAATCCAAAGGGCTTCATGACCAAAAAAAATGTTCCCCACACTGTAGTGAATGTTGTTTTGTATTGATCTTGAGGGTTCATGAAGATTTAATTATATCTAGAGAATCCATCCATGAATGACAACAAAGCATGTCCCACAGTCGAACTACTATCATGTCAATATTAGGAAAGAGAAAGTCATCTTTTAAAGATTCTTTATTCAAATCACGAAATTTCATACACATCCTAATATGATTTTCAAGTTTCATGACTGTGAAAATGTTTGAGATCCAAGGAGAATAATCTATAGGCCATATAAATCTAGGTTTGAAGTGTTTTTCAATCTCACCCTTAGCCATTAATGCTATCTTAGGATTCATCTTTTGTATCTTTTTTCTAACAGGTTTAGCATTTGCAACAAGATCTATGTTGTGTGTCACAATATTAGGGTCAATTCATGGCATGTCCGAATAATTCCAAGCAAAGAGTTCAGGAAATTCATGAAGTAAAGTTACATGGTCTTCTTGTTCATCTTGATCAAGGTACTTTCCTATCTTGATTATTTTTTCTTCATTGTTAACATCCATTGATATGTCAATTGTATGTCCTAAACTAAGTGCACCCTATTTCTCTATAGGATTGTTGTGTTATTCATTGATTATATCAACCTCCTTACTTTCCTTTTCTTCCTCTCCTTGTTTAGCACTAATCACAACACATGTAACCCATTTATTTCTAGGAGGAGTGAATGGCTTGTCATAAAATCTTAACATTTCTTTCAAGGCTTCATCATCTTCAAAGTATTTGAATGAGTCATTACATGTTGTATCTAGTAATTCAAGATGTTTCAAGATGAGAGCTATTCTAGGTTTGCACATAATGGTGTTGATGTTTAACTAGGGTCTTTTGCTTGCTTGTGTTTTCTTAGAAGGAAAATATCCCAAACCACTTTTCATCTCCTATGTGTTAGGTTATATGGGAACACAGATTCCTTGTTCTTTCTTTCCACACCCTTTTCCACTATAACTCGACTATTTCATTAGCTCAAAACCTCTCCCATAAAGTATTTTCATTTCTTTAAATTTTTGTGGTTTTTGATAATCTATCTCATCAATTTTTTTTGTATATCTTGTTTCTTCTTCTAGAGTAGATGAGGTAGATGCTTTTTTGTTGTCTTCCAAGTTCAATGTTGACATTACCATTGGTTTCTTTTTCTTGTCAGTTTCTTTTGTTCTAATCTTGTACTCTCCCATAAATGTTGGTGTGAACTCTAAAGAACTGAAATCATCATCTAATAACTGTGACACATTTTCCATTTCTTGTTCCTCTTTTTCTCTTATAGGTTTTATATTCAAAGTTGGAATTAGTGTATTTAGAGGATTTGTCTTTCCCTTTTGAACTTGTAAGAAACTCTCAGGCTCGAGGTCTATTTCAACTTGAACTGAAGATAAAATAAGGTCAGAGGAAACACCTACTATTCTCTCTTGGTCCCTCAGTAATGTCCTAGGATCCCAAATTGGATTGACTATCAACCTAAAGGGTGAGTCAATTCTCAACAAGGAAGACCTAGGGAGAGTTATTTTAGGCTTTGAGGGGTTCACCGCCAAGCAAAATCTTGGAAAAGACAAGGAAACATTCAACTCACAAAACCTAGTAATAAAAGCTAAGTGATGGATGCAGATGATGAAATTAAGCAATAGGAAGTTAGGATGTGTGTACCTGGAAAGTTTGGAAATGTGATGAGGATTCTAAAAATGTAAAAATTCTATCAAAATATGCTATGGAGGACTAAGACGAGCTTACTATTGTCTTAGTCCCACTGTTGTTTTTGTGGTAGATGCAAAATCTTTGAATGTCAAAACAAGATATGAAGGAATCCCTAAAAAATACCCTTGGGAGAACTAAGAAACCCTAGGTGGTGACTTAGTCCCATCTGGAATTTTTGAAACCTCTGAATGCAGTCTTGAGGCTCAAGGTCTGCACTTCCTTTTTCTCGAATCTTAGGTCCTAAAACTTCCACATCTGGCTTGTAGGTGAGTTTCTGTGAAGATGACAACTTTGCAATGCAACTTTGCAACTTTGTAACTTTTCACTTTAAATGATCTTCAAGTCTTCAACCTACATCTACAATCACAAACACACAAGAGGGAAAAACTTCTTGATTATTAGTAATGGGGGTTTTCCTTGTTCAAACACCTTATTGGTAATTAAATGTTGAAATGAAATGAAATATAAGAGGGAAGTGATGATTGAACAAGGTGCTATGTTGCAACTCACCAAACCCTTGTTATAAAGTCTTCAAACTTGTGTGAAATGGCTATCTTGGATATAGATCTTGAATCAAAGGAATGCTTCATAGATATGGACTTGAATAGCTTGCTTGAATCAAAACCCTACATCACAAATGTTAGCACAAAAACACACATGATGCAAGAATATCCTTGATATGATGCTTGAATATTGATGATGGCTCCAAATGCTTGATGAATTACTCTTGAATGCTTGAATACTTGAGTGCTTAGATGCTTAGATTATTGGATATATGAAAAATTAGTGAAAGAACCTTGTATTTATACTTATCTATATTGAATGTCTTAAAATTACACCACAACAAGTTGAAATATGAATTCATTAATTAAAGGAGGATAAATCATGTCAAGATTTGAAATTAGATCCTGAAAATCACCTAAGGAGGACTAAGATGCCCTAGGTGGCATCTTAGTCCCAAGGCTTAAAACTTGGGGCACAAACTCCAAAAATGGGTCCATTTAAGGTGCTTTTGAAATCAAGGTCCCAAGACCTCTAGGGGACAAAGACACCCTAGGTTGCATCTTAGTCCTAACCTAAAAATTGGGGACACACAACTAAAATCATTAAATTATCATTTCCAATTTGATGGTTTTCAGTATTATCCATAATTGATATAGTTTATTAGGCCCATGGATGTAGAATAGGACCAATTAAGACATAAATAAGGATAAAAAATCAAGGGAGTTCCAAACAAGTGTGAAAATGTAAGGGTATGCTTTTTCCTACACTACATTTAGCCCCCACTTTAGTGAGAGAATGAACTTGCTTCAAACTCAAACTAAAGAAGCCAACCACACAATCAAGAGGGGTTCAAATTTAAAAATTATAGTAAGATAGGATGACAATGACCAAGAGGGTGGCCAAGCCCCTAAGATCAAGATCTTATGGAAAACCAACATAAGCATAAAGGAACACACTTGTAGATGATATATGAAGCCATAACCAGATCACAAACATACACCATCAAAGATAAGAAAATGAAAAAGTAAAAAGGAAATAAAAATACAATGAATCAAGTTGATTGACCATCCAACACGCTATGGATTGGGTCTAGGATGTTTGTCCAAAAAAGGTTTAAAAGTGGAATGCACTGTCCACTATGCAAACAAAATAAATGCTCACAAGGGCTAGTGAAGCTACTTGTCCACTAGGTGCGTCCCAAGAGGTCCATATCAATGTCATATCCCCACGACTATGATAAGGACAAAAATAAAATGAATGCTCACACGGGCTAGTGAAGCTAGTTGTTCACTATGTGAGCCCTATAGGACCATATCAAAGCCATACCTCCATGACTTTTATAAGGTATAAAAAGAAAATGCAACAAGAAAGAGGGATGTTTGAAGGGATTTTGATTTGTTCATGCAAGGTCTCTTCTTAGGGAACATTGTGTTTAATCTCTCCAAGAGAGGACAAATACAAGGTCTCATCTTAGGGAACATTGTACTTAATGTTTCCAAGAGAGGACAAATGCAAGTAAATATCACACTCTTGGAGGAAATAAAACCCAATGACATCGCCAAGAAAGGATGCATTGCAAGAAGAAAGAAAATCACACAATGAAACATGACTTTCAATGTATGCCCCCACTTTAAAGTGGTTTCCAGCAACATTGATATGAGCAATTTCTCTAAAGTATAAGAAAACATGTGAGCTTGCTTGGAAAGACCTATGCCTAGTCATATGTTTCCAATAAGCTACATCATGAATAAGTATGTCACATGTGAGCTAACTTAAGGAATGTCGTCCACATCCCAAGCTTGCTCATGTATATACATGGAAGGTAGTCAACTAGCTAGAAGAGACAACAACAAGTGGCATGCGTGGACAAGGCTATCTAACCCCTCACCCCCACTTAATGCAGGACAAGGATGAGCCAAAATGAATAGAGGAACCGGGTGCTTCAACCCAAGGGAGAGCACCACTATCCTTAAGATGAATTTTGTTACTTGAAGCCTTACATTCATTAGTAGGATGACCATCAAGTCTATGATATGTGCAAAATTAATTCTTCTAGTAGAATTTATTCAATGTTCTTGGAGGGAGAGAGATCAAATGATATTGGAGGAGTCTTTTCAAGATACTCTCTTGACCAAAAGTAGAGGATGTTTCATTATTTTGTGAAAAAGATGTCTCTTGCTTAGCACAAGGTGTCATACCTACACAAGACTCTTGAGATTGCAAGATTTTTTTCTCTCCTCTACATGAGGGTGTAAAATCTAACAAATTAAAATCATTAGTATTTTGCGAGATGACATTGACATTAAGCAAAGGTTTCTTTGTTTGTTTTGTTTCTTGCAAAGGATAACAATCAAGACCGCTAGTGTCTATTAGGTTAGGATGCGCCACTGTTAAATTCGGCTTAGAAGGATGTTTTGTAAGAGTCTTGATATTAAGTGAAGACTTGTTTGTTTCTTTCAAGGGGAAATAACCAAGACCACTAGTATTTTCTTGCATGTTAGGGTCTATAGGGACATGGATACCTTGCTCTCTAGCACCACATCCTTTTCCACTATATCAAAGTTATTTCATAAGTTTGTAACCTTTTCCATAATGCTTTTTCATTTCTTTAGGATTTAAAGGTTGTTGATAGTTAGCTTCATCAAGTTTTGTTGTGTAACTTTTTTCTTCTAAAGTGGTTGAGGTGGATGCATTCAAAGGGTCTTCCAATTTTTTTGTTGACATTACTAGTTTTTATTTTCCCTTTTCGAGATTTTTTTTTATGATCTTGTATTCTCCCATGAATGTTGGCTCAAAGTATAAGGAACCCCAATCATCTTCTAATAGTTTCGTGATTTTATCAATATGTTTTTCTTTGTCTTTTTGTTGCACGGGTTCCACTTGTGTAGTTGGTGTCAATGTTGTTAAAGGATTCTCCTTGTTTCTACGATCAATGTTTAAATTTTTTTTTGCTTCAGGGTTAGCTTCAATTGTGTACACTTTGTTGTTGTAGACATACTTCATTTTATGATGTTCAAAGAGTCAAAGGCACCCCATTCATTTCATGAATCTATGGTCTTCCTAAAAGAAGATTATATGAAAGATCATGAGGAATATCATGGATTGGTGTTTCTACTATTGCCTTTTGAGCTTTAATAGGTAAAGTAATTACACCAAGTGGTTGTTTTCACACGTTATCAAAGCCATTGATATATAAAGAGGCAGGTAGGATTTTGATTTATCAACACCAAGTGTATCCAAAATGTTCACACTACACACATTTAAGGTTGATCCATTGTCAACAAGGGTTCATTTTATCCCTATGCTATTGTATTGAGCTATGATCATGAAAGCATCATTTTGATTTTACATTTCCAAAGGAGGCAGCTCACTTTGGTGAAAAACAATGCCAACATTTATTCCTTGAATCATGGCTATTATGTCATTCGATTGTGCACTATAAGGGATAGGAACTTGTTGTAAGGAACTTTGAATCATAGTGCGATAGTTAGGTGAATTTTGAATCAAGTCCTAGAGGGATATCTTTGCGGGAGTATTCTTAAGTTGTTCAATAAGATCATACTCCTTTCCACTTTGTGAAGAAAAATGAGGGGAACCTAGTAAGATAGGATTAGGAAATGGGAGGGATGTTGAAGGTGTTTTTATTGGTTGTGGATTGTTCCTAGTGTTGTATGTATGAGCAACATTATTGTAAATAGGTTGCTATGAAACATTGTTCTTAGGTGGTACGAGGATGAGGATGGGTTTGTTTTGAACTTGTGGTTTTTGAGAGGGTGGATAAATGATAATTTTAGGCTTAGGAGAGTACTCAAAGGGGTATCTAATGTTCATAACCTCAAAAGAATTATCCTTATTTTCACGATCACTTAGTCAAGAGGAGTCTAATGTTACTTCATCATCTTCATCTAAGAAATTAATATTGCCAATGTTCTCATTTTCTTCCACTACTATATCTTGCCTAGTAGGAGAGTTTAAAGGAGAACTACGAGCCAAATTTTCTTGACATTCATGTTAGAAAACCAAGATCACCTGCATGCAAGATGGATACCTGTCACATGCAAAAGATATGAAGAACCAAAGAATGTTTTGTAAACCTGAAAGTGTAAAATGCATTAAGAGAATCAATTATTACAAAGTGATCAATCCTTATGAAATAGATCAAGAAACCCTAAAAGGGAAACCCTAAATAAAACCCTAGTGTGCACACTTAATAATTAATAATTAATTAATTATTAGTGTGCCTAAGTTTAGCTTAAGTAATAAAGAGGAATAAGTGACTTAATTAATTAATCAATATGATGTAATTAATTAAGCATAATAACTTATTACTCTAACACCCCCCTTAAGATGAACTTAGGAAGAAGCTTAAACACTAGAATAAGATGCATGAAAGAAAAGATGGGTCCCGACAACTAGGCCTAATCAGGTACCCATTTACAAATGCAATATGAGGTAGAGAAGGAAAAACCTAGTGGGACAAAACCCCCCTACAATGTGATGACATACTGCAAAGAAGCACTGGAATAACTCTATAGAGTAACACTGGAACCGCAATCTGACAAGCAAGGAAAGATATCTCTGTCTACAACTGAAACCAAAATCGGAATCAAAATAATGTGACAGTAGACCCGATGCCACGAAACACTCAAAAACTCCAAATGGGAACAACCCTGGAATCTATGAAGCAACAAGCAATTATTGAATGATGTATTACTGAAAATGAAGTGCAAAGATGCAAGATGCACCCTCCCAATTGCCAAAACATCCAAGTAATCTCCAAACAACCCATCGGGCCAAATCTGGAATAAGTGATCAACCTAGGATAGATACAAAAAAAGTGCATGGATAGCAACATAGAGATCCTTAATACCTTTCCAACACTGAAAACGAGGCAAAAATTGGACATCGTGGCAAAAAGTTATGAGCTCGGAAGTCCAAAAACAACATCTGCATTCAAACAGAAATAAATGCATGAAAATAGTAAAATACTGAAAAATAAATAGTACTACTAGAAAGTGCTCAGAACCAGCTTTCCGATATCTTGTTTGCTCGATTTCGATACCGTATGCCCAAGTTATGACCAAAAGAAAGAAAACTACTCTTTTAGGAAAATAGGGCTAGGAGGGGCAAAGAGGGTCAGCCGTACGGATGATGTCATCATGACGTCATGCTAATGTCAGTAAAATTCGAGCTTAAATTTGACGGCCATCTAGCCGTTGGGGCCAAAAAGCACCCCCCTGTGGAAAAAATTTGCAGTTGCTGATTTCCTGCACACTGGACAGAATATTTGCTGGAATATGCTAACGTACATCAGAATATTCCAGAATCTCCAGCGGAATCCCCAGAGAATATTCTCTGGCCAGGGTTGTATGCATGGCCTCTGGTCCTCCATATGACTAGGGGTTCTGGCAGAGAAGCCCGCGGGGGTTGAGCCAGGCCGGCGGAGAAAGTAGGTGGTGCCACCGGCGGCGGTGGTGGGCCGGTGGTAGTCCGGTGGCCGCCCGATGGTAGAGACGATTTATACTAGAGGCGTCGGTGCGAAGTCTAGGAAGGCCCATTTTTTGACATTTTTTTTATTTTTGTGCTTCGATCTACGTGTTGGGGAGGCCGTACGGCTCCTCAAACAATTTTTTTTGCCTTCCGGACCAACTTCTTAGAAATTGACGAAATGAAGGGCGATCTTAGGGTTTTTGGCCACTACGAACGCAATGGTGACCTCTGTTTCTACTTAAAGTGCCCCAAAAAAATAGGCTACCCCCAGATCTTACAGAAAAGATGCTTGTGGAAACCCTTGCACTTGAAACTCACAGAGAGGCCATATCTTTAGATCACAAACAAGTAGCTGCAGGTCTAGAGCTCTGATACCATATTAGAAAACCAAGATCACTTGCATGCAAGATGGATACCTGTCACATGCAAAAGATATGAAGAACCAAAGAATGTTCTGTAAACCTCAAAGTGTAAAATGCATTAAGAGAATCAATTATTACAAAGTGATCAATCCTTATGAAGGAGATCAAGAAACCCTAAAAGGGAAACCCTAAATGAAACCCTAGTGTGCACACTTAATAATTAATAATTAATTAATTTTAATGTGCCTAAGTTTAGCTTAAGTAATAAAGAGGAATAAGTGACTTAATTAATTAATCAATATGATGTAATTAATTAAGCATAATAACTTATTACTCTAACAATTCAAGGATTGGTTCTTCTAAGACGACTTCATCGCATGTAAAGGAGTTATCAATGGTTGAATTTTCTTGTTCATCAATAGTGGGGATATTAGGAGAAGACTCTATTTGTTTTTTATGATTTTTCATGACTTTATCCTTTTTCTCTAAGGTCTCGTTCTCTTGTGCTATACCATCTACCCTAGTAGGAGAGCTTGTAAGATGTTCATCACATTCCATGGTTAGATATTGTAATGTAGAATTAGAGGAGGCATCAAGAGAAGGAAAACTATTATTTTCATGCTTACAAATGATTGAATACTTTTGTTTGATTTGGTCTTTCCAAATGTTAGGTACATTAGGGATGAGAGGGCTAATATTATCACTTTCATTCTGCATGTCCTCCTGACAAATATGATTTTCATGATCATTCACGATTGTATCATCTTTTACTAATTCCTTCTCAAAATTAGGGGAGATATTGAGGAATGGATTTGGATTAAGTAAAGTAGTAGCAATGATCTCATCTTCTTGTATCATACTATCTTTGAAAGGGGAAAGAGGAGAGGGACAATCAAGACTCTCAATGATTTTATCTTCTTTCACCAAGATACCTTTTCCACTAATAGGAGAGGTATCGAGAGAAGAAAAAGTATGATTGTTATGATTGTCTACACTTGCATCCTCTTCTATTATACCATACTCACCAATAGGAAATGCAATATAAAGGATTGTGTCAATGGTTTGATCCGCTTTCTCTAAAATTTTCTCATAACTGTAAAAGATAGTAGAAGGATGACTAACATATTTCTTAATGAACTCATTGTTGTACTCTAAATTGAACTCATAAGAGGGGATGTTGTACTTATGCAATCCATTTTTAACCATATCAAATCCAAATCTCTTGAAATAAAACATGATATCATGGAAAAGTAAAGAATGCCTAATGCAATGACTTAAAGTGAAATGTTTGAATGAAATTTTCAAATTTGAAACAAGGTGATTTACTGATTACACTATGCAATGATCTAAAAATGGAATGTTGCAAATGAAAATTTGGAATCAAGCAATACATGAAATGAACCACTTTAAGATTGATTTAGTAAAATGCATGAAACAGAAAGTAAAACCTTTGAAATAGATAACTAATGGCAACAAATAGAAGCACAAAAATTCACTGTTTAAACCTAAAAACTACAAATTCAAAGTCAACAAGGAGTAAGATGCCAGTAAGGGTGTCTTAGTCCTAAATATGGAATTCCAAATTTCTAGTAGCTAGAAAAAACAACAAACAATAGAGATAGGATTCTAAACCAAAAACCCCAAGAGGCACTAAGAAGCCAGGAAGGATGTTTTTGTCCCAGTAGAGCTTTTTGTTAGAAAAGGAGAAAATTTTGAGTTGTTAACAGTGTTCCCAAGTTGCCTACCAAGGAAATTGATGTTTAAAAACAAAAAGTTGTGCAAATGAATGCATGAAGAAGTAACTAATAATAAGCAATTGAATGCAAAGTTGAATGCATTTTTTCAATTTTGAATGCAATAACAATGTTTCTGAATGCAATTAGGATCATCAACAATGCACTTTTTAGTTTTTTCAATGAGATAAAATGATGCAAGAAAGAAAAAATACAACCTATATGCACTTTCACTAATGCAAATATGGTAAACCCTAGATGCACTTTCACTAAATATGAGAAACCCCATATGCACTTTCACTAATGCAAGATGCAATGCAAGAATGAATGTAACATAGATCTAGGATTTTAATGAATTCCAAATCAAAAAATGAAAGCTCTAAAATGTCAGGTTCACCAAAATGAACTGAAGATAAAATAAGGTGGGGAGAAATGCTCGCTATTCTCTCTTGGTCCCTCAATAATGTCCTAGGATCTGAAATTGGATTGAATATCAACCCAAAGGGTGAGTTAATTCTCAACAAGGAAGGCCTAGGATGGGTTATTTAGGATTTCAGGGGTTCATTGCTAAGTAAAATCTTGGCAAAGCTAAGTAAACATTCAACTCACAAAACCTAGTAATGCAAAATTATGGATGCAAATGATGAAATTAAGAAACAAGAAGTTAGGATGTCTGTACCTAGGAATTCTGGAAATGTGATGAGGATTTTGGAAATGCAAACATATTATCAAAATATGCTATGGAGGACTAAGAAATCCTTACTATTGTCTTAGTATCACTATGATTTTTGGGCCAGATGTAGAATCTTGGGATGCCAAAACAAGATTTGAAGGAATCTCTAAAAAATACCCTTGGGAGGACTAAGATCCCCTAGGTGGTGACTTAGTCCTGTCTAGAATTTTTGAAATCTCTAAATGTGGTCTTGAGACTCAAGGTCTGCACTTCCTTCTTCTCAAATCTTAGGTCTTGAAACTTCCAAATCTCTCTAGTAGGTGAGTTTTTGTGAAGATGACAACTTTTCAACTTTTCACTTCAAATGATCTTCAAGTCTTCAACCTAAATCTACAATCACAAACACACAAGAGGGAAAAACTTGTTGATTGTTAGTAAATGTGGGTTTGCCTTGGTCAAACCCCTTGTTGGTAATTAAACCTTGAAATGAAATGAAATGAAGGAGGGAAATGATGATTGAATAAAGTGCTATGTTGCAACTCACCAAACCCTTTTTATAAAGTATGCAAACTTGTGTGTAATGGATAGCTTGGATATAGATATTGAATCAAAGGAATGCTTGATAGATATGGACTTGCATTGCTTTCTTGAATCAAAACCATATGTCACAAATGTTAGCACAAAAACACACATGATGCAGGAATACCCTTGATATGATGCTTGAATCTTGATGTTGGCTCCAAATGCTTGATGAATTGCTCTTGAATGCTTGAATAATTGAATGTTTCGATGCTTAGATTGTTGGATAAATGAAAAATGAGTGGAAGAACCTTGTATTTATACTTATCTATGTTTAATATCTCAAAATTACACCACAAAAAGATGAAATATGAATTCTTTAATTAAAGGAGGCTAAATCCCACTAAGATTTGAAATTAGATCCCGAAAATCACCTAAGGAGGACTAAGACACCCTAGGTGGTGTCTTGGTCCCAAGGATTAAAGCTTGGGGCATATACTCCAAAAAAGGGACCATTTAAGGTGCCTTTGAAATCAAGGTCTCAAGAACTTTGGGGGACAAATATGCCCTAGCTAGCATCTTAGTTCTTACCCAAAAATTGTGGACACATAGCCAAAATCATTAAATTATCATTTCCCCTTTGATGTTTGTCAGGATTAGCCATAAAAAGATATAGTTTATTACACTTGTGGATGAAAAATAGGACTGATTAAGACATAAATAAGGATCAACAAAGAAAGGCAGGCTTAAACAAGTGTGAAAATGCAAGGGTATGCATTTTCCTACACTACACAACTTGGTATAGTTTATTGTTATAGACATACTTCATGATACAATGTAGAGTCAAAGGCACTACATGAATCTCATGAATCCAAGGTCTTCCTAAAAGAAGATTGTATGAAAGATCATGAGGTATGACATGAATAGGATTTTGTAAGGTAGGCTATCCAACTATAATAGGTAAAGTAATCACTCCAAGCGGTTTCTTTCCTACATTGTCAAATCCACATATAGATAAGGAATTAGGTTGAATTTTTGACTTACCCACACCTAGCCTATCCAAAAGATTTACACTACACACATTAAGGGTTGAGCCATTATCAACAAGGCTCCTCTTTATTCCCATCCTATTGATTTTTTCTATTATCATGAATGCATCATGTCTCTTTCTCATCTCCAAGAGAGGTAGCTCATGTTGGTGAAAAGTAATTTCTACATTAACTATATTCATTCCTTATATTAGAGGGGATCACAACTTGTTGTAAGGTTGTTTGAAGCATGGTATGGTAGTTTGGTAATGTAGACATCCAAATTTGGATACTTAATTTATCCAAATTTATCACTTTTCATCTAAGCATCCTTTTATTTGCATTAATTAAGGAATATTACTATTATTTAATTAATATCCTTAATTCTACCAAATCCCTAAGGTATTTAATTAATAATTAAATACCTTACCCTCCTTAATCCCCTTTTCATCAAATGAATTAAATAAATATTACATTTATTTAATTCCTCACATGTAATTTTCATCTAATCCTAATCCATCTCCTAATCTCTTCATTAAGGATGTGCACATGCCTAATCCTTGATTAGGATGTGTCACATCCTCCAAGTTTTGCAAGTTGGCTTCTAATCCACATTAACCCCTAATTATCCTCTAATTACTAATTAGTTAAACCTAATTAGTATCTTGGTCAACTCTCCCCACCCCCCAAGGAATTTTTAATTCCTTTTTATTCATCCTAGGCTCCTCTCTTCTCCATGTGAATTTTTAATTCACTTTTATTCCTCCTAGAATCCCATTTTCCCATGCATCTTCTAGAACCTTTGACTTGTCACATCAAGTCACATGTGACAAACTCCCACCTTTTTGGAGACTCTCTCTTATCCACTAGATTCTCCCAAGTATGTAAATTTTAAATTCACATTTATTGCTCCAAAGAATCTTCTCATCTCCCAAAGTACTTGGAGGGTACTTGTCCTTCCTCCACATCATATACCTCCCTTCCACATCACCTACACATCATCTTACCCTTAGCCCTCTCACATTCCACATGTCAAAATGTGAGGGCTTGTGAGTCCTCAACTCACCTTAGCCCTTCATCTTGACTTTGTTGGATAAATCCCAACAATTGAATTCTCTATAGAATTCAAGTTTCTCTAGAAATACCCCATCTTCTAAGGCATTTAGGGGACTTAGCCATTTTGCAACTAAATGCTGTCATTTTATGCACTCATCTAGTCTTCAATTTCACCCATTTTCATTTTCATCCAAGCATATAGTTAAGCTTTGCATTTATCCATGTCAAGAGCCATCAAGGAGCATATAAATCAATCCAAATCAAGGGCCAGCCAAGGATTTTTAGTGGCGAAAAGGGAGGTATATCTATTTGTCTTCATTTAACACTTTCCTATTTGCATTTACAAATTTCTTAGGCTAATCTTGAGGTGTTTCCTTATGTTTTTCCATTGCATTTTATTTGCTTAGAATAGGTTAAACATTTTGATATCACATTTATGGCATGCCCGGTGGGACCCACAAGTGGGTTCCTCAATTTCACGTTTTTTTTTGTTGAGTTTTTTGAAGGAATACGTCACAGAAGGGCGACTACACCCCTGATTTTTTGCAATGGGGCAATTACACCCTTAACTTTCCGCAGTGGGGCAATTACGCCCCTGACATTTCTTAGTGGGGGCGATTACGCCCCTGACTTTCCGCAGTGGGGTGATTACGCCCCTGACTTTCTACAGTGGGGCGATTACGCCCCTGATTTTTTGCAGTGGGGTGACTACGCCCCTAATTTTCTGCAGTGGGGCAACTACGCCCTTGATTTTCTGCAGTGGGGTGACTACACCCCTAATTTTTCGCAGTGGGGCGATTACGCCCCTGATTTTCTGTAGTGGAGTGATTACGCCCCTGATTTTTCACAAAAAGGGTGACTGCGCCCCTGATTTTCCACAGAAGGGCAACTGCGCCCCTGATTTACTGCAGAAGGGTGACTGTGCCCCATTGTCACCACGAAGCAACACATTTTGAAAGGTAAAACTGTCATTTTAGCTTTAGTTTTTTGCTATTTTCAAGTATTAACCCCCTAACACTGTTCTTGCAAGGATATTGGTGTTTTTTGCTAACTTTTTTGCAACATATTCTTGTGAAGTTGATGAAGAAAGTGGGATAAAACATCTAACATTTTCTTGCAGGGCTATCCATTCTCTCAAACTTTTTAAAATATCCTTGTTGTTTGCGTTAATCTAAGAACATATTTTAATTAGGAGGAGTAATATTTATTGCTTGTTGTGTCTATCTTTTTCTATTACCCAAAGGGAGCATTAGCTTGTTTTCGCTTTCCCCTTGCACTTCGTGTGAGCCTGGGGAGTAGTTGGAAACAATTAGTGCTTTCTTTCTAGTGGGACCTACATGGGGATTTCATCACCCCAAGGGACGATTCCAACCACACGTACCAACAGGGTATATAAACGGGGGAGAGTGAAAGTTGTACCCCAATCTAGTCACGTCGTAATTGGCGGAGCGATGAAGCTAGTGTGATACCTAGATAGATGTGAAGAGTTGGTCTGAGCCCTTTAGTATCTCATTGGGTTCCCGACTCACGCTTGTGATGGGCTGGTGTTCACAGTTGTGCCTCACATACCGAGAGTATATCGAGGACTCCCTAGACACCTTGTGCATCCTAGATTAAGACCTCTTTGGCCATACCCTTAACACTAATCATAGGATTGTGTTTGCTTGAAAGTGTTTTCTTGTGAGAAACCAGTGAAATTTTTGACAAATTGGCCCTATTATTGTCATTTTCATCAAACCAAGTCAATAATTTACTGTAGAAGGGTGACTGTGCCCATGATTTTCTGTAGTGGGGCGACTGTGCCCCTAATTTTCCACAGTGGGGCGATTATGCCCCTGATTTTCCGCAGTAGGGTGATTACGCCCCTGATTTTCCATAGTGGGGCGATTACGCCCCTGATTTTCTGTAGTGGGGCAATTACACCCCTAATTTTTTGTAGTGGGGCGATTACACCCCTGATTTTCTGTAGAAGGGCGACTACACCCCTGATTTACTGTAGAGGGGAAAATTTTCCCTCCTGAACACCCGAAATCACCCCGTTTGGATCCATTTAGCCTCTGACCCATCATTTAATCATCCCCAACCTTTTTCTCATAATCTCAAGCCTCTGTTTTGTCATTTTAAACCTCTGAAAACCTCCATTTGATCATTCCAAAGCTCCATTTTATCATTCCAAAGCTCCATTTTATCCATTCCAAGCATCCATCTCCTCATTCTGAGAGTCATTCATCTATTATGAGCACCCGTTTGCCTGTCGTCAACACTTTTCCAAAAATCATCATTTCATCACCAAAATCACATAAGTGCCACTTAGAACATCATTAGAGTCCTTAGCCAGCATCAAATCATCCATCCCAATCATCTAGACTTCATTTTGAGAATTTTGATTTTTGTGTCGAAACTTCCGGAGGCCATAACTTTTGACTCGGGTGTCCATTTGAGCTAAAATTTTACGGGTGGTTGTGTTATGAGATGGCATGTGGATCCCCAACTAAGTAGAAGTCTCTTGGACCCCGTTTTGCCACACTTTAAGGGCCTCAAACTTTCATCTTGACCCTAAAAATCGCAATTTAGTGTTTTTTTCCAACATTTTGAAAAATCATTTTCGTTAATAACTTGAAATGTGTGTCTCAAATTTGGGATGTTAGTTGGAAATTCATCCTATCTTGTTTTGGGTATTTTTTGGGAAAAAATTGGACTCTCAAAAGTGCGTTTGTGAGGTTTCCTAAAATGGTAAAATTTGACAATTTTTGAAAATGGCCAAATATAGAAAAATCTAATTGTCAGCACCTTACGTTCTTTAAACCCCAAAACTTGGTGTAGAATCAATCCCATCAAATCCTCCAATAATTCTAGGCTTCAATCCAATCCTAATCTGAGCTTTAATCTAATCCCAATCTGAGCTTAACCAAAACCCTAATCTGAGCTTTAGTCATTTCAACCTTTCAATCATCCATTCTGAACAGTTATTCTCCCTTTTAGATCATTCGTTTCCCTGTTTCAAGTAAACAGTCATCCATTTCAAGCCCCCTTTCATCATTTTTTAATTCTCACTCTTCATCATTCTGAACTCCTATTATGTGTTTCTAATCATTCGTTTACTCGTTCTGAGTAAACGTTCATCCATTTCAAACCTCCTCTCCCCGTTATGAACTCTTGTTTTGTCATTTCAATCATTCGTTTACTTGTTTCGAGTAAAAATTCATCCATTTCACACATCCTTTTATCATTTCAAACTCTCAATCATTCGTTTACTCATTCGGAGTAAAATTTCATCCATTTCACACCTCCTTCAATCATTTCGAATTTCGTTCAACAATCCTGATCAATCATCTACTCATTCCGAGCTTTCATCTTCTCATTCTGAGTATTCATTCATTTGTTCTGATCAATCATTTACTTTTCTCGAGTATTCATCATCCACTTCTCCAATCAAATCATCATTTTCCCCATCCAGATCCCCTAAACTTTGTCTTGAGTTATTATCCAAATTGACCTAAGTGTCTGATTTGATCTTCCTCATCAACATTTGCTTATGATTTTCATCCATCCTAAGTTAATCATCATTGTTGGCCCAATCAATTCACCTTCAATCTCAAGGTGGATTCAGTGCTACAATAATCCATTTATCCTTTAATCTGATTAATCAACATCTTAAGTCACCTAGGATAATCTCCGAACAGGGTTTTTCAATCCCTCTCATCATCCTATCTGATCCATTAGTTGATCTTATCAATCATCAATCAACCCTCTCCAATCCAATCACATCACCTTCAACCCAATCAATCTACTTCTATCTCAAAGAAAATTCCATGTCGATCGTCAGAATCAATCCCATCACATCATCCAATCATCCTAATCTGAGCTTTAGTCCATTCCCATCCAAAATATTTTATCCATCTTCTTTATCCTTTCACCATCATGAATCCTTATCCTCCATCAATAGTGGTCAAGGGAAACCCTAATTATGTCAACAACGATAACAAAAGTCTTGTCGATCAAGAAGAATATGACATAGATCCCCTTGATGCTATCATCACTAGTAAGCTTTCTCCACCCACTTTCCATAGTCCAATCACCCCTTCGAGTTATCCCATTATGCCTTCATCCATGCCTAATCATGCTCCTTATGCTACCTTTGACAATGGATATCTGTCATATCCATCATACCCTTCATCTACATCATCCTCTTATCCAACACCCGCCTCCTCTTGTCCTAGTCTACCATCACAATACCCCTATCTTAATCCCCCGTCCACATCATCCTATCTCAATCCTTCACCGACATATACCCACTACCCTAATCTTCCATACCAATCTGCTCACCCTAATCCTACACTCACACCAACCTATCCTAATATAACATTTGCACCTTCCTATATTAATCCAAAATCCACGTCAACTTATCCTAATCCTACACTCACACCAACCTATCCTAATATAACATTCACACCTTCCTATCCTAATCCAACACCTGAACCAACCTATCTCAGTCCGCCATCTCAATCTTCCCTGCCTAATCCACCACCTGCATCCTCATGTCCTAATTCACCATTCCAATATCCTTATCTTAACCATTAATCTAATCTTAATTCCCCATCTATTCCTAGTCCTACATCCAATCCCATCCCCTCATCTAATCCTAGTCCACCAATCCATAATCCTTCATCCCCTCCTACCATGCCATCTCAACCTAGAGTATTCAAGTTTTTCACTCTAGAAGTTCTCCAAGGACTTATAACAAAGAAGACTTATCCTTGAAATTGTGGAATCATACCATCCTAACCCATCATCCACAGTCATTAGTGACGAGACCCTTCTCCACCCAACACCTATCATTGATGATACCACTCCTAGCACCACTCATACCATCACACCCTCTGAATCCACTAAGCCCCCATCTCCAACCATCACACCCTCTGAATCCACTAAGCCCCCATCTCCAACCATCACACCCTCTGAATCCACTAAGCCCCCATCTCCAACCATCACACCCTCGGAATCCATTGAGCCCCCATCTCCTAACATCACATCCTCTGAATCCACTGATCCCCCATCTCCTACCATCACATCCTTTGAATCCACTAAGCCCCCATCTCCTACCATCACATCTATTAAATCCATTGAACACCCACCTCCTACTCCAAGAGTTGTCGAACCCATTGACGACACCCTAATCCAATCCACTTCTTCCACTCCTAGTGTCACTAAAATCCATTCCCATGAATGTTTTGAATTTTCCATCCCTCCATCTTCCATACTTGAAGAGTCCCACCAAGACTCCATTATCATGCCTCTCACACATGATGAGTCATGCCAAGAGCCTAATCCAAAGCATGTCAACATATCCCCTTCTCCAGATCAAGATCCTACCATCCCATCTAGTCCACCTCAAGATCACAGTCCCCCATCTATTCCATCCCATGATCCCCTTGTCATTCAAGCTTCCACCGCTCCATCTCCATCACATGAGCCCACTACTATAAGTTCAGATCCTATCATATCCCCAGATCCCTATCCTAATACCACCAATCCAAATGTTGCTATCCCATCATCTCCCTCTCATGATCCCCCATCATCGCCTATAAATGCTATCCCTATACCGCTTGCATATCCACTTGGTACTCTCACATTCTTCCATGGTGGCCTCCTTGTAGAAGAAAAACACAGTGTATTTACCACCCATCATCCTCCACCTAATGATGGACTCGCATCATGTTTTCAAAATAACACAAATCCTATCATGGATTGCATGCTCAAGAAAATGAACTATCAAGGCAAAGGTCTAGGCCTTCATGAGCAAGGTATTTTTGAGCCCATCCAAGTTAAAGAAAAAAATTTCATGCAAGGTCTTGGACTTATTTCCCACGACTCACAATCTAAAGATGTTGATACAACCTCTAGACGTCCTCAACGAGCCTTTTCCAAAAAATATGTCAACTCTTCCCATCGCTCCACCAGACCATATGTTTCCATCCCTCCTCCTCTATTGTATCACCTCAAAACAACTATCCATATTCCTCCTTCATCTACTCCATCCATTTTGGGTCCTTACATCCCTCCATCCACCATCTCCCATCCTTCATCTACTCCATCCATCTTGGGTTCTTATGTCCCTCCAACCACTATGTCTTCTTTCAGTCCATATATCCCAAGATCACCTCCTCCATCTCATCCTTTCATCCATCCAACACCTATCCATGTCATCCATCATAAACATCCTCCATCTACACATAATCCCCATACTTCTACCTCCATCACTCCACATCATCCATATCCTCACACCCATCCCATTGCTACTAAAAGCACTTTGGATGTTAAAGAAAAAATGCATAAATCCAAACATCCACATGAATCTAAGGCTCCCCATGCCCCCTCCAAAAGGCATGGTGAAGAGAAGAAAAATCTAAATCTAAATCAAATCCGTAGACCACAAAGGCCCACCAAAGCAAAGATCAAAACCATGTGGATCCCAAAGAAAAAATATGTAATGCCATCAAATGAAACATCTATAAGAACATCCAACGTTGCTAATCCAAAAGCTATTTATACACCCCTTTCATCTCCTAAGTCTTTTTTGGGTCCTTATGTTCCAAAGTTCACCACCCCATCTCCCCCATTATCCCCATATTCTCCATCCATTACTCCTCTTATCTTTTCACATCCACCACAACATGTGCCAATGTTGGTCCTAAACACATCTCCCCATCACATATACACCCCATCATTCCATCCATACACTTTCCAACACCCCACCCATTACCCCACATATCTCCCCCATCAAATCCCTCTAATTCCTCCTCTTGCATAATCCATTTATCCTAATAAGGTTGCACTAACATCCAACAGTCGCTTCAAACATGGGCTCTTAATACCTCATATAGAACTTGATGCTTGAGTCCTTCATCCATATCCTTATCATGTATCTTCTAAATTCCCTTATCCACATCCCTATCCTTATCCATTTTCATCCCCCTACTATCCAAAAATCCAAAAAGTTAAAAAATCCAAAAAAAAAAATTAAAAGAAAAATTAGAAAAAACGTAAAAAAAATAAATAGTCAAGAGAAATAATTTTTCCAATGGTGAAAACTTGCCAAACAAGCACCTTGGATAAGTACCATGATGAAAACCTGGCAAACAGACATCATGCGTAAATCCCCATCTACACTTGGGGGCAACTTCTTGATATGCATTCCCTCCATCCACTATGCTTCCTGCTATGCTTCTAGCTATGCACCCGTAATCCCCTCCATCCCACCTATCTTCCACATCCTACCATCATATGCCATTTATCTCCCATCCCTCCATCCTTCTTGTGATCTTGATCAAAACAGGGGCATCTATCTATACATGCTTTGGCCACCTCTTGGTATACATTCCCTTCATCCATGCTTTGTTGTATTCCTTGGTCACCCATCCTATCCCCCTCTAGTTATCTCCTTTTCCCATCCACTCATCTTCCATCCCTCATGCCTTATCATATATGACATATCTAGAGTGGGGGCATCTACTTCCTTTGTGACATAGTCCTTCGAGACATCATATATCATTACATCCCTTTATCTCCCTATCCATCTATCACAACATCCCTTCCATCTTTCCATCCTTATCTTTGTATCCATCTATCCTAGCATCCCTTTCATCTCCCAATCCTTATATTCCTATCCATCCAAACAATCCCTCCCATTCCCGATCCCTATATCTCTATCCATTCTTTCATCTTTATCCTCATCCCATCTCACAATCCCTTGTCATTGGTATCTAGCTATAGGACTCCCTCCATGCAACCCAATGCCATTTATCTAATCATCATCCCTCCTACTTCTCTTGCACATTTTTCCAATCCCCAATCACTTTTCATCACTCATCTATCTATCATATCATCCTTCCAAGTCATTTTAATGATTTGGATAACTATCCCATCCTTGAGCTTTATGTGATCATCATCATCCTATCCAATCCAATAGGTCTATCCTATCTCATCATATCAGTCCCATCTTTTTGTCCACTCATCCTATCATCATCCTCCACTTATCCTATCATCATCCTTTGTCCATCATTTATCTTTGGTCTCTGGTCGAACTACATTGCCCTTGCGCTTTCATGTAGGCAAGGTCGATCACTTGATCTGCCCCTGGGGCTCCTCTATTGTCTAGCGTCGGTCTTTTTGCTTTCTCCGTCCACTCCTTTATCGTCTATCATTAGTCTTTGATTTTGTCTCTCCGATCCTTGTTATCTGTCATTAGTATTCATCGTCCTCTTTCTACTTTTATCCATGGTCAGTCGACAACCTTTTATCGAACTATGAAAGCTCTACGCTTTCACGTAGGCAAGGCTAATCTTTGATTGGCCCCCGAGCCCCTAGGTCTTTAGGGTGTGTCAGTCTCATGTCTTGTCTTCCTTGTGTCATGTCATCAAGCTATGCCCTTATCTAGCTGGTTCTTAACAAACGAGATCCACTTGTATCATGGGATCCAATCGATTTTGAACATCCTGCATCATAACGATCTTTTAGTTTAGTATCCATCATCTTTGGTCTCAACAGGATGCATCCTTCCTAACAGACCTCATCAACCCCATCCATCCCTCTTGATCCTATGGCAAAGGACATTTGAAATTGATTGCGATCTATTGATACTTTTGGCTTTTGTTTATCATTTGAGCTCCCTATTATCACTTGTTAAGGCCACCATGATCCATCATATTATGGTGTGTTTTGATTGGTCAACATAGGGGCATATTTTTATCTTTTTATTTATATTTTTGTCTTCTTGGTTGTCCCCCGTAGTACCCACCAAGATCCCTGAGGCCTTGTGTTACGTTGGGGCATCCTTTTGTGCTTGTGGTTATCTCAATACCTAACCCGACCAAGGTCTTCGTGATTTTGGGGTGTTGGGATAGCCTTCTTGTCTGTTGTGTTTGTTTCATGCATTAGACACTAATACGCCTTGGTTCCACATACCCTAGCACTTAGTGCCTTATGCTATAGCAAAAATCAGTGCTCCGAAGATGGAAAATTGCATTGGGATTGAATTTCATTTCTATCATCTTGCATGCATCCCCCATCCATTCATCCTTCATCCTCATCTCACCTATTTATCCAACCCCCATCCATTCCCTTTAGCCTAAATCATCTAATCATATCCTTGGTCTTGTTCCCAGTCTTGCTATGAGCCTTGATCCAATCATCTTCATCATAATCATCATCATCTAGTTGTATTCTTCCATATCCCTTCGGTGTTGTTTTGGGATGTATCCTTCCCTCATCAACAACACTTTCATCATTATCATCGGGATGTATCCTTCCCTATCCTCATGTTGTTTTGGGATCTCTCATTCCCTCATTGACAACACTCCATCCATCATCAACCCTTTTTTGGCATGTACCTTGACTGGGGCAACATCATATTTGTCCTCAAATCTATTTGTGCTTCATCCACCTCTTGTCGCCTTATCCTCCTACCTTTTCCATCACTTTGCATCATCTTCTTTATCTCCCCTTGCATCATCTCATCCATTTCGAGAGCACACCCATGTTCTCTTGAACCCACATGTCCTCTCGAGGGGGAATCCTCAAACTCTACTCTTCATCTTCACCCCCATCATCTTTCTTCCTACTCATCCCTTTGATGACTGGGGCATCCTTCCCAATCTAACCATCTTCTTCTGGGTTCTATGTTTTAATATTCTTTGAAATGATGCTACTTCGTAACACCATCTCAAAGAGGGGCAAAATGTAGACATCCAAATTTGGACACTTAATTTATCCAAATTTATCACGTTTCATCTAAGCATCCTTTTATTTGCATTAATTAAGGAATATTACTATTATTTAATTAATATCCTTAATTCTACCAAATCCCTAAGGTATTTAATTAATAATTAAATACCTTACCCTCCTTAATCCCCTTTTCATCAAATGAATTAAATAAATATTACATTTATTTAATTCCTCACATGTAATTTTCATCTAATCCTAATCCATCTCTAATCTCTTCATTAAGGATGTGCACATGCCTAATCCTTGATTAGGATATGTCATATCCTCCAACTTTTGCAAGTTGGCTTCTAATCCACATTAACCCCTAATTATCCTCTAATTACTAATTAGTTAAACCTAATTAGTACCTTGGTCAACTCTCCCCACCCCAAGGAATTTTTAATTCCTTTTTATTCACCCTAGGCTCCTCTCTTCCCCATGTGAATTTTTAATTCACTTTTATTCCCTAGAATCCCATTTTTCCATGCATCTTCTAGAACCTTTGACTTGTCACATCAAGTCACATGTGACAAACTCCCACCTTTTTGGAGACTCTCTCTTATCCACTAGATTCTCCCAAGCATGTGAATTTTTAATTCACATTTATTCCTCCAAGGAATCTTCTCATCTCCCAAAGTACTTGGAAGGTACTTGTCCTTCCTTCACATCATGTACCTCCCTTCCACATCACCTACACATCATCTCACCCTTAGCCCTCTCACATTCCACATGTCAAAATGTGAGGGCTTGTGAGTCCTCAACTCACCTTAGCCCTTCATCTTGACTTTGATGGATAAATCCCACCATTGAATTCTCTAAAGAATTCAAGTTTCTCTATAAATACCCCATCTTCTAAGGCATTTAGGGGACTTAGCCATTTTGCAACTAAATGCTGTCATTTTATGCACTCATCTAGTCTTCAATTTCACCCATTTTCATTTGTATCCAAGCATATAGTTAAGCTTTGCATTTATCCATATCAAGAGCCATCAAGGAGCATACAAATCAATCCAAATCAAGGGCCAACCAAGGAGTTTCAGCTGCAAAAAGGGAGGTATATCTATTTGTCTTCATTTAACACTTTCCTATTTGCATTTACAAATTTCTTAGGCTAATATTGAGGTGTTTCCTTATGTTTTTCCATTGCATTTTATTTGCTTAGAATAGGTTAAACATTTTGATATCACAGGTAAATTTCGAATTAAGTCCCATAGGTATATCTTTGTGGGAGTATTCTTAATTTTTTCAACAAGATCATACTCTTTCCCACTATGTGAAGGAAAACAAGAGGAACTAGGCAAGATGGGATTAGGAAAATTTAAGGTTGGTGAAGTTGTTTGTCTTGGTTGTGGATTGTTTTGATTGTTATATGTATGAGCAATGATATTGTTACTTGATTTCTGAAAAACATTGTTCTTAGGTAGTTCAAGGGTGAAAATAGGTTTGTTTTGAGTTTGATGTTTATGTGAGGGTGGCTATAGGACAAGTTGAGGTTGAATCACATTAACTTCTCTTGGTTTTGTTTTTTCAATACAAGCCTTAGTGGATGAACCTTGTGAGATGAATTCCTCAAGGGATTCATCTAACATGTCAAAGTCATCACTACTAAAAGGCTTGAAGGCTAGGTTAACTTGGAAAAAGAGATTTGACATGGTTAAATAACTAAGATTTCTCTAAGTGGTTCATCCAGTTGTTGGTGTTTTTGTTTTATTTTCTAATGAATTGTAAATGTAATATAACCTAATTGAACTATGAAATAATGCTGAGAATAAAAATGTAATAGTCTAATTATATCCACAATTGCAATGAATCTAAATTAAGCTATATTTAACAAAATAGATGAAACAATTTTTTTGTTAATTGAAATAGAAATGTAATAACAGCAACCAAAAACCCAAAAATAGAGAATCCAATGCTATAAAGTGTAGTTTCATATTTGCACTGGGACTAAATCACCTGGGTATGTGCTGTTAGACTAATAAGTCATTATGCTTAATTAATTATATCATATTTATTAATTAATTAAGTCACTTATCCCTCTTTATTACTTAAGCTAAACTTAGGCACATTAATAATTAATTAATTATTAATTATTAAGTGTGCACACTAGGTTTTCATTTAGTGTTTCCCTTTTAGGGTTTCTTGATCTCCTTCATAAGGATTGATCTCTTTGTAATATTCGATTCTCTTAATGCATTTTACACTTTGAGGTTATAGAACATCTTCTTTGGTTCTTCATATCTTTTGCATGCGATAGGTATCCATCTTGCATGCAGGTGATCTTGGTTTTCTAACATGGTATCAGAGCTCCAGATCTACAGCTATCTGTTTGTGATCTGAAGATATGGCCTTTCAGTGAGTTTCCAATGCAAGGGTTTCCACAGGCATCTTTTTTGCAAGATCTAGGGGTAGCCAATTTTTGGTACACTTTGGGCTCAAACGAACACCGCCATCGCGTTCGCAGTGGCCAAAAACCCTAAGAATGCCTCTCATTTCATCGATTTTGGAGCAGTTGATCTGGAAGGAAAAAAAATTTGCCAAGGGGTCGTACGGCCTCCCCAGCACGCTTCTCAATGCACGAAAAATGAAAAAAAAATTCAAAAAACTCATTTTCTCGAGTTTCGGGCTGGCGCTTGCAGAGTAAAAGGGGTCCGCTGCCCAGCGGCCACTAGGCAGCCACCCAAACACCACCGCCGCTGGGGGTGCCGCCCATCTCCTCCACCGGCCAGCGCCAGCCCCCGTTGGCTCTATTCACTCCGCCCTGGTCACATGGAGGACCGGGGGCCATACGCTCAGCCCCCGCGGACCCTTCTGCATCAGCCGCAGCCATATGGAGACCTAAGAGCTGAGATCTAGCCCCCGGCTGGTCTGAGCCCCCAGCCCCGGTCATATGGAGGACCGGGGACCTGCGCCCACCTCAACCTCCCAATGAAAGAATATTCTGGGAAGCACAAGCATATTTCGGTCACCGACGAATTTTTCCCGATAGGGGGGGCAATTTATTGCCCTGATGGCCAGACGGCCGTCAATTTTATACTCGTGAACTGCTGACATCAGCATGATGTCAGCGTACGGCCAGCCCTCTTTACCCCTCCTAGCCCAAATTTTCCCTAAAGGAGCTATTTTTTTCTTTTGGTCATAACTTGGGCATACGGTATCGAAATCAAGCAAACGAGATATCGCTGAAAAGTTGGTTCCAAGAACTTTCATTTGTCATAGTTTATTTTATAGTATTTTTCTATTTTACTGCATTTATTGTTGTTTGAAGTCAGATGTACTTTTTATGCTTCCGAGCTCATAACTTTTTGCCACGATGTCCAATTTTCACCTCGTTTGCGGCATTGGAAAGGTATTAAGGAGCTCTATGTTGCTGTCCATGCACTTTTTCTGTATCTGTCCTAGGTTGATCACTTAGTCCAGATTTGGCCTGATGGGTTGTTTGGAGATTACTTGGATATTTTGGCAGTTGGGAGGGTGCATCTTGCATCTTTGCACTTTGTTTTCAGTAATACATCATTCAATAATTGCTTGTTGCTTCATAGATTCTAGGGTTGTTCCCGTTTGGAGTTTTTGAGTGTTCCGAGGCATCGAGTTTACTGTCACTTTTTTCATGATTCCTTGAGTCAATCAGTGACTCTCATCCGGTTTCAGTAGTAGACATAAATATCTTTCCTTGCTTGCCAGATTTCAATTCCAGTGTTACTCTACAGAGTTCTTCCAGTGCTTCTTTGCAGTATGACATCTCATTGTAGGGGGGTTTTGTCCCACTAGGTTTTTTCTTCTCTATTCCATTCTTGCATTTGTAAATGGGTACCTGATCAAGCCTAGTTGTCGGGACCCATCTTTGCTTTCATACGTCTTATTCTAGTGTTTTAGCTTCTTCCTAAGTTCATCTTAAGGGGGGGTGTTAGAGTAATAAGTCATTATGCTTAATTATTTATATATTATATTGATTAATTAATTAAGTCACTTATTCCTCTTTATTGCTTAAGCTAAACTTAGGCAAATTAATAATTAATTAATTATTAATTATTAAGTGTGCACACTAGGGTTTCATTTAGGGTTTCCCTTTTAGGGTTTCTTGATCTCCTTCATAAGGATTGATCTCTTTGTAATATTCTATTCTCTTAATGCATTTTTACACTTTGAGGTTTATAGAACATCTTCTTTGGTTCTTCATATCTTTTGCATGTGATAGGTATCCATCTTGCATGCAGGTGATCTTAGTTTTCTAACATGTGCAGGATCATGATGGGCCAAAAAGTGGTAATATTCTAGGTATGTGTAGGGTATGTGGTTGACAACTTTTTTTACCCAAAATTGATGAAATGAAAAGGGTTTTAAAGGAGATTCTCAAATTTCCACCAATATAAATTATGCTTTACTTTTATATTTAATAAATAATTATTATTCATTTTCTATTTGAATTAGACTAAAGTCCGATCGATAGGCTGATTGAAAAACATCTATAGCTTCCAAACGGTATCACATTTTTTGAATTTGAAATATGTGTTAGATTCTATGTTTCACATACTATAGGATTAGAAAAAAAAAATAAATTTCATGAAGTTTTGACCAAGTTAAGGTGGTCAGACATATGAGTTTTTATATTTTTTAAAAGTTGTAATAAAAAATTCATAATTAATTATTTACTTGGAAAAAAATTACAAAAAAATATGTATCACATTCAAACATGAGTCCTCTACTTATATCTAAGATCTTATAAAAAATATTATCATTTTATTGTGGTTAGGGTGGTCGGACAAACACCTACTTCTTATTTTTCCTTGAAATTTAAGTACTACTGCATTGAAATTTCAAATTTTCA
The DNA here is from genome assembly GCA_007258455.2 of Sequoia sempervirens. Lineage (NCBI taxonomy): Eukaryota > Viridiplantae > Streptophyta > Pinopsida > Cupressales > Cupressaceae > Sequoia > Sequoia sempervirens. The sequence continues at coordinate 96,924,527 of VDFB02000013.1, forward strand.
CCAAATAGACTTTTTGTTTTTAAATAAACCTATTAGTTTAGAAACTACATTCAATTTTCTACAGATTCTATTCTTACATATTTTGGAAATAATAATATAGATAACTTATTCAAATTTTTACGTCAAGTTGCCTAACTCTGATTTTTTTGAATTTTTTGCCACTTAAGGGCCTAATTTTTCCATGATGATCCTACACATACCCACCCAAATGGGCGTATGAGTCCTATTGAGGGTTTTTTTATAATTTTCAAATATTTTCAATTGATTTTTATGCTTTCTTGTTCAGATGATATGTAAACTAATTGCAAATGAAAATTTCAAATGATTTTCAATGATGCAAGATGCAAAAATGCAGCCTATATGCACTTTGACTAATGCAAGATTTGAAAACCCTAGATGTCAATTAACTAATGTAAACCATAATACAATGTTAATGCAAGTAAGATTTAGGATGATGATTCACTCCAAATCAGAATTAAGATGTTCTAAATGCAGGTTCCCCAAAATGAAACATAGAAAATAGGGTTCCACCTTTTGGGAGATGGAACAATGGGGGATTATGACCTATTTCCACTAGTTTCACTCAAGGAAACCTTAGATATCTCAACCCAACATGGGAATAAAGGTAAGAGATCTACTAGAAGAGTATCCTAGGGTCTAATTTCAAATTAAAAAAGGGTTCACCACCAAGATAGGGCTTGGAAAAATGTATGAAATACAAGATATAATGCTTAACCTAATACAATACAAAATGACCTAAGAATGTATGCAAAACTAAACAAAAAAATATGAAATCAAAAGTGTGTGCCTGGGAAGCTAAATAAGCCTAGAATACACTCTAAAACACTAGAAATTTTTCTTTTAGGACCTACTAGGACTCATGCCATTTCTAGCATATCAGTCCCAATTTAGGATTTTAGGACTCAAACAAGTTTTTCATAGTGTAGATCCCATATCTGCAAAAAGTTTGCAAAAATCCATGTAGTGGGACTCATACACCACTTCTGGCATATTCGTCCCATTTCACTTTTTTGGGAATTCAAAGTTCAGATATGTTCTCCAACTCTTGATCAAGGTTTTGGATTTGAACCTACAAAGAGACTTGCAAAACATAATATTTTATTGATTTTCTTATGGGGGGTTTTCCTTGGTCAAACCCCTAGTTTTTTAATTAAACCTTGATGGAAATAATGGATCTTGAATAGAAATATGACAACAAATCCTAACCTTAAGTGTGTCTAAGGTGAGGAAATTTGAGATGCAATGCAACCCTATTCTAATGTGAAAGAATAAGATGCATGAATGGAACTTGAATGTAGAATGACTCACTTTGGGAAATCTCTAATCACCCTAATAAGCCATGATAATAGATATACCTTCCTTAGGTTGAAAGTGGAGTGATAATGGATAATGGAATCACTTAGGAAACAAGTCATTAGGCTTAGCTTGATGGCTAGTTTCATCTCCCCAACCTAGAATCCATCATGATTAACCATAGGCAATAATAATCAACCCTTTACAATGGTAGATCTTTGATGAAAGTGATCTTGCAGGCATGCACAAACACAATAATGCTACTTCAAGGCTTCAAATTTACTACTAATTGACTCTTGAATGATCTTGTCAAGAATGCTTGAATGCTTGTAAGTGCTTGGATCTTGAAATTTCTCTCTAGATTCTAAAATAATGACTTAGAAATTTGCTTATATAGTTCAATGCACCTAATTTACCATTATTTAGATCTCAAAAGCTGACATCAACCAAAAATTTAAATTAAAAACTAAAATTTCTCGCTCAAACCCTAAAAGTCCCCAAATGGGACTCATACGCCACTTCTTGTGTATGGGTATCACCTAAGGAGACTCATACACCATGAGTGGAAAATGAGTCCCACCTTAGGTTTTGGGTGTGGGTTGTTAATATTTTTAATGTTTTTATGTATTTTGTTTAAAATAAGCCTCAAGATCCAAAATAAAGGGTCTTAAGGGCATATTAATGATGAATCAAAGGGGTGATTAATGCAAGGGTACTAAAATAGGTCCAAATTAGGTAAGGAATTATACTATCTCCAAGAAGGGAGTACAATTTCCATTGCTATAGCAAGTTCTAAGGAAGAGAAGAGTATTTTTAATGTGTTGCATGCAAACTGTAATAGCAATATTCATAGGTATTTTTCTTGTTTTTCTTGTAAAACACTAGTATCAGAAAGTTTTGCCATTGCTACACCAATTTTCATTGATGTTGTTTCGAATCCAAGGCCCACATATAATTAATTTCCATTTAAAGCAATGGAGGTGGACAAAGGTGACACATTTTCAAAAGTTCCAATGGGTGTTGTGTACTGTGAGGATATAAGGATTTATATCCATGCCTAGTTAAATGAGATTAATCATACCTCTTCTTTTGAAGTGGTTTGACATTATTTGCTAAATGAGAATGGAGTATAGAAGCTAGAGTATGTGAATATTGTTGCAAAAGGGTTAGACATATGAAAATATTTTTCAAAATTTTGTGAAAATAAGGAATAGGTATCAATTATCTTGAGCCGCAATCATGGGAATTTCATTTGGCTAGAAAAACCATAAATGATAAAAAAAAGGATGAAATTAGGGTAGTTACTAGTCTTTGTGCCTCCAAACCAGTCACAGTGCTAAAATCTATAAAGACTAAAACAAATATGGAGCTCACCAATGCTAAATTTGGTAAGATAACCCTAACAGTTAAGGATATCATTGATCCTAGTGTCTGGTATGCATTAATGGGGACTACATATAAGATTTAATTCACAAACAGAAAAGGATCTACCACTACCACTGTAATTCACACCACACATCAAATGGTAAAATAATGTGCCAACTTTGATCTATGTGAGCTATTAAGAGAGAAACTAATGGAGAAACAAAGGAGAAAAAAAGAACTAGTTATAATTTTAGGTTTGGTTATTTGATTTTATGCCTTACTTTCTTCTTTTTGAATGAGTTACTTTGTTTTAAGGGTAATATTTGGGGTAAATTCACTCTGATAACAACACAAATTAAACAACATATGAATTTTTTTTAGATATAGCAAGCATACACTAATTTCTATTGAGGATTTTTCAAGAGTTTTCAAAATTAGATCTACAAAGCAGATATAGGATAGCATCTACTTTGGTCCAGAAGTATGAGAATGAGGTAACTTATATGGTGAACAAAGATCACTATTTCATATAAGCGTTGGAGCCCAAAATTTCATGGATTCTTGGGTTATCTTATGAGGTTGAATATGAATTTGTACAAGGAGTTATAGATATTCTTTTGTCAAAACCTAAAGACCCCAAAGAAAAAATATTTGACACATATAGAGAAACCATGGATGTGATTTACCAAAAGGAGAGAGGGGAAGCAAGTGGAAAGGGTGGTTAAGGAGATGGATGCTCCATGATATTCAAAGATGAAGTATAAAGATGAGATTCACAAGATACTATGTAATTCTTCAAAGGCTATATGTGATACCCCTATGGGGGTTTCCAAAGCTAAATATATTCCTCTAGAAGCTAGTCAAGGTCTAAGGAGATTTGGTAGATCATCTCTTGATGTTGTCTCTACTTCACAACCCTCTGAGTCTACAAAAACATATAGCAGTAAAAGGGAATATACATCTGCATCTCCTCTGAAGAAAATGGCCACTAACATTGGGCATGCTAGGCCTAAATGAATGGTAAAGAGAGAGAAGGAAAATGAGGAAGAATTGAATGATGTTGAAGAGGATGAAGAAGAAGATATCTCCTTGCAAAAGAAGAAAGGAAAGAAGATTGCAAAAGAGGATGTTGAGCAAACTTCTCTAATTACACATGAACCCATTGATTTTGGGGCCATCTTCAATGGAATTGTTGAGTATATCCTACTTGTTAGTACAATGTCTAGCTATAGGGTATGTGCAAGATCATGATGGGCAAGAAAATGGCAATATGATGGGTATGTGGCTGATGACTATTTGTTTACAAAAAATTGATGAAATAAAAAGGGTTTTTAAAGGATATTCTCAGCTTTCCACCAATATAAATTATGTTTTACTTTGAATTTTATAAGTAATTATTATTCATTTTCTCTTCAAATTATGACTAAAATCCTGATTGATAGGCTCATTGAAAAAAATCTATAGCTTTCAAATGGTATCACATTTTTTAAATCCAAAACATGCGTCACATTCTATGCTTCACATACTATAGGATTAAAAAAATAAAAAATTGAATTTTATGAAGTTTTGACCAAGTTAAGGTGGTTAGACATATGAGTTTTTATATTTTAAAAAAAAATTTAATAAAAAGTTCATAATTAATTATTTACTTGGAAAAAAATTACAACAAAATATGCATCACATCGGGGCATGAGTCCTCTACTTATATCTAAAATCTTATAAAAAAATATTATCATTTTATTGTGGTTAGGGTGGTCACAACACCTACTTCTTATTTTTTCCTGAAATTTAAGTACCACTACATTGAAATTTCAAATTTTCACCAAATAGATTTTTTTAAACATACCTAGTATTTTAGAAACTACATTCAATTTTCTATAGATTTTATTCTTACATATTTTTGAAATAATATAGATAACTTATTCAAATTTTTATGTTAAGTTGCCTAACTCTAATTTTTCTGAATTTTTTGCCACTTAAGGTCCTATTTTTTCCATGATGATCCTGCACATACCCTATATCCAAATGTCCCTTCAGAATACAAGAAGAAAATTGGGAAGGTTTTCATTGAATATATACTCATGTATAACATTCCCTTAAGTGAAATTATTGACAAAGCTTTGGATATCCTTATTGAGGCTTTGAGACAAAGAAGAGAAGAAGCTATCAAGGCTAATGAAGAAATGAAACAACACGAAATCAATTTTTTTGGGATTTTTGTCTCCCAAGAAGAAAAACAAAAGAATTTCTAGATACAAGTCAATGATCTTTGCACTAAAAGAATAATATACTTATTGATGAGCATGGATGACGATGCTAAAAGGAAGATCCAAAGCGAGACTAAAGATTCTACAAAGAAAATCATTAATGCATTACATAGTGAAGTTGATGTTGATCCACAAGCTCCTATTCCAAAAAATATAAATGAGAAAAACATATCTGGTCAGGAAGAAGTACAAGGACTCTCTAGACTATAAGAAGGAAAATGTGTCTCTAGTGTGCATGAAAAGAAAGTAGTCAAGCTGGTATGGGGATTAAAAAAAAGAAGAATAGAAAAAGATAGAAGAAAAGATAACCAAGATCCTTAAAGAAATGAACAAGGCTAAGGTGATTTTTGAGGATCAAATTCCCTTGAATGATATTATCCTGCAAGATGTACTTGATGTGTCTACTCAAGACATAGATCTATTAGTTTTTGAGGGAAATGCGATAGGTGGTGATGAAAAGGAGAAAGATGATAAGAAAATCAAGGAGAATACTCCTCCGGTGAATACTGATGCACAAGGTGCAGGAAATCAAGGTGGCATTGACATTAAGCAAAGATTGCTTTGTTTCTTTGTTCCTTTGAATACTGATGCACAAGGTGTAGGAAATCAATATGCAATGATGTAAAGAACATGACATTCCTCCTCTAGATAATTCAGGAAATAATGAGAAGATGAGAGAAGATAATTCTGAGATAGTTCAGGATACAAAAGAGAAGGTAGCTAAGAAGTAATATGCTTTTGTAGGTCAAGGTTCTTCTTCATCATATTCCTTTGAGGGCCTGGTAGGGATGCAAATGTAGTTTCAACATGTGGTGACACCCCAACTTCTGCAGATTCCTACTCATGAGGCACAAGTTGACTTGTCAAACATTTCAACCCTCCATAAGTTACAACTTGGTGATATTCTCCATGTCTTTGCAAGAAAGGAATTTTTTCAAGAGCACATGAAGAAAACTAGTTTAATTGATGATGTAGTAAAGATCGTCCAAGAAGATTTACCAGAGAAACTTAAAATCTTCCTTGCCTCCAGAAAATAAATTGAAACTTTTAATGGATTCTTTCAACCTAATCATTATTCACACATTAAGTAGAAGGCGAAGCAAGAGGATTTGTGGAATAGAGATAATAAGATAATGGTTGAAGTATATGATTGGTGTGCTAGTGCACACAATAAATTGTAAGAAATCATAAAGATGTTTAAGGATTGTGTTGATGAATTTACTGCACTTTATTAATTTTTTTTGAAATGGCCCAACTCCACCAAGAACATCAAAGGTCAAATTGACTCCATTGAGTCACAGGTTACTCAATTGGTTGAGTCATATGATTTTTCAAAGGATAAGGATGGATCAATAAGAGCTCAAATAGAAAATATTCATTTTTTGTTGGCATTACTTCAAGACCAAAGAGAAAATACATAATTGGTTTGGTCAGTTAAGGAAGCAGTCAACTTGAGGCTTTCTTCATTATTTAGGTTGCTTGCTGAAGCAGAAAAAGTTGATCAAAAAATAAACTCCAAGCAATTGGATGAGGTTGAGGATTCATTCATATAGCTTGAATGTCAAAATCATATTCTCACCTCAACAAAAGAAAATTGGGTTGTAACTTTGACACAACTTAAGAAAATTTACAAGAATATTCTATCTTCTAAAGAAGCTTCAAAGATATAGATAAGAAAATTTTGTCTTTGTATAAGTTTTGTGGAGGATTGTAGTATCTTTTTGAGTTTTTGCTGAAAATATTTTTGTACATAGAATCTATTTTTGGGGCATCTCCATCTCAAGGGGAGTATTGTTTATAAAATTCATATAGTAAGGGGGAATTCATACAATTTTTGGGCTATTATAAGTAAGAAGATACTATGCCATTTTCCTTTAATGTCAAAGGGGGAGAGAAGCCTTGTAGATATATATGTTTCCATCAATGACAAAGGGGGATGTTTTTGGAAATAGGTGTTTTCATTGATGTCAATTCATGATGTGTTGTCATTGATGCCAAATATGTGTGTTAAAGATTGTATGTACTTCGATGATAGTTGGTGTGCAGAGTATAGGCCATCAATGCAATATGAGGTTGAAATGGTATTAAGTATGATGTCTATGTGTGATTCAGAGGTGGGTTACAAACATATTCAAATATGTTTCCTACATTATCACTTTGATATCATTCTTGTTTGGTGCAACACACATGGAGATATGTTGTAAAAGTTTTGTTAAGGTATTCACATTGTATACTCTAAGGTAGAGTCACGGTATTTTTGTTTGCATCTCTTTGCAGAGAAAATTTATTTCTTGCGGTTTAGAAGATAATATGGTCAACATGTGAAGGTGTTATATTCAATAATTCAAGTCATTACACCTTGCATGTAGTGATTGTTATAAGTGGCAGAGTTCCAATCTATCCTCTTGCAGAGAAAAGTATTGATAAAGGTTTGATGGAATGCTCCACATTACTCCGATGAAGTAGATGTGACTATGTACACTTGGGAATATGCTAAAAAATGTGCATGGGTTCATCCTTGTAAGTTTCATATATTTTGGTGTATAGAAAATGCAACATACTATGTTTTGAAGTGTTATAATTTGTTTGGAATGCTCTATTTTCATCAATTTAGTAGGTTTTCCCGCTTACATCAGCATATGATGATCATTTTATTCAAGACAAGGTTGAATATATTTTATACATAGTCTACATTGTTTACATCTTGGTCCGCATGATTTTTTTGGTTTCTCCCCGATAGTGCAAAGTTGAACAATTCACAATTTTGGTGGTATTGATGTTGTTTGGGCCAACAGGCTTGGTTCCTTCATTTGCAGTTGGTTCTAATTAACTCATCTTTCTTTGGAGGATGTGTTCAGATTTATTTTGGTCTTGTTATGTCATGTGTTGATTTGCAACTCATTTTTCTTTTCATAATGTATATGTTTGGAGGTGACCTATGGAGTATCATACATTTCATCTAAAGCTCATCTTGGATCCGATCTAATTGGTGTTTTGAGTTGTTGCAAAAGGTATTTATAGAAGAAAAAATAATTTGTGAATTCATTAGAGAATAGTGAACTGAGAATAAATAGTTTGTTGAATATGAAGTGTGTGAAGTTAATATGATGAAATAATTTTGTGAAAAAAGGAATTGCAACATCAATATATGATAGATGCTTCTTTTATAGGGTATGTGCAGGATCATGATGGGTCAAAAAGTGGCAACATGATGGGTATGTGGCCGACGACCTCTTTTTTACCCAAAATTGATGAAATAAAAATGGTTTTTAAAAGAGATTCTCAGCTTTCCACCAATATAAATTATGCTTTACTTTGAATTTAATAAGTAATTATTACTCATTTTTTATTCAAATTACTACTAAAGTCCTGATTGATAGACTGATTGAAAAACATCTATAGCTTTCAAACAGTATCACATTTTTTGAATCCAAAACATGCATCGCATTCTATGCTTCACATACTATAAGATTAAAAAAAGAAAAATTGAATTTCATGAACTTTTAACCAATTTAAGGTGGTTAGACATACGAGTTTATTATATTTTTTAAAAGTTGTAATAAAAAATTCATAATTATTTACTTGGAAATTTTTTTAAAAAAATATGCATCACATCGCAACATGAGTCTTCTACTTATATCTAAAATATTTTTAAAAAATATTATCATTTTATTGTGGTTAGGGTGGTCAAACAGACACTTACTTCTTATTTTTTCCCTAAAATTTAAGTACTACTGCATTGAAATTTCAAATTTTCACCAAATAGATTTTTTTTTTAAACAAACCTAGTAGTTTATAAACTACATTCAATTTGCTACAGATTCTATTCTTACATATTTTTTAAATAATATAGATAACTTATTCAATTTTTTATATCAAGTTGCCTAACTATAATTTTTCTGATTTTTTTGCCACTTAAGGGCCTATTTTTTTCATGATGATCCTGCACATACCCTATAGTAGCTCATGTTCATATTTTTCATTATAATTTTCATGTATCTTGCTTTGAGACAATTAGTCTCTACAGTTGTCTATATCTTACCCAAAGTTTATGCATCTTAATCTGCAAGTCCATAGGTAGTGAGCCTTAAACAACATCATAATTTTTGTAAGTAGTGAGCTTCATATATTGTGAGTTAACTCTCACCGTGGCTTTTTCCCTCATTGGGTTTTCCACATAAAAATCTGGGTGTCATTGTGTGGTGCATGTTTTCATTTCTAATTTTTGTTTAGTTAATGTGATGCGATGTTTTAATCTACAAATAGTAATGGTTAAGTTTTAATATATGTTGATTCATCCCCCCTCTCAACACTACAGTGTGTTCAATACTTATTTAACTTAATTCCTAGTCTGGTAGGAACTTGTCAAAATATGGCACAATCTAATTTCAAGGTAGACGTTAAGGTCCAAGATAATTTTCTTATCCATGGACTAATAACATAATAATTACGTAAACATTTTATGCCACTACTAGCAATAATATTTCGAGTTTATAATGACCCAATATATTGAGTAACCCATATCGTGAAATATGGTCATCAATAAATAATTTAGTAACGTAATGCCATGCATGATTATGGTCATGGATGCATATTCAATGGGGCCATAACCCCTATTTGAATTATTTTCTTTACAATCTATAGGTATTTACATTTTAGAGAGAGCATCCAAGATACTACTTTTATGAGGACTAAAATCATACTAAAGAAGATTGGCATCACTATATCCATTAGACCAACTAAACCATAGTACCCTTTCCTTAGTTCCCATGATAGTTCCCTTATTAGGGTTATTGTACTTAAGAAGACAATAAACATCTTGCAATCATATGATTACTCCTAACACTAAATCTAAAGTGAGTAACCAAAAGTATCAATTTGCAAAATGAAGAATTCATTCAATATAGTGTGATTCTAGTATCATTAAATGAATTTATTATCACTTATATTATTATGCAACCATATAGTAAATCCCCTATTATATCTCAAACTTACTTTAAGAGCTAGATACATGTTCATAATCAAATTTATTTCATCAAAGTTCCACTTAAGTCCCATTAATAGTCATTTTTCTCATAAAATGAGTTTACAACACATATCATACTATCCTATTAAAGCAACATTAATGATATTTTAAACTAAGAAAGTTTATTTGATCATCAAATAATACCAATACAATCTCCCTATATTTTAAGTTCATATCCATTCATGCTTCTATGTGAACAAGAATCTTAATATCCTTATTATACCATCATGCAAAGAAAAGATAAACTTAATCCAACACTTCAAGCAATAAAAGCTACTCAAAATACATAATACAAGAGGAAAATACATGCACCAAGCAAGTGAACTATCTAAAAAAAAATGTCTTAAACAAAAATAAATGTAGGTATTGGGCACATGGAACATTTTGACAAAAATATCAAAGAAATGTGAAACATGCATAAGATAGTGGAATAATACCCCTATTTCAGACATAAGCTTAAATAAAATATATCTAAATTTATTTTAGTGGGAGAGCCCATAATGAGGAATTAAATCCTATTTTAATTAGGAATAATTTAGTGAAGTTTACTCAGCTCTAGGGATGATCTGGATGACATTTTGAAGTAGGCATTGAAATTTTCCCCATGGGCTTGCCCCTTAGCAACAACAAAAATGTTATTTGATGGTGTAGGGTTTCTTCCTTCGTACTTCTTTCTTCATTGTCCCTAGAAAGCAAAGTTGAGATTTTTAAGCATAGAATTTCCTTGATTTTGGTTAAACAATATTCTACAAGTGTAGAAGCACATAGAAAAAATTCTAGACAATTTTGAAACACCTTTGTTAGTCTAGATCTTTCTTCTGCCCATTAAACTTCTTTAATTCATCCACAAATTTCTCTCTTTTATTTTTCATGCCCCTCTACTATTATTTTTCCACATCTCACACTAAAATCATGCCCCTCAAATAGAAGAAATTGACCCTAAAATGGGCTATGAACTTCCTATTCACCTGTTCTCTTCTATGGGTCTTCCTGTGTTTGGTGAAATTCCTCCTTGGATGGATGTCTAAAGCCTCTTTAAGAGCTATCATTTCAACATAGACATGGAGGATTCTCTAAAAGGTCATGGATTTTGGAATTTCACCTACTAGTTGTGCTTGCCTAAAAGTTCCTACAACCTTTTCAATGAATCCATTTATTGTATATCCTCTCTACGTTCCCTCTCCGCTATGCTCTCTCTCTACCTTCCTTTATTTCACTCGCTACAAATAGAGCCCATGTTGCAGATTTTTGGAGATTATGGGCTATGATTTCCCTTACATGCTAAGTATTCTAATTCTATTTATAGAGCTTTCCTTCACTCTAAGTGTTGTTATATGTTTTCTTTATCTTTTCAGCTCCATGAGTTTTCCCATTTTTCCATCTACAAGTTATTTTTTGCCGCCCCCTGCCATGTGTTTTACTAATGCACTTTTCTAGAAGTTACATAGTTTCCTTTTTTGAATAGTGCACAAAATTTCCACATAGTGGTTGTGTAGATTTTTAACATCGTATTGCTTTCGGGCGTAGCCCAAATTTGTCGGGCAAGATCCTATGGCGTCAGGAATGACATTTAAAGTGCGCTGCTAGGTGTAGATAGTTTTGGCCTTTTCCAGGCATCATAAATGCCAATGTCCGCTTTGTATTGCCCATTGATTCTTGTAGATGATGATCAGCTCATATTTTTTCAGTCATATTTTTCATGTCACGTTTTTCCTCTAATAGAGAATATTTTTCACAACTCCTAGGTTTCAAGCTCAACAGGTTGTTACAGAATTATCCTGACTAAAGCAGCTCAAGTTTTATTGCTCTAGATCTTCAATATAAAATTTGATTTTGTCAGGATCTTAGGGAAAAATTTATTGCCACATGTTAAGGTTTTTGTTTAACGTGATGGAGATTTCTTTATGCTTGTTTGCTTCCCTTGTTCTATAAAAGGGAATTTTTGAGCCTCTCTCTAGTGTGGAAAATTTCTTACAAATCTTTTGTTGTTTTGTATTAGTCGTAATCAATTTTTGAGATAAATGTCTGAACTAGTTATTTGACTTTAGCAAATTTTTTATTATTTCTCAAATCAAAGTAATAGAAGGGAGGGATGTATTGGACTATGCCTAGGTGACCTTTATCTTACCTTTTTTTCTTTGTTTGCATATACTCATGTCTTGTGTCATTTCTCATCTTTTCAGATATAGTTTTGATAATTGGTTTTTGTTAATTCTATATTTTTTGTTTTCTAACATGGATCTATAGTGGATTGGATCATGTTATTATACTCTCTCATTACCTATTAAATTTTTTGTTAGATCTTGCATTATGTTGTCGGGACAAAATAGTTTTGTAAGGGTTTGAAGCTTTATATCCAATTTCAAGTATACCATTTTCTGTTGAACCTTAATGGGTCCTTCTTATGAAAGGATCTGAATAATTTCTCTATGCTTGCATAGTACTTAGTTGTTTTTTCTCATTTAAACAATGACAAGTCTATGGCATTATATGCTCATTCTATCAGAATTGAGAATCCATTCTAGGTTTTGAAATGTTGTAAAACCTTTCGATACATCACCATAATTAGTTTTATTTTTTGCATTTCCCTCTCCCTTTTCCCAAATAGAAAGGGAGTTTTGACTTCTTTAAAAATCTTGGAGGTCATTCATTAGAGCATAAATGGTCCCCCCATCTACTGAATTTCCCTTAAGGTTGTTCGAAGAGGCATAAGCTTTCATGATCAACAATTCTTTTTCTAGCACAAATGGTGGGAATCAAATATCTTTCATAGTATCTAATACTCAGCCTTGAAGAGGCACTTGAATTAGATATTAGTAGATGCCATTACAGACTAAACTAGAACACTCATGCCTAGGATCCAAACAAGGGAATATTCTAAAGGTAACTTCTAATACTCCCAATTACTATCAAAGGAGATGCACTACAAGTTTTCTATCACCTATTAGGTGAAATAGAGTTAGAAGTACAATCACCAAATCTAGAAGTCTATCAACTATGTCGGCTGATAGATCTTTTTAGATTAAAAGACACTTTTTTTTGTGTTCATAGCTCAGTCTGTTCTCTATGGCTCCCAACCCCCAAGAAATCTTGTAACTTGGAACAATGATAGTCCACTTGTTCTTCCCACCCCTCTAGATGTATAGGATGCTATCCCTACTAATGCTCTAAAGGAAATTACAAAGTTTACTAGAGAACACTTCAAGACACCATTAGAACATCTCCAAGATGTGGCAAATTTTTGCATAGGCCATAACATTACAGAGTAGAATAAAGCCCTCAAACTATTGGCTACATCCTTTAAAGGAAAGTTTCAGGACTTGTATAGGTCTTTGACTTCCAATACCATCCATACTTGGCATGAGCCAGGAAATAAACTCTTTGAGAAATTTACAGAAAAAGGAAACCACTCATCCATATTGCAATAGTTATTAACAATCAAGAGGGTGCCTCAAGAGGCCATGGCAGAATTTAACACCAAGTTCCACAAAACTTGGCAAAGAATTCATGTATCAACAATACCTCCACCAAACATGGCATTCATGTTTTACTTAAAATACTTTGATTCAAACATCACAGTCATGGTACAATAACTTGGAGGTGACACTTTGTCCGATGCATACAATCTAGTTGTAAGAGTTGAAAATAGTCTGATCAACATTGGGAAACTCCCACCTCGGCTACCAATGCTAATGTTTGTAGAAAAATATAGTAGAACACAAGAGGAAGTAGCCCTCAGTGCATTTTCTACACCTCCACCATTGATGTATGTGTATCCTAATACACAAGAGAGCACATTGAGTTCTTCTTTGCTAGTCCCAAAGATGAACGATATCAAAAATATAATGAGGACTATTTCTAATGAGCTTGTCAGCATGAAGCACCAACAAGCGAAATCTCCAAAGCCTCCTCCTCAAAATTACTGAGAAATATTGCCCTTCCAACATAATTCATACTAGGGAGCTCTGAGAGGGAAAATTAGGCCAAATAGTTTAAGTAACCACTCTACTTCGCATTGTTAAGTCTAGCACACACAAGGTTAAAGGATAGAATAATCTCATGGAAGACATAAAATTTTAGTGCTTCCCACGTAATGTTCATCACATGCCTCAAAACTATTTGAGAGGAAATCTCCAATAGATGGTGGCAGAACTAAGGAGCCAAGGCACCCCTCTAGATGCAAGAAGTTATCAATCCCCTATGATAAAGAATGATAGAATTAGTACTCAGCTATAGGGTATATCTTTAGAACAAGAGATAGAAATATCCCTTGACAAGCTCTCTTATCTTGGATGGAGGGAGAATAATCAGTATTTGTGAATGAATTTTTGATAATGGGAGTACCATAGGTGTAGTTAAATTACAACACTTGATCAAAATAGAGACTCACTAGGGAGTATGTTCTATAAATGCCACAAATGCAACAACCACAACTGTAGGCACAACGACTAGACATAACCAACAAAAAGTTGTGTACAAAGCAATCAATCTACCTATGATAAATCAACTCATTCCTAAACCAAGGGAGGTACCTCTATTTAAACCAAAGGTGCCCCCGATCGGATGACTCAATGTGGTGGAACAACTAAAGAAATATCTTGCCAACGTGTCCTTATGGGAAATTTGAGCTATCCAAGAGCAACATACCTTACTATAGGATGCTCTAAGTAAAGAGGAGCAACCCTCACAACCAAGCTTGACCTTAATGCTCAATCAAGAAAGGGAAAAAAGGCTTGACCAAGAGCCTCAAACTTCAAAAGACACAACATACATGAATGCCAAAGAAAAAGAGGATGAAAAAGAGGTATGTAAACTGAAGTTCATCACCTTTTTCTTAACTTTCATTATAGGGGAAAATTTATTACATAATAGCATGATAGATTCAGGTGCTAGTACCACAATGATGCCTAAATTGGTGGTTGATGCCTTGAAATTGAAATATGAACCCCTTGACAAGGAAATTATGCAATTGTATGGAAAGAAGGTTCCAATTGTTGGACAAATTAAAATCATCCCCTTGACCATATACTCCTTCCCAAGTAAGAAAGTCACCCAAGAAGTGGTCATAATTGATGTTCCTCCTATTTTTTTGATGTTCCTATCAAGATATTTCACAACCAAGATTGGGGAATACCTAGCTCTCAACTAGTCCCACCTAATACTGAGAACCAAGCATGGCATAGAGATGAAAATATTATTTGAACCTCTACATTCTAATCAAATTGCATAGAAAAATGTGGTAATGAGATTTGAAGCCACATACACATCTATCTCTAAAAAAGATATGTATTGCATTGAGATCCTAGAAGATGAGGAGGCCACAAGTGATTGGTGTCTAGAGGAAGAAGTCTTGTTGAATCAATTTATAGATTTTGACTCTTTTGGAAATTTTCATGCCACTAGTCTAGGTATGCATGTGATTTTTATTGAAGACCAAGTCATTATGAAGTTTATCAAGGATAAAAAGGTTTAGGTGACCACACAGAAGATGAAAAAAGGTTGTGAACTCTACACTTTGATGGTGCTAGATGTAGGATTGGATCAGGACTAGGGATTTGCCTCATATATCCTACCAGATCAGAAACCCTTCGAGATTTTTTATTCCAATTTTTGTGCACAAAAAATGAAATTGAAAAATGAAGGCTTGGTTCATGCTCTAATATTGGTAAAAAAGTAGGCACTAAAAGAATACAAGTGTTTAGAGATTTAGAGGTAGTGGTAAAATAGGTCAGAGAGTAGGCAACTGCAAAAAATATAAGGATGTGATCATACCAACATAGAGTATGAGACTTGATAGAGGATTCAAATATTTCAATATCTAGGTAGTCTTGAGATCACAAAATACCACTATAGACAGAATGGTCTTAGTCAGTTAGCTCTCAATTTAAGTCAAACTTTGATCTAATAGTAAACTAACATGCAATGTGGGTTTTATTCTAACCATCTATTCTCGATAATGATCAGAATTGATAAGTTTTTGAAAACAATAACTTGATTTCCACATTCTTCCAACAATTGGGTGAATTCACCAAACAATTATAGCCAAAACTTGACGAGGCATACGAGGAGAAAATAATTCACATGAAAAGTGTAATAAGCTCTTGAGAGGTTTAATTACTCAAAAAAACCTCTTTGATTGTGACGATGCAAGGAATAATAAGTGAAGGTTTGTTTCCAACAAAGAATATTGTGCAAATCTCAACATTAGGAACAACCAAAATCTCAAGGTCAAGAAGAATTTTTTGTGGGAAGATAAAGAAAAGTTGAGGTCTATGTGTGTGATTTAATATGACAGAGTCATAGCTTAGGCCTATGAAAATCTAAAGGGTTATGACCCTAGCATAATCCAACACACCATCGACTTGATTGAGGGGTATGAACAAATATAATAGAAACAAAGGATAATTAATCCAAAGGTGAAGGACCTGATGGCACAAAAGCTAAAAAGGTTAATCAAATCTAGAATCATATACCCAATTAAGAATTCTACCTCGTTATCTAATTTGGTTCTGGTCTAAAAAAGAATGGTGGTATCTAAATATGTGTGGGTTTTAGAGACCTAAATAGAGCTTCCCTAAAGGATCATTATCCTCTACCTTCAATGGAGAAAATATTACAAACTATGGTGGGGTTGGAAAGGTTTTCTCTACTCACTGGCTTTCTGAGTTATAACTAGGTTAATGTATTGATTGGGGACCAAAATAAGATGATATTCACCACCAAATGGGGAGTGTTCACCTACATGAAAATTACTTTTGTCCTGTCCAATGCAGGGCAACCTTCTAGTGTGCAATGGACATCACATTTAAGGATTTGATCAATAAGATCATCCTTATTTATCTAAATGACTTAACTGCATTTTCAAATTTTAAGGGTGATCATTTTTATCACCTAGAGAAAGTATTCCAAAGATGCCAATAGTTTTGTGTTTCTATAAATCCCAAATATGTGTTTTTGGGGTTCCACAAGGAAATCTCCACGGCTATGTGGTTTCTAGAGAAGTGATAGTTGTTGATCTCAAAAGGGTGAAAGCTATAAAATAATTATCACTACCAATCAACCAAAAGGGAGTTTAATCTTTCCTAAGAAAGATTAATTTTGTTACTAGTAGGTTTATTTCAGATTTTGTAGGAATTGCTAGACCCATTACAATAATGTTAAAGAATAAGCTAGCTTTCAGATGGAATCTAGAAGGAAAAAGTGCTTTCAAAAAAATAAAAGAAGTTATTTCCATAGATTTGGAATTAGTGAATCTCAATTTCTCAAAAAAATTTATCTTGTATGAACTTACATCAGTGAACATAGTATTGTCACTGTACTAGAACAGAAGGATATTGAAGGAAGCTGATAACACCCCATGGCATTCCATTCAAGGACTCTCAATGGCTATGAGACTAGATACAATTTTGTGGAGAAAAAGGGCATTCACTATTATGAATATTTTGAAAAAATTCAAACACCCAACTTTAGCAAGCAGGATCATAGTCCTTGTCGCTCACCCTAGCATGAGAGAATACATCATGGAAGCATAAATCACCGAGAAGAGAGAAAATTAGATCACTAAGATTCTCAAGTATGAAATTGAGGTATGACCCACAACGCTAATCAAGGGAAGAGGCCTATGTGGTATATCGCCAAAGATCTCGATCCCTAGATAGAAATGGGAAAAAAGGATTAGGTTTTTGTAAACTAGTTTGAGTCAAAGGTTTCTTGGGTAACTGATAGAGTGAGGTTCATGCAAACTGATAGGTATCTGGCCAACATTCCAACACACAAAAGGAGATATTATATGTTGCAAGCCACCAAGTATGTATTGATTGAGGGACTCTTGTTTAAGAAGAATTTCAAAGGTGTCCTGCACTGCATAGGTAAAGAGCAAGATGAAAATGTTTTAGGAGAATTTCATAGTAGTCTAGAAGGTGGACATTTCTTTGCAAAAAATACTGCTTTGAAGATCATGCGAGCAGGTTGTTATTGGCCCACCTTATCTTTAAAGTGTTATGATTTGGTAAGAAAATGTTCACAATGCCAAGAAATCAATGCGGAGAAATGCAAATCCTTTCCTGAACCATTTTGCACAACCAACAACACTTCCAACCTTATGCAATTCATAGAACTCTCCTTAGTAAAAATTGTGACCAAAAAATATAGGATTGTAATACCAAATGGAAAGAGCAGAACTATAATAGTGGAGGAATATGAAGCATTATCTCAAATATACTTTAATGCACTTCCTAAACCAGAATCATTTAGGCATCTTTCAAAGACTAGAACTTCCTTTCAGCAATAAATACATTATCAGGAACATCAAGGGAGAGCATAAGACATATTGTAGACCTTCAACATCACCTCTCCAATATTATCCATGCTTATAATCCTCATCTTAATTCTTCTAATCCTCATTTGAATATGGAATCAATTCTACTGACAGTAATAATGCATTATATGATGTTTAACAACTCTTCTTTCTTCTTAGATAAGATATGGCATGCAACAATGAGCTTGTACAATTCTTCTTTGATAAGGCATGACATCCAAGTATGAACTTAATTTTTTCTTTGATAAGGCATGATATTAAACTATGAACTTCAATTCCTCTATGATAAGGCATGGCATTAAACCATGAACTTATTCAATTCTTCTTTGATAATGTATAACCATGAAATTATTCATTTCTTCTTTGATAAGGCATGGCATCCAACCAATGTTAGCCCAACCTGAATATAATGATCACAACTGATTCCAAGCACTAGCAACTTACTACTCAAGTGTTGACATCAATTACAACCAATAATAAGCATTGACAACAATGATAGCCATCAGTGTTGACATCAATGACAAAAAATTTCAACATGTCTAGTGTTGGGAAAATATGTCTCAACCTTGCAATTATATACAACCTATTGTTGATAAGATGTATGCATATTTATATATATGTTTCCTAGTTACATTGATAGGTGTATACAATGGCAGCAAGGAGGAAAATGTGAGTGTGCTAAGTTTTCAATAAACTACTAAAATGTCTGACATACATTAGATAAATGATATATTGTAAATCTAGACCATTCATTATTAAGTTTTAGATCTAATGGAAGATATTTTTTTGGCTTGTCTTTCCCTAGAATGTAACTCTATTTTATGAGGTTTTATTAAGGTTGCAGTAGAGGGAGAGATGATGATGTATTTTGAGAGTCTAATAATGGTCATGTTGTCTCTTGATCTCTAAGTGGTGATACTCCTATGAGAAGCTTGATCTATAAGTATATTGTAATCTTTATGATTTGTTTAATAATATATTGGGAAACTTTTGGAGTATGGGGGTTTTCTCCTCAAAGTTATTTTCCCATGTAAATCACTATGTCATGGTATGCATAATATTTATATTTATTTCTATTTAAGTTTCTATAAATTTTAAAGATCTACATAATGTTTTGCATTATTCTCCTTTCAAGATTAGTGTAGGAATTTTTTCTACTACCTTAGCTTCCTTACAAGTGGTATCAGAGCTTGATCATCTTTGGTTTCAGTTGTGGATTGTTGGGTTTTTTAAAAATAATCTAGATTTGAGTGGGAGATTGTGCAAAAGACAATTTTTTATCTTATTGCAAGATTTTTTAGATGGCAAGTTCATCAGGGAGAAAAGAGGTGGAGAAATTTTCTAGAAATAATTTTGAGATGTGCAAGCTAAAGATGGAGCATCTATTGATAGATCAAGATCTGTGCGATGTTGTTGATGAGAATATTTCAAGGCTTGTAGATCCAACTCAAGCTTCTCAATATGATGTTATGTACCATAAAGCCAAGGGCCTAATCAAATTTTTCTTCATAGACTCTATTTTAATTAATGTCCATGAGGAGACCTCTACATAGAAAATATAAAAAGAAGCTTGGTGAGATGTATCAAGCCAAATTTTTAGTGAACAAGATTTTCTTAAGGAATAAATTGTATTCCTTGAGAATGGAAGAGGGTGGATGAATTACAAACCACTTGGAAGCATTCAATATATTGGTGGTCCAATTGGCATTAGTTGGTGTTAAAATGGATGAGGAGGAGAAATGTCAGATCCTGCTTTATTCTTTTCTTGATTTGTGGGATTCTCTTGTTATGGCTATTGGGAGTAATTTTGTTATATTGAAGACTAAAGATGTGGTGGGTTCATTACTTTCTGAATAGTTGAGGAGGAAACTATCCATCACTACCAAGGAGGCCATAAATTTTTGTGGAAGACCTAAGGAAAAAGGAAAGAAAAATGAGAAGTGTGACAAATCCAAGTCCAGGGGGAGATCTAAATCTCCTAGAAAGTCCAAAGTTATTTGCTGGAACTATAGTAAGCTTGGATATGTTCATAAGGAATGCAAAGAAGAAAAGAAGAAGAAAAAGAATAAATTTATTTTGATTCTGAGTCCAAGAAGGAGGATGGCGACACATTCATTATAGCTTTGGCAACTCATGTAGGTAATGATGCATAGTTAATTCAGTAAGGTGCATCTTTTCATATGACCTTTAATAGAGATTGTTTTTTGTGAATATGAAGAATTTGATGGAGGTAAGGTGTACTTGGTTGATGAATCTCATTTAGACATTGTTGGCCATGGTAAAGCTAAAATAAAGTTTCTTGATGATAGAATAAAAAGGATTAATGGTGTGTTGCATATCCTTGGATTAGCAAGAAATTTTTTATCTATGAGAAAACTAATAGATGTGGGTGTGTAGGTAGTATTTTCTAATGCAAGATGCAAGATGGTTAGAGGTGCTATGGTGATTACTAGAGGTGTCAAATATGGCACGTTGTATAAGTTGGATGCATGCACTATTGAGTGCAATAGTACTTCTATGAAAAGAAAGTCTATTGAAGAAGTAAGGGTTTCAGCTTCAGTAGATGGTCATGGATTTTGGGTACCCAAGGGTTCTCTTTCTTCTGAGTCAAAGTTAGCTGTAAACAAAACTATGTTATAGCACCAAAGACATGGCCACATTGGAGAAAAGGTTCTAAGGACATTGAAAAATAAAAACCTCATTGAAGGTTTATCTGATTGTAATCTTGAATTTGATTTCTGTGAGCATTGCATTTATGGAAAATAAAATTGCATTCAATTTTACTCGAGTTCAAATATTTAATATTGTGGTGTATTATATCTTATTCATTCTAATGTGTTTGGTCCTATTGATGTTCCTTCAATTGGTAAATTCACATATTATGTTTCATTTATTGATGATTATAGTAGAAGGTCATGGGTATATTTCCTAAAGAGTAAATATGAAGTTTTCAATTGTTTTAAAGAATTTAAAGCAATGGTTGAGTTGTAAACAAGAAAGAAAATAAAATGTTTGAGTATTGATAATGGAAATGATTTTTTCTCTAATGATTTTGATAGATTATGTAAAGATTATGGTATTCATAGACAAAAGACAACTCTATATTCTCCACAACAAAACGGAGTTGCATAAAGAATGAACATGACACTGATAGAGAAGGCTAGGAGTATGTTGAGTGGTGCTAGTCTAGACAAAAGGTTTTTGGCTAAAGCTATTTCCATTTCCTTTTATCTGATTATCATGTCTCCTACATTAGCTCTTGTTGATAAGATGCCTATAGAGGCATAGTTGGGTTGTAAGCCTTCCTTAAGAAATCTTAGAGTTTTTGGTTGCGAAGCATATGCACATGTGCCAAAAGAGAAGCAAAAAAAGTTGAAGAACAAGGTTGTGAAATGTATCTTCATCAGATATAGTTATGGTGTGAAAGGATACAAGCTTTGGGATCTTGTTGCATAGAAGGTAATACATAGTAGAAGTAATATTTTTATTGAAACTAACCCTTCTTTTGTTACATTGTAGCCAAAAAAAATTAAACAAGAAGATGTGATTCAATTTCCTCCTACACTTGAGAAAGTTGAATCGAGGCCCAAGGATAGATAAGAAGTTGAGGAGAGCTCATCTAACTCTGGATCTTTAGAAGAGGAGGAAGAACCTTCAATTGAACTTGTTTGTAGGTCTACAAGACATAGACAACCACTTGAAATGTATAATCCTAATGATTGGAGATGTATTTTTGCTTTGAATACTAACATGGATGAACCCAGATCTATAGAAGAGGCACTAGGTATGAATGATGCAAAATACTGGAAGATTGCTATGGATGAAGAAATGGCATCTTTGAAAAAGAATGATACATGTGATCTTGTACCATTTCCTAAAGGATGAAAACCTATTGGTTGTAAATGGGTATTCAAGAAAAATATTGGTTTAGATGGAGGTATTGAGAAGCACAAAGCAAGGTTGGTTGCAAAGGGTTATTCTCAAGTTGAGGGTTTTGATTATGGTGAGATATTTTCTCCTATTCCAAAAATGACATCCATTAGATTTTTTCTTTCTATTATTGTTGCTTTTGAGTTAGGGGTTGAGAAAATGGATGTGAAAATTGCTTTCCTTCATGGTGATTTGGAGGAGAATATTTATATGACATAGCCAGAGCACTACGTGGTGAAAGGTAAAAGTAAATTGGTTTACAAATTCAAGAAATATTTGTATGGTTTAAAGCATAGTCCTAGAATGTGGTACCAAAAATTTGATACATATGTGTTCAGTTTGGTATTTGAGCATTCTAAATTAGATCATTGTGTTTATTATAAAATTAATGATGATCATTTCTTGTTTGTTGCATTATATGTTGATGACATTTTTTTTATTGGAAAAAGGAAAGGTGTGATTTCAAAACTAAAATATCAACTTGCTGCTAAATCTAAAATGAAAGATCTTGGTGTAGCTAAACAAATTCTTGGGATGGAAATTAAAAGAGATAAAGTGAATAGAAAGATATGGCTTGGTGAAAGTAAGTATGTCAACTCAATTTTACAGAGGTTTGATATGCAATATTGTAGACCATTGTATGCTCCCGTTTTAGTTGGAATGAAGTTATCTATTTTAGATTGTCCAACACTCCATTAGAGATGGAAGACATGAGTAGAGTCCCTTACTAGAGTGCAATTGGAAATTTGACGTAAGTCATGGTTTGTACAAGACCAGACATTGCCCAAGTTGATGAGGTATAAATAACCTCATAATTATAATAAGCTAAAAGCCCTTTTTTTTTCTTACCAATCACTTTAGCCCTGCCAATTGTTTATTTTTAGGATTAATAATTGCTTTCTTTTTGTAAAAAATGTATAAATCCTTATTTCCTAAATCGATTGAAATTAGATAACTATCGCTAATATAATGGTATAGCTTTAATTTATTGTGTAGGATATTATGCATGACTAGGTGGACTTTAAGCGGACTTCAAAGCAGTTGAAGATGGAGCACAGAAAGTCTAGGCACTAAAAATTAAAGAGTGCATAGTGGAACTAGTTGTTTTAATGCTTTCTCTTAAATTTTTGTTTAAAAACTTTATGGCTCACTTTGAGCCTTTGATATGTTTTATGTTATGGACATTAGTCAGTGGCTTAGTTGAAATTCTATTAGAAGACTTTTTCAATGGTGATCTTCCACCATTTGAAATTTGTGATTTTGTAAGCAATATAGTATATTTATATAACTGCTAGAAACAATTCATACATGATATTATTATGATGTTATGATATGATTTGAACACTGTTTAGCTATGTCTCTTCATTACACTTAAACATGAATAAATAAATATTTCCTATCCTATTCTGAGTTAATAATTTTGAGTAATGGAAGTATCATGGGTGGATTCATTTTGAAGATGTAAAATTACATGTGATTTGAGTTAAGCATAGGAATGCTCGAGAGCTAGCCACTTGAGGGATCTCATAGAGTAGATAGATAATTATTTCTTTTGTTAATAATGCTACTTTTATTCTACACATGATAAATTTGGATGAATGTTATTTGTGTGTCGAGCTTTGTCAATTGTTCTTGTAGGTTGTAGTTTCAAGTTTTCAATCTTTAAGTTCTATTCATTTGAAAATTTGGAGCACCCACTCTTGTTGTCAGTTACAAGTTGTCAAATTTACTTTCTATCAGTAGTTAGTAGTTAGTCATTAGTTATTTTCATTTAAAATTTATAGTTTTACTGTAAGTGTTTCTTCTTAGGTAATTTATATGCTTTCTATTTTAACAATCTTATACTTTCTAGTTTAAACAACTTCATTCTTTCTAGTTTAATTTCTTTTTAATTAAATTTCTATTTTCAATTGTTTCAAGAATTCAAAAAATCTAAGAGAGATAGCCAAGATGTCCCATATTGTATACAATCTTTGAACACTACCTAGTCGATATAATTGGTATATTTTCAAATAAAGTGATAGGACCTCATGACAACCTGTCACTTTTTGGTTTCGTTGCTAGGGAACATTCATTTTCTAGTATTAATAGGAGATTGCTTGAATACCTCTTTTAGAAACAAAAATATAGTTGCCAAGACTCTTTTTCAGCATGGCTAGGAAATAAGGCCTACATGAAGATTCATGCCAAAACCCCCCAAAAAACATTCCAACAACAAGCAAGGAGGTAGAAGTCTCAATTAAAGAACTTATTAAAGAATTGATCAAGCAAGATCAACTTGAGACCTCCCAGTATACCCTAGAAATGCACCCATTAGAACAAACATTTGTAGGGGAATGCATTCCTTTCCATACCCCAGAACCTCAGCCATTAGAGAAAACATTTGAAGAGGAACACATTCCTTTCAACATCATGGGTGACCGTAGAAATGGAGATAACCTAGTAGGGGGAGCGTGGAAATTTACTTATCCTATTTTTCTCAATCAAGATGATGATACACCCATGAAAAACATTTCACCAACCTTCTTACCAAATTTTAGAGGTTTATTCTCTGAAGGCCCTCGCTAGTTCCTATTTGAGTTTAAAGTTTCATGTCAGACCTATGACTATGAAAATGACAACAAAAAATTGAAGCTATTCCCCTCCAATCTGAAGGACGTTGCAAAGCGTTGGTTCACAAGATTAGCTTCAGGGTTGATAACCTCTTGGGATGATATGGAGTCTTCCTTTTTGGAAAAATACCAGTTACTGTAGAGTTAGTGATAGGAAAGAGGAGTTGTTCAAACTAAGGAAAAATAAAGATGAAATCCTAGAAGATTACCTAGATAGGTTCATCTTATCAAAATGATGTTGTAGAGAAGCCATAAGTTTGGATTTTGAAGACCGTATTTACAAGGGATTTGATGAAGATGCTAGGAGAAGTCTAGATTTAAAGGGAAAAGGAGATGTCTCCCAACTTGGACTAGATGATATCATTGAGCTATGTTGGAATTTCTCTTGTACTCAAGGAGGTATCAATAAGTCAACTCTTTTTAGAGGTTCCAATGAAATATGAAAACTACATGAAGAGATAGAAAATCTTAAAACTAACATTCTCGTTCAACTAAACATCACACTAGATTGAATATAGGACAAAACACGTAATGTTGATACCTTATCCATCTATTGTCCTAGGTGTTGAAACAAATATTTATTAAGAGAATTTACCTTAAACAAAATATGTTTTCCAAGTTTGTGATAAGATTCATGCCACTAATTAATGTGAGATCCTAAATGCAATAAAAAATTCCAAGAAGAGGACATCTCAGGTTGAGGAGGAGGTCAATTTTGTTAATCAATGACCTACAAGGAATTTCTCTTATGGCTAAAATTCAAATCCCTCCTAGCGGCCCCCAAACAATTGGAATAATAATCAATGGAAGAAACCTTCACCTCAAGCACCACCTAATTGGGGAGCTTACCCTTGGGGACCACCTAAATGGGAAAATTGGTCTTGGGGAAACCCACAATGGCCAAACTAGACTCAACAATAATGGTATCCTCAAAATCCTACTCCTCAATGGAATCAACCTCCAAATCTGTTTTACACGAGGCCAAGGAGGATGCCTAATCCATAGTAGAACCTTTTACCGGTCTCTAAGAACCCTTAGCAAAATGAGGAGGTTAACCAACCATAACTTCCAACACAACCTATCCCTAATCCAAAGAATAATCGTCAAAATACCCTAATGTATTCTACATAATAGGAAAATGTGACTAGACTTAATGCTATCCATTGTGGAAACCTATAGTTAACATTAGGAAAAACACTCCAAAAATATACTATGGTTGAGATCCTGGACAAGCCGATTAAAGAATCTATTGAAACAACTAAGAAATCTTCCACACCTTTAGAGGAAAACCCAATGAGTAATCACAACAAGACCCTTCCACAATGCTCATTTGGAACTTCCTAGTTAGCACAAGAGTAGGGTGGTCAGTGTCCAACAAATGTTTTAAAGAAGGAATCCACCTTGAAAGATAAAATCCAAGTGCCTTTTCCCAAGTGTCTCAAACCGACCATCTTGAATAACCTGTTGAAAGTGACTTTATCCACCAAAATCGCACTAATACAAGAGATTAAACAACTTCAAATCAAGG
This sequence comes from Sequoia sempervirens, assembly GCA_007258455.2. Lineage (NCBI taxonomy): Eukaryota > Viridiplantae > Streptophyta > Pinopsida > Cupressales > Cupressaceae > Sequoia > Sequoia sempervirens. The sequence continues at coordinate 96,950,886 of VDFB02000013.1, forward strand.
TTCCTTTGTTACAAGTGATTAAAGAGATCTTTGAACTAAACCAACTAATAAAAATTTTGTGCATCAAAACAACATGAAGGAAACCAAAATGGATTAATATTGTTGACATAAATCCAAATATCAAGCTAACTTTTTGGCTGGAAAAACTACAACTTCGAAATATGATGACCCATGCAATCCACTTATAATGGCGATGATCAATGAAGGAGCAATACCTAACACACTTGTGGACCTAGGAGTGACCATTAATGTAATGACAGTCAATGTTATGGAAAGTTGGGAATCATTGATTTGCATCCCACAACTATATTGTTGTAGATGGAAAATCAATATATAGTGAAATTCCTAAAGGTGTCATAGAAAATATTTTTATTAAGGTTGACAATTGGAAATATCTAGTAGACTTCCAAATAATCTAGTAGATCTCACACCAAAGGATAGTTATCTGATAATCCTAGGAAGATCATAGCTAGCTATGTTTGCAACCAAGATTGATTGCAAGGAGGGAGGAATGACCATTTCAAATGGTTCTAATATCAAACATTTATTCATGTATCCCCCCACTAAACCTACTAAACATAAAAAAGTTTGGGTTGATGAACCAGATGGTCCTGTAAGAGAGGGGGGCCAGCCATGTTAAGGCCCCAGGTCATAGAGATCCAAGAGTGGAAGGATTCCCTAACTTACCTCACTCTAAAGGGATGATTTTGAAAGAAGGGACAAGAATGATGAGGACTATAAAGTACTTCAATCACTCTTCAAACCCAAAATCCAAACTAGGGCTAGGCGAGCCAATTTTGGGGTTCAATATTGCACCTCATGTAGCTCTCTTCTCAAAGAAAAAAGCACATTTCTAGGATGATAGTGCAGCATGCTAGAGTCTCTCAGGTGTGTTGGCATTTGTATGGATAGAGGATATAGAATACAATATGAACCACTAGAAAACAAGTTGATGACCTAGCTAATCACTCCTAAATGAGAAAAATAGAATTATAAAGTATGAGAAATACAAATGTAGGTGATGAAGTAAATAGATGAGAGCTAAAATGATGAAGATAATCTCACCAAGGTGTGAGTTCATCAACTAGCTCCAAAAGTACATTCTCCTCCACACAAGAAAGAGGCAAAAATTGTTGGGGCAGTATAGGGGTCTTCCTCAGTTAGATACCCTTTTTGGTGTTTCCACCTTCATGGATAGCCAGATAGCAATGAGAGAGAAATACATGATAAATGAGTAAAGAAGGAAGGAATGCAAATAACACTACAAAATAGTAAAGAGCTACTCAACCAAATCACAGAGAGTAGTGAAACATTACCACCTCCACCAAGAGCTCACTAGCCAATGGGGGAGAAAGAAGGCTTGAACAATCACCACAGCCTCAACTGTGATGAGGGAGGTCTTGAAAAACCTCAAGCCCATGTTGTAATGGCTTGCTTTGCAACTTCATTGTGGAGTTGATAGAGTGTTGTTCCAATGGAGTGTTGAAGTGTTGTTTGACAGTGAAGAGAATGTTGTAACTTGTGAAGAGATTGCTAGAGAGATGGAAAATAGATGAGTCAAATGAAGAATGGATTAATTTGAAGGAGAAGAGGGAAGAATCTATCATTTTTGGGGTCAGTTGGTTGAAGAGGGATGTTACAAATTGACCACAATCAAAAGTGTAACACCTTTACTAACTTCTGACATAGGAATCCATTAGACGCATAAGCACACTATGCAGATGTCTGTGTTCCACACACATGTCCCCGAAAAATATTCTCCTACTGACACAAAGGAAAAATTCCAACTATAAGGAAGGCAACTTGCTAATGTGGAATTTCACCTTTGGATTTGGTTTTATAAGGTGAGGATGTGGAAAAGGGAAATTTTTGTAAGGGATGCAAATTCACTCCTATACAAGTCCCAAAAAAAAAGAGAATCTAGCCTCACTTTCTATTGTAGTCAGTAAACAACATGGTGAAGAGTTGGAATATCAATTAGAAAAAAATATGGAAAATCTTACTGTAGACTCAAGTGATGAAGAAATTTTAGATGTAGAAGAGATTCTAGGGAAACTAATCAATGTTGATCACACTAATTTTGATTACACCAACTTCATGAGGTTACATTTTCCCCTAGCTAATATCATTCAAAAAATGGATCTCTTCTTCAAAAATATTGCCAGACTCCATAGAACTATACCACATAGATGTCCTCTCAACACTTTGACTAGAGAAATTTATATTGTCACCTCCAACCATATAGGGGTCACAACCATCATGTTATTACTAGGAAAAGAATATCAACATCTGGTTGATAGAGCTAGAAGAGCACAAATTATTTGATGTTTTGAATAGATCTAAATTTTTTGCTTGGGATTATACAAACATGAGAGGAATACACCCAAGTGCTTGTATCCATCAAATCTATACTGAGGATGTTAGACCTATTTGTCAACCACAATGAAGACTCAACCCTATCTTGAAAGACATTGTTAAAATAGAGATTGAGAAACTCTTTCAAGTAGGATTTATCTATCCTATTTCTGACAACCAATGGGTCTCACCTATGGTAGTTGTTCCAAAGAAAAATGGGAAGTGGATAGTGTGCATTGACTATAGTGAACTCAACAAAGGTACCCATAGATATTACTTCCCTCTACCATTTGTAGACCAAGTATTGGATAATTTAGCTGGGAGGAAGTATTTCTCATTCCTAGAAAAATTCAATGCATATAGCCAAATACAAATATCCATAGAAGACCAAGACAAAAGAACTTTTACTTGCCCTTGGGGAACATTCGCATATCACATCCTACCCTTTGGGCTATGCAACACTCTTGGAACCTTTTAGAGAGATATCCTGGCAATATTTGTTGAGTTAGTGAATGAGTGTGTATGGGTCAACTTCTGATGAAGACCTTCAAATTTTGGAAAAAGTATTGAAGCAATGCGAGGACCATCGGTTATCCTTGAGTCAAGAAAAATTCCTAATAATGGTAGAACAAGGGATAGTGTTGGGACACCACATTTCAGCTGAAGGGATAAAAGTTGATCCTAAGAAAATTGAGGTAATACAACAACTTGAGACTCTAAAAAACCAAATTGACATTACAAGTTTCTTAGAACATGTTGGATACTATTGGAGATTCATAGAAAATTTCAGCAAGATTGCAGCCCCTATGTTTTCCCTCCTCCAAAAGAATGCGGATTTTTTTTCGACAATAGAATGTCAATCATCATTTGAGAGAATTAAGGAGAAACTCATCTCTCCTTTTTTCCTATGTGGACCTAATTGGAACCTTCTGTTCCATATTTAGGAAAATGCTTTTGATGATGCTATTGGAGCAATTTTAGGTTAGTAAGTTGAGAATGGGGGAAAGTGTGCTATCTATTTTATTAGTAATAATTTGACTCCCATTGAATCGATTTACACCACCACGAAGAAATAATTTTAGTTGTAGTACATACAATCAAGAAATTTCAAAATTACATCATAGGGTACAAAGTAACTTTGTTCACAGACCATTCAATCATCAAGTACCCAATGAACAAACATGTAGTAAATGGAAGGATAATCAGGTGGTTATTGCTTCTACAAGAATTCATCATGACCATTATTGACAAACCTAGAAAGTTCAATGTAGTTGCAGATTTCTTATCCCGCATCAAACAAGACAATGGATATTGTTCTCCTATGCAGGATGAATTCCCAGATAATTTTTTTTTTCCATCTCCATTAAAACCCCTTGGTTTGCTAACATTGCCAACTACTTGGCCACTTCAGCGTTGCCACCATATTTTACATCAAAATAGAAGAAACGCTTCATTTGAGAAAGCACTCCATTCAAATGGATTAATGAGATATTATTTTCATGTGGTCCTTATATGGTTTTATGACATGTCAAGGAAGATGAAACATATAACATCCTTAGAGCTTTCCATGATTACCCCTTTGGAGGACATTATTCTACCAAGAGGATGTCCCATAAGATTTTGGGTGTAGGATATTACTAGCCCTCTATGCATAAAGATTTTAAAAAATATGTTTGCTACTATGATGAATGTCAAAGAGTAGGGAGACCCACTGCATCCAATGAAATTCCTCTACAACCCTAGGTAGTTCTTGAACCATTTGAAAAGTTGGGATTGGATTTTATCGGTCCTATAGATCCTCCTTCTCAAGGAAAAGAGTATATTTTGGCATGTACTGATTATTTAACCAAGTGGCTAGAAGTTCAAGCTATGAGAGTCACTAGGGAAGAATAAGTAGTTGACTTACTATATAGCAATATTTTTCTCAGATTTGAAGCCTCTAGAACAATTGTCATAGATCAAGGACCCTAGTTTATGTCTAAAGTTATGTTAGCATTCACTAATCATTTATAGGTATGCCATACAAATTCATCACCCTATCACCCACAAGAAAATGGTCAAGTAGAATTCACTAACAAGGAGCTTGAAAATATTCTAACAAAAGCAGTTTCATCAAGGAGGAAAGACTGGGCCAAAAAATTACTTGAAGCCATTTTGGCTTACAATACAACTTGGAAATCAACCACTAGTTTTAGTCCATACAAGTTTGTTTTTGGGAAGAAACCTCTTCTACCCATTGAATTTGAACTTCAAACCCTAAGAATAGCAATGGAGTTAGGATTAGATCTCAAATTAGCCCAGGTTGAAAGATTCCTATAGCTTATTGAATTAGATGAAATCTGTTTAGATGTTGTCCACCAAACTGAGCTAGTTCAACAACAATGAAAGGCTTGGCATGATAAAAACGTAAGGGAAAGAGAGTTCCATATAGGGATTGGGTGTTATTATTTGATTCCTGATATAAAGATCACTAAGGGAAACAAAGGAATCATTGGCTAGGTCCCTATGAAATTTCTTAAGTATTTGCAAATGGAGTAGTGCAGCTCAAACTCATTGATGGTGACACTCGAACTCTCTTATTCAATCAAAATTGATTATGAATCTACCACAAACTTGTTAAGAAGGAGGAATTTACAAGAATGGTAGAAATGCAAGGATAAATACAATGCATTGACTCTGCTATGGCAGAGCCAATGGAATGTTCTGATTAGTAGTCACCGAGTCTAAAAAAATTTCAAAAATTTAAAAAAAAAAAGAAAAAAAAATCTTTTGCATGTGTATGTATTTACAATTACTTCAGGGAATTTCTTTTGAATTTTTGATCTTTTGGACTTGGCTAAATTTTGTTTCTATCTTGTAGGACATTAGTTTTAATCAAATACAAATTCTAGTGCATCTTGCTATGATGCTCTAAAACTAGTTGGCTCGGTTGCTGTGATGCTCCAAAACTTGCATACCCAACTGGTGACATTCCCTATTTTATTCCTATAGTCTAGTGTATCTCTCAACAATGCTCCAAAAATTCTTTAAGTCCAAAGTTCTTCATTTTTCCAGTGGCATCTTTCAACAATGATGCAGAATTTTTTTTGTTGCATTCTGACCTATATCTTTTGGTGATGCTCTAAAAAATTTGCTTCTGCTTCCAAAATTTTGTTGTTCCTTTCAGCCGCATCTTTTAGTAATGCTCCAAAAAAATTGTTGTTGCTTCCAGCTACATCTTTCAGTGATGCTTCAAAAATTTTGTTACTGCTTATGGCTACATCTTTTAGCTATGCTCCAAAAATTTTGTTGTTGCTTTTGGATCCATCTCTCACAATGCTCTGAAACTTTTCTCTCACATTCTGGTGACATCTTCCAAGAATGCTCCATAACTTCATTGCTACATTCTGACATCTTTTAGCGATGCTTTAAGATTTTCTTCTTCACTTTGGCTGCATCTCCTAGTGATGCTCCAGAATTTTGCTACTTCAATTTTTCGTTCCAGCCGCATCTCTCAACATGCTCCAAAAAAAATTTCTTCATCCCAAGTGCATCTTCCAATGATGCTCCGAACTTTTGTGAATTCTCTTCCTTTCCAAATGCTCTAATATTTTTAGTGTCATACACATGCTCATCATTAAATTTTTCCATCTCCTTCAAAATACATGCCCTACAATTCCATCTCTTATGATAATAAATCAAAATTATTATGGATACTTTCCATCATAATAATTACAACAGTAATTAGCTATCCCATTTTCATTCATAATAAATTCATTAATTACCACCCTTACCATCTCATCTGATTATACTATTACATCAGCAAAGGCAAGTGATTTTCAAATCAATGATAGAATGTAAGGTATGTGCAACTTCTACTTTAAGTAGGTAATTATTGTGAACAAAAATAAATAAATTGGCATGTAGCACCACCCTTTCCAAAATTAGTAAATTGTGCAGATTGTACTCTCACTTAAGATGAGGCAATTCATGCACTCTTTTCCATGCAAAGTAATGATTTCATTGTAGTGAAGCTAATTGCCATAATTAATTTATGTCAAAGTACGAGTGGTTGAAAAGTTTACATTTTCTTTAATCTACATCACAGTTTCCTTTAAATAGCTTTTCACCTTTTGAATATTGTAGCATTTAGTAGAAACTGTGTAGAATCATAAGAAAGGGAAAACATGGGAGGAGCTAAGTGAAAATTAGAGACAACTTCTGCAGACAAGTTATTGGCACTAGGTAAAATTTCAAAACTGTTTTAGAGGGTTGGGTGGTTGGATTTTATGAAGAAGTTTGAAGAAAAAAATGAGTAGTTGGTTAAAGAATTTATAGAAAAATTATCAGATGGACAGTCAATAGTGTGTGGGAAGAAATTCAAGGTAAGCCCTTGAGTCATTTCTTGTTTATTTGGTATTAGAAGTGAGGGTGTAAATTTATCAAAAACTACAAATATTTCCTATCAAAAAATGGTAGAGATTTTTAGTAGGGAAGGGAAACCTTAGCCTTTATTAGTTGTAAATACTTGAGGGAAAAAAAAAGGGTTTTGAACATAATGTCAATTCCAAAGCCATGGAGAATGACAGTTGCCTGGATAATCAAATATTCACATGTGAAGGGAAATGTGCCATAATAGTTGGTCCCCCCTTTCGATTATTGACTCATTTGCACCATGGCACCGAAAACCCTGAATTCAACGTCAACCTTCTTGCTTTTCTTAGTGATTCTATTGTTAACATGATTGGAAAGTTTTAAAATTGTGTCAAGTCCATTGAAACATCATGGCCTCATACATTTAATTTGTAAATATCATTTCTTGAAGAAAGGAAGAACGAAACAAAAATGGAAAAAAATTCTTCAAAAATTTGAGAACCCTATGCCCAGACATTTAGAGGAAGGAGAGTCATCTAGTCTGGTGGCTCAAAATTTTGAAGAATGTTCTTCTGAACCTTAAAATGTTGAAGGGGCTCTTGACAATGAGCCACCAAAAAATCCAATAAACCCTTTATACCCTTAGGAAAGATCGATTCCATAAAAAATATTAGAGGCTCTAGAAAAATAATAAGATATGGACCTAGAAAAGTCAGAAGATGAGAATGCTCTTCCCTATAAAAAGGAAAGGGGACCTACAATAGAATACTTACACAAGCCTTCCCCTTTGAGAAGAGAGATTTTTTCTTCTAAGATTAGTTGTGTTGCAACTTCTGATCAACTGCATATCACTAAAAAGAAATGACAAAATATGAAGCCCCAAGAAATTGTAGCACAATCATGTTAAAAAGAGGCCCAACTGTGTGTAGGAATAGCCCAGGTAGGTGAATCTAGAAAGGAAAATGCCTCACTTGAAACAAGACAAGAGGAAATAGGAGAACAACTACCAAACCAAATTATGTACTAATTGATAATGAACCTCTAGAATCATTTTCTCATTTTCACCAACCAATGGAAACACAAGACTTCAGGTGATATGACCCATCTAAGTGAAAAAAATTCTGCCCCAATTGCTAGTGATGTAGAACTAGACCCACTATAGCTACATGATAAAGAAAATGTGATTGATGATAATGCAAAAGTTTCCATTTCTCCTCTCTCCACTAATGTACAAATTGAAAGTTTTTAATAAAATAAAATCAGAATTAGATGAGTTGAAAACATAAATTGTTCTTCTAAGATTTAATCTATAGAAAAATGAAGAACAAATGAGTCACCAACAATAGGACATAGATATACAAACTAAACTTTTGAAGAAAAGAGATCAAGAAATCATAGCTTTGAAGGATCAATTGGAGCAAAAAGATAAAATTATTGGAAATTTGCATTTTCAGGTGCAATAAAGTAATGAGGAAGGTAAAAATTATTTGAAAATTTTGTTTGAAAAAGATTAAAAAATTAAAGGTTTAACTGATAATTTAGTGCAAACTCTCTAAGAATTTGTAGAAAAACAAGAAAAACAAAGAGATGAACTCAATGCAGCTTTAAGCAAAACTATTGAACTAGAACAAGATTTGCAAGAGATTAGGATAAAGCCAAAAATGGAATTGAAGGAAGTAAAAATTGAGCTAACAAAGATGAAATGGTTTCAAGTCCACATTCCTCTAATGTAAATGAAATGGATGGAAAGATGTTATTTCCTAAGACAAGTAGGGGAAAAAAATACTAGACTTAAAAAGGATATAATATTGTTAAAAGAATCATATGATAGGCTTTATCAAGCTAAAATTGATGCATGACAAATTGGGGAGTAGTTATTAGCCTATACGAAACCATCCATGTTGTATTCTATGTTTTTGAATGAGCAATTGTTAAGATGGAAACTATTGAGAATTTCTTGCAATCTATCTCATGATCCAAATGATGAGAAATTTTGAAAAGAATTAAAAGAGGCAAAACCTGTTCAACAAAACTTGCTCTATGAATTCTTTGTACACAATATATTTTTAGAGAGATATATTGATTTCTTTGTAAACCTCTTTGTTGGTGAAGTACAACTCAACACATTCATGTCTACCATGTAGTATCAGATTTAGTGGAAGGAAAGGACCAAAGAGTATTTGCAAGAAAAAAGTATTGTGGGACTTCAGATGAGATACCCTAATAGAAAAACCTTTTCCTTTAATGCTCAATTCCAAGGCATTAAGAGCTACAAAGCTGTGAGAAGTAAATATAATAATAATCTTTGGATCTTTTTTGAGAATTTCAAAGTCCAGGGATCAAAATTGATAGAAATAGAATGGAGTTCCTATGAGGAGTAATACACTCCTCTACCTATGTATCTTAAAAGGAGGAAGGTGATTTAACCTACCAATATAAGGTGGTCCTACAGAAGGGTTGAGGCACCAGAGATACTAAAACAACTTAAAACTGAATGGATATGGATGACATATAGACCTATATTGCTTCTTTAGCCACCACCTATAGTACTTATCACTACAAATCATAATATTGAGGACTTACATTCATGGAAAGTAAGGGATAAATACAATGAGGGTTTTCTTAAAATTCTTGATGATTGAGATAGATAAGTAGAGGATCCATATGATCTTAGTTCTAAATACGATGAACTAAATAGGAATAGGAATGTGGAAATATAGAGGACACATGAGAGAGAAGGAAGACTTGCTTAGGCTTAGGAAGGGAAGAGTGATGAGGTATAAATAACCTCATAATTATAATAAGCTAAAAACTCTTTTTTTTCCTTACCAATCACTTTAGCCCTACTAATTGTTTATTTTTAGGATTAATAATTGTTTACTTTTTGTAAAAAATATATAAATCTTTATTTCCTAAATCAATTGAAATTAGCAAACCAATGTTGATATAATGGTATACCTTTAATTCATTGTATAGGATATTATGCATGACGAGTGGACTTTAAGTGGACTTCAAAGTAGTTGAAGATAGAGCACCAGAAGTCTTGGAACTAGCTTTTTAGACACGCATAGTGGAACAAGTCCTTTTAATTCTTTTTGTTAAGACTCCACTCTGATCCTTTAATATGTTTTATGTTATGGACATCAGTTAGTTGGTTAGTTGAAATTATGTTAGATGACCTTTTCAATGGTGATATTCCACCATCTGAAAATTTAGGATTTTGTTAGCAGTATAGTACATATATGTAACTGCTAGAAATAATATATATGTGAGACTATTATGATGTAATGAATTGCTTTGAAAACTATTCAACTATGCCTCTGTGTTACAATTTTACATGAATAAATAAATATTAGCAATCCTATTCTGATTTAATCATTTTGAGTAATGGAAGTATCATGGATGGATTCATTTTGAAGATGCAAAAGTACATGTGATTTGTGTTAAGCATAGGAATTCTTGAGAGTTGGCCACTCGAGGGATCACGTAGAGTAGATAGATTATAAGTATTTATTTTCTTAATACTTTTATTTTTATTCTGCACATGATAAATTTGGATGAATGTTATTTGTGTGTTGAGCTCTGTCATTTGTTCCTGTAGGTTGTAGTTTCAAGTTTTCAATATTCAAGCTCTATTCATTCGAAATTATGGAGCACCCACTCTTGTTGTTAGTTAAAATTTGTCAAATTTACTTTTTTCCAGTAGTTAGTCATTAGCCGTTAGTTTTTTTCATTTAAAATTTACAATTTTACTACAACTGTTTCTTCTTAGGTAATTTATATGCTTTTTAGTTTAACAATCTCACGCTTTCTAGTTTAAACAATGTCATGCTTTCTAGTTTAATTGATTTTTGGATAAATTTTTGTTTGCAACCATTTCAATAATTCAAAAAATCTAAGTGAGATAGCCAAGATGTCCCCTATTGCATACAACCTTCGAACACTACATGGTACATATAATTGATACATTTTCAACTAAAACAATAGGACCTCACGACGGCCTATCACAAGCAATGGGATTTTTTCCAAATATATGTCTAATATTGGTAAGTTCATTGGGATGCAATTAAAAGAGTCTTCAAATATTTACATAGATTACTCCTTATGTTATCATAGTAATATGACTAAACACAAGATTTCCCTTGATATTCATGTAATGTGGATTAAGACTGTGTAGGTGATGTTGATAGCAGAAAATCCACCAGTGCTTATGTGTTTACTTTATTTGGTGATGTAATTAGTTAGATGAGTAAGTGATAGGATTTGGTTGCTTTGTTCACTATTGAAGATGAGTATGTCACAACTACTCATGCTTGTAAAGAAGCCATTTGGTGTAAGAGACTATGTTCAGATATTGGAATAAAAGAAGGTGTGGTGACAATTTATTGCAATAGTCAGAGTGTGATATGTCAATCCAAGAACTCGCCATTTCAAGCTAGGGCCAAGCACATTAATGTATAGTATCATTTTTTTATAGATATGGTCGAGGATGGTAGGGTGAAGCCGGTTAAGGTAGAGACTTTGATGAATGTTGTTGATTCTTTAACTCGGCGTATGATCATAGAGAAGTTTAGAAGGTGTTAAGAGACTATGGGCCTTTTTTGCCCCTAGCAATTAAAGAGACAATGTTTACACCCTCACGTTTCTCTTGCAAGGTGTTCGCCAAGTGGGATATTTGTTGGGAAAATGTGTCTCAACCTTGCAATTATATATGATTTATTGTTGATAGGATGTATATATATTTACACATATTTCCTAGTTACATCGATAGGTGTATACAATGGAAGGAAGGAGAAAAATGTGAGCATGTTAAATTTTTTTAGGAAAATATTGGAATGGTCAACATACATTAGATAAATGATATATTGTAAATTTGTACCATTCATTATTAGGTTTTAGATCTAATGATAGATATTCTATTGGCCTTTCTTGCCCTAGAATGTAACTCTATTTTATGAGGGAATTGTATTACGACTAATGTAGAGGGAGGGATGGTGATGTATTTTGAGTCTAATAGTAGTTGAGTTGTCTCTTGATCTCTGAGTGGTGATACAACTATGAGAAGCTTGCTCTACAAGTATATTGTAATATTTATGACTTGTTGAATAATATATTAGGTGATTTTTGGAGTGTGGGGTTTTTCTCCCAAAATGGTTTTCCCCATGTAAATTGTAGTGTCATGGTATGCATGATATTTATGTTTAATTTTTTGCAATTGTTAAAGATCTAGATAAAGTTTCGCATTATTCTCCTCTCATGATTAGTGTAGAAGGTTGTTCTTCTACCTTATCTTCCTTACATCTAGTGGATCAAATGGGCATATTTTTTCAATAAATCAAACTAGGCAAGCAAGGAGTAACCAAAAACTCAATCATTACCAATAAAAGCTCAAGGAAACACAAAAGTTCATAAAGGATAGAAAAAGTTTAATACATTTAATTTCAATATTTTAGAGCATATGAAGGAAAAGTTTAGTATGTTAGTGTGAGATTCGTTGTTTATTCCTAGGAAAAAGGATCTCTTGCAAGCTACTTTTTCAAATTTGGGTGTGTTGAGCAAGCCTTCTAAGGATCAACACAAAGTGGCTCATTAATAGGCATCAAGAAAAGTGTGAACATCATGCCAAAGAGGTAAAAATACCACATTTCTATGATTATTTGATCATTGAAAATAATTTAGTCTATAAATGTATGATAGACTTGGGTGCTAGTAGTTTAGTTATGCAAAAATAGATTGTGAATAATTTGTGTCTTAAATATGATCCACTTGAAAATGGAGTTGTATAGCTAGATGGATCCATGAATACTATAGGGGTTATCAAATGTTTCATTCTTTCTTTATATTCTTGACCAAAATTTTCCAATTCTCAATATATTTATATAATAGACCTACCACCATAAATTTCCTTGTGTCTTTTCAAAACCTTTACTATAAATATAGGTGGTTATATATCCTCAAATTGGTCTCACGTGTTGTTTTGGACAAGGTATGCTACTAAAGTAAAAAATAAAATTAGAACCTATAGCCAAATACTACATAGAAATATATATCCCTAGTGTCGTTAATGAAAATGTAGCTTTCATTAATCAATAAAAACACCCTAATGTTCATGAATATAATATACAAACAAATAATTTTTGACATACAACATGATGGGTGGGAAACTACTTTACTTTTTGCTGATTAAAACTAGCAAGTGGAAGAAATAAGTTTGGGGTTTTATTTGATGCATAATGTTGATTCAGTGATGCATAGCCTTCTTATAGGTGATAAACAATGATGAAAAAAACAATCCAGTGAGGTACAATCCAAATGTATTTTGATAGCTCAAGGAGAAAAAATGGTTTTGGTGGAGGTGCAATGCTTGTATCATCTAAAGGTGAGAAGTACTACTTATTTCTCTTCTATTTCAACTACAAAAATAATACAATTGAGTATAAGGCCTTTATTCATGGTCTTTGAAGAAGAACGTCAACTTTATACTGGTATTTGGTGATAGTGATCCCATTTTTTATTAGGTAAGCGATTTGCATGTTACTAAAAATAATGTTTTCAAATCTTAGAATCATAGAGTATGGGATATGATTGAATAATTTGATGCCTTTAATGTGTTAATTGTGCCTAGAATAAACAACACACAAGCTCATATGTTGGTTTCTATAGGATCACACTATGATATACCTAGTGATATAAAAAATAAGAAGGTTCAATAGTATGTAAAAGCAGTGTTAAGACCTATACCACATGATAAAATTTATTGGAAAGTGTTTGATAGTTATCAATAAATTATATTTTTTTGAAAGAAGAGGCTGGGTTTTTAGCTTCTAATCATGAAAAAGTACAATAGAAATATGGTGAAAAAATAATATATATATTTTTTTGTTAAGTAAGAGGCTTAGAGCCAAATAAATAGATTTGACAAAGGCACGCAGATAGGATTCCAGATTGTGGCCACTGCCAAACCACAGGGATGCTTTGGCCAAAATTTGACCACACCGACCTACTTGCAAGAGCCTAAGACTGCCAACGCATTCAAGCTAGGGGCTTGTGAACTTCAATGCATCCAAACAAAGACCCACAACTGTGTGTCTTGTTGGGCACTTCAAGGGCTCTGGGCACCTTTCAGATGAAATTGCCTTGGAACTTGGTGGACCCAGCCCCACCACCTTTGGACTCAACACCGACATGAGGGATTACTGAGCTCCTGGCTGAGTTGGCAGGAATATCCATCGATGTGTCTAGGCTTATGCCGTCTACAACCATGTTGGCCAGGTTGTCTGCCTCCTTGTTGAGTTCCCTGTATACATGGTTAATCGTTGTATCATCAAAATACTTCAAGAATTCCAGTGCCCTGCTCAACAAGGAATTCAACTTCCAGTTGGGTGTTGAGCTAGTTCGCAATGCATTTACAATGATTGCAGAGTCACCTTTGATGGCTAGTTTCTTGATCCCCAAGGCTCTGCAAAGAACCAAACCTTCAACAAGTGCACTTAATTCTGCACCATTGTTGGAGATGATTCCAAGAGGAACCACTTTACTGTCGATGATAGTGCCATTCCAGTCTCTCACAATACATCTAGCCCCACCCGGGCCTGGGTTCCCTCGAGCAGCCCCATCAAAATTCAACTTTGCCCAACCAAAATCTGGAGGCAACCAAACACCTTCACCTCTTTCTTTCTTAGCATCATCTGAACCTGTCCCAAAAAAGGGGGGGATGATGAGATTGGGTCAATTCTTCCTCATGCAATTTTCCCACACAATGAAGGTGACCTTTTTTTTAACATGTTTCAGATTGCTACTGTTAACAGCTTCAGTAATCGTCCTCTCCACCTTGAGTAGAAAGGGGTCTAGGTCTATTTTCTTCCCCTGAAAGATTCTCTTGTTCCTCTCTTTCCAGATTTCCCATATTAGGAGAGAGGGACTAATCATCCATAAATTCCCAAACAAACTTGAGTTGAAAATTCTTGGCCAAGATTTAAATAGATTAAGTATATCATTAGGTAGGGCTGAGATCCACCCCAGCCTAGCACACAACCATTGCTAGCATTGTTGGGAGAATGGACAGCTTAGCAAAATGTGATCTACAGTTTCTGAGTCTCTTTCGCAAAGGGAACATCTAGATGGGCCATGATAGCCTAGCTTTCTGAACCATTTAGCAGTGATAATCCTCCCTTGTAGGGTAGCCCATGCAAACATGCCTACTTTGGGCAGACAAGAGTTGTTCCAACATAGGTCATATGCTAGATCCTCCCTGTTGTTGATTTCTTTGCTAATCAATCTATAACCATCCCTTGAGATGTACTGTCTTGATTTAGAACCAATCCAAATTATTTGATCCTGACCTTTTCTAGGCGAGATCCACCTTGCCTTAAGTAACTCTCTCAATTGAGCAGCGTGAATTCTATCCTGACAAACCTCCTCGAAGTTTTTCTAGTGCCAAATCACAGCTGGCTCTTCTAACTCAAACACCATGTAATCTCTTACCTTGTCTCCCCAAGCCAACTTTAATTTCTCTTTCACACCCTCTGTATGCATAAGCTGATCTAGGGCAGGGCAGCCACCCTAGGAGTCTTCCCAAAATAAAGCACATTTTCCATCAGTTATATCCCAAGAAAGGAAATATGTGATCAGCTACTTGCACTCCAACATAAAGTTCTAGATTATAGAGCCTATGGGAGGAGAAGGAGTTCTGAAAATACCTTTGTGATTGAAGTCTCTAAGTATTTACCTTTCAGGATTCTTACCCACTTCAGATCCGGGTGAGAATACATTCTCCAAATAAGTTTGGCCCCCAATGCCTTATTCTGCCATCTTTGGTTTCTTAAGCCTGCTCCACCCATGTCTTTTGGCCTGCAAATTTTATCCCAAGCAATTTTGAACATCTTTTTCTGTTTAGATACTCCTTGCCAGAAGAATCTCCTCATAATATGAACTAGTTGCTTGTTGATTCTACTGGAAAGAGATAAGCATGACAGGAGATATATGGGAATGGCTGCAATGACTAATTTCAAGAGCACCAATCGACCAGCCCATGATAACAACCTTCCCTTCCATGAGGAAAGTTTCTGCTCAATCTTATCCTTGAGAGGGTCCCACAATCTTGTTGTTCGTGTTCCGGAGTTTAATGGTAAACCCAGATATTTACATGGAAGAGAGCCCAAGTTAAAATCAAGTGTGCCCCTGATACTTTCCCTTAATGTGCTAGGGGTATTGAAAAAGAATATTTCTGACTTGTCTTTGCTGACCACTTGCCCCGAAGCCTCCTCGTAGTCCAATAGAAGCTTTTTGAAAGCTCTTGCTTCATTCCTTTTGCTGCGCCCCAAGAGAAGGGTATCATCCGCAAACTGCTGGTGAGTTACTGCAATGTTGTTAGTGACCTTAATACCTTGGATTATGCTTTGTTCTTGTGCATTCCTCACGGCTCTACCCAATGCCTCAACCATGATTATGAACAAAAAAGGAGAGAGGCGATCTCCTTGTCTGAGCCCCCTAGAAGACTCAAAAAACCCTTTGGGAGAGCCATTGACTAGAACTTAGAAATGAGGAGTAGAGATGCATTGAAAAATCTAGTTGATCCATTTCTTGCTGAAACCAAAGGCCTCCATGCGTTTACATAAAAATCTCAGATCTACCTTGTCGTACGCCTTCTTAATGTCTAGCTTGATCAACATGCATGGTATCTTAGTTGACTGAATTGAGTGGATAGTCTCTTGGGCTATGATTACTCCATCCAGTATGGATCTGCCTGGCACAAAGCTTGTTTGCTCCTCAAATATAATTGTGGGAAGGACTGATTTAAGTATATTTTCCATCACTTTTGACATGATTTTGTATAATGTGTTGCATAGGGATATGGGGTGGAACTCATCCCATTCTTCTGCATTTTCTTTCTTCAGGATGAGAATGATAAAGGTGTTGTTCACTTCTCTGAGCAATACTCCTGAGTATCTTGATGCCTCCATATCCTGTATAAGGTCATCTCCCAGAATATGCAAACATTTTTGAAAAAAACTTGTCGGGAATCCATTTGGGCCTGGGGCCTTGTTAGGATGAAATTCATTTACAGCTCTTTCCACCTCTTCTTTGGAGAATTTCGCGTTTAGCATTTTGTTTTGCTCTGTTGTTATCAACTTTGGGATGTTTTTCAACAACTAATTTTGATTGGTTAGGCATGAACCAACCAAGGTGTTCAAAATGTTCTTGAAGAAGGAGACCGCACTCTCTGTAGTCTTGTCTGGATCCTCTTCACATGATCCGTCAGCTCTTTTGATGCTCCTTATCTTGTTGACATTCCTCTTGTATTTAACTATGCTATGAAAGAATTTAGTGTTTTTTTCACCATCGACTAGCCAAATTTCTCTTGATTTTTGTGTCCAAAAAATCTCTTCTTTTGCTAGGATGCCTCCATATCTTTCCAACAGAAGCTTCTCCTTACAAAAACTCTCTTGATCCATCCCATCCTGAATGACTCCTTCGTTATGAGCCAACAACTCAGCTTCCATATCAGCTTTCTCAGCAAAAATGTCCTTGAATCGTTCTGTGTTCCATATTAACAAGTGCTTTTTCAAAGCTTTCAACTTAGATATAAAGCGAAAGAGTTTGGAGCCCTCAAACTGATCAGCTTTCCACCAGGATTCCACTAAGCCAAAAAAGTTCTTGTCCTTCATCCACATGTTTTTGAACTTAAAGGGGCTCCTTCCAGGTTTATCATCCTTGCAGCATTTAAGGAGGACAGGGAAGTGGTTTGATCCAGAACAAGGGATAACAGTGGCTTTGAAGACTGCCTGAATTGATGAAAGATCACCATGAAGAAAGAAACGGTCAAGCTTTTCTGCAATCTGAGTGGGTCCCATACGCCTGTTATTCCAGGTGAAAACCCGTTCCCCTGTTTCAAACTCTATCAAGTTGTTTTTGAAGACCCAGCTCTTGAAGTCGACCTAGGAAGGAGAAGCACTCTGTAAGCCCCCCCTCTTGTTTGCTGAGCAAAGGATGGCATTGAAGTCACTGCTGATAATCGTGTGCTCCACCTCTGATCCATTCAATAGGGTTTCAATTTCAGCCCACACTTGCCTTTTCCTCTCTGTCAGGGATGGACCATAGACATTAATGAGTTGTATCCTCATATGTGGACTAAAGAACTGGACCCTTCCTACTAACCAATTGCAGTTACTAGCCAATGCCTCAAAGATCACCTTCCTGCAGTCCCACAGAATCGCAAGCCCACCTAAAGCACCCCTCGCCTATGTTCCAACCATGCTCCAACCACTTAGCTTCTTGTTAAATGAGTCAAGGTCCTCTATGTTTAGTTTGGTTTCTTGTAATAGGACAATACTCACCTTTCTTTCCTGTAGCCTGTGCTTCACCGAGCACTGTTTGTTAGGGGCGTTGAGGCCCCTAACATTCCAAGTTAGAATCATGGTGCCTGGGGAAGGGGGCCTCCCTTCCCAGCCTTCAGAATTTCTGTGATTTTCACCTAACCTTCTGCTAAACTAGCCAAGCTAATAAGATCTGCCACCGATTTCCTCCCTCTTCTACTTCTCGGGGATTTGCCACAGTCTGGTTTTGACTTATTTGGGATATTTTGTAAAAGTCCTAGATTATGTTGATCAAGGACTTCTTTAATTTCCCTTTCTTCCACCTGGCAACCAAACAGTGACTCATTTTCCTCCAGCTCTAAAGCGTCTAATTCCATCATATTTTGGATTAAATCCTCTTTCTCTGCTTGTTGATCCAGAATCAATCCTAGACAGTTAGAGGTAGCTGCCCCATAGCTACCAATCTCACTTTTTTGTTGATCAGGACTTGGAAGAGGACGTTCCTCTGAGTCTTTTGTGATTCTGGAAGTCAGTTGCTCATTGCCACCCAAAGCATCCTGAGCTCTCAGATCAAGAATCTTCTGGATTAAATCCAACTTCTCTCTTCTATCCTCCTCACTTACTTGGGTGGGTGAAGTGGGAAGCCTAGCGCTTGCGTTGAAAAACTCAATTTCAGCCTAAGAATCTCTTTCCACAGGAATCTCCCCCTCTTCTAAGCCTTTTGGACATTCCACTTTGTCAACATTTTGATTGTCCATGGGCTAGGGGGCAGG
The DNA here is from genome assembly GCA_007258455.2 of Sequoia sempervirens. NCBI lineage: Eukaryota > Viridiplantae > Streptophyta > Pinopsida > Cupressales > Cupressaceae > Sequoia > Sequoia sempervirens. The sequence continues at coordinate 96,969,682 of VDFB02000013.1, forward strand.
GTGCTACTTTTGATTGAAGGATGGGTGTTATGGACTATAGAGAGAGTTTGTGTGTGCTGACTATCCACCTCTAGCAACTTGAGTTGCTCTTGAATTTCTTTACAAAGTGCTTTTGTTTCCTTAACTAATTTTTCTATAACCACCTAATTCACCTGATTACTGACTAGACCCCTATCAAACGAAGCAGACTCCTGCTGGGGTATCCCCTCTAAGCCTTTAGAGACCTGGAAGACACCACTTCCAATGCACTGCTTAAGATTCATGGTGCCTAGAAGTATTGGCTGACAATCTAACTCTGCCTTTTACAGCCTCATTTCTTTAAGGTTCTATTTTTGTAAAAAACCAATCGGCGAGGAAGACCCTGGAGTGGAGACCTTGAGCCCAGACATCATCTTCCTCATCTTAGAGGGTAACGCTATGGCAGCATCTGATCCTCCCATTATTGCTTTTTGCTTGTCCGCCTCTATATTTTTCAGGATGCCCCCATCATTTTTAGGGCCTACCCCTAGATTCAAGTGTTCTTGGAAGGAGCAACCTGGATTTTTGGTTTTAACGGAGAGGCATTTTCCTTCAAATGGAAATCTAACCATTGAGACACTTTGTAACCATACACCATTCTTTGATAAGACTTCCAAGTTATCCACTTTGTTGTATTTGAAAGACAGATCTATCAAAACTCTTGGTTTTGCGCCTTCGACTCCATTCAAGAAATTCTCATCTATTCCTATTACAGTCCCAAGCACTTCACCCATGGTGATTAGGGCATCAAAGGTCCAATATTCGGTAGGCAGATTGTTAAGAGTTATCCATACAGGCCTTGATTTAAACCGAAAATGGAGAGGGTCAAAGTGTGGCATCCAATCTGTCAACAAGAAGGCTTCTCCATCAAAAAATATTGGTTCTCCATATATTATTTTTGACTTTAATTCTTTAGTGTTGCATTCAATCATTAGAAAGTTGTGCGGCAGGGCCCTAATGCTTACCTAGTCTCTGAAGGCATTCTTCCACCAATCTTTGATTTTTCCCATAACTAGATTTTTCCCATTCCATTTAACAAAAAGGCCCTATCTTTGAGCCGATCTGCTAGGTCCGCAAATGCTCTGTCTGGGATCGAAACCAGTGTGCTCCTTTTCTTTGACTCCTCCTTCATTGAAGGTCTCCCTTTATCGGATTTGTTATACCAAAAACGCCCATTCCTGCCAAGGATTCCCTGTTCGGGAGGATGTTGGTTTCCCTTTTTGGCTATTTGTGTTTCTTCCATTTGCTCCCCTATTGATGGGGATGGCATTCACCCCTGTCGCTGGGCATCCAATTTTTGGATAGGGCTTCTTTCTGACACATTATTTTCTGGTCTGGTGTATGCCTTTTGGCCTGAACTTCGCACCCTTATTTTCCATTCTATCCACTTTTGATTATTTAATCTTTAACAATGTCTCCAAATTCTAGAATAGGTAGATTATGGTCATAGTGGAGAGGTCTAACCTTCATCTGGGTGGATCCTATTCTATGGCACATTGTGAAAAAATAATATTTGTAAAGTCTAATAGTTTGTATAAATTATTGGTCACCTTGGAGTCTAATTTTAGTTCAAATGATTAATTTAAATAGGGGAAAATCAACGTGCATGTCAAACAAGAACACTATGAGGAAATTGAAATATTTGAAGGTAAGCTTCTCAAATTAGGAAAGGTATGCACTAAGGAAGAAAAAAAAGCTTTAATCTTTCTTTGTCAATAATTTCATAATATCTTTACATGGGAATATTTTTATTTGAAAGTTTTTTTTTTAAATTTCCCAACACACCATTGATCTTGAACCCAATACAAAAGTAGTAAGGAAAAAGCAAGGACCATTGACTCCCAAGTTTGAGCCACTCATGAAGAAAGAGTTGAATAATTTTATTGAGATAAACATAATATTCCCAATCAAACACACCTCATTGGTATCTAACCTTGTATCTATTAGGAAGAAAGATGGAGATATAATTCTATGTGTTGATTTTAGGGACTTGAATAGAACCTCACTCACAGATCATAACCAACTACCCTATACGGAGAAAATATTATAAGCTTTTCTTAGTTTCTAAAAGGTTTTCATTTCTTGAAGGATATTATGATTATAATTAGGCTTTTTTGAAGGAAGAAGACTGATAAACGAAAAAATTTACAACCAAATGGGGAATAGTGGCATACAAGGAAATGTCTTTTTTTTTTTTGAATGTTGGGGCAACATTTTAAAGGGAAATAAACATGGATTTTCAAGGATTAATGCATAAGATTGTTCTTTTTTACCTTGATGATGGGTATGTTCAGGATCATGATGCGCCAAAAAGTGGTGATATGATGGGTATGTGTAGGGTATGTGGTTGACAACATTTTTTTACCCAAAATTGATGAAACGAAAAGGGTTAAAAAAAAAAATAGCTTATAAATGGTATCATAGTTTTTGAATCTGAAACATGCATCACATTCTATGCTTCACATAGTATAGGATTATTGAATGGTTATTAGACATACGTTAAATTTGTAATAAAAATTAAAAAATGTGCATCACATCAGGACATGAGTCCTCTTATTATATCTAAAATATTATAACAAAAATATTATCATTTTATTGTGGTTAGGGTGGTTAGATAGAAACCTACTTCTTATTTTTCCCCTAAAATTTAAGTACTACTGCATTGAAATTTCAAATTTTCACCAAATATATTTTTTCTTAAAAAAAACCTAGTAGTTTAAAAGCTACATCCATTTTTCTATAGATTCTATTCTTACATATTTTTGAAATAATATAGATAACTTATTCAAAATTTTATGTCAAATTGCCTAAGTTTGATTTTTTTGAATTTTATCACCACTTAAGGGTTTGTTTTTTCCATGATGATCCTGTAAATACCCTAATATAACTATTTTCTCAAAAGATGCCAAGGAGCATTATTCTCACTTCAGACAAGTATTTTATAGGCGTAGGTCACTCAATCTAAAAAAGTGTCTCTTATTTGTCCATGATAGTAAGTTGTTTATTCATGTGGTCTCAAAACAATCACCATTGATTTTGAAAGGGTAAGTGCCATCCTTACTTTTCCCTTTGCAAGTCATGGAAAAGGTTTGTAGAGTTTCCTTGGAAGAATTAATCTTGTAAGAAGGTCTATACCTAATATAGTAAGCCTTTTGAAGCCACCAACTCTTCTGTTGAAAAATAATGTGAGTTTTAGTTTTGGAAAAGGGAGATTTAAAGCCATTAAGGAAGCCATAGCAACAACACCTACAATTGTAAATCAATTTTTTTTTAATAAGTTCATACTATATGAATTTGATGGTTTGGACACTATCTTAGATATGTTAGTAAAGTAAATTAAGATGGTTTGGAGTAGCCAATAGCCTTCCTCAACAAAAGATTGGATGGCTATGAATAAAGGTATACATTTTTTTTTGAAACATGTACTTGTTATGACTAGGAGTCTTAAATAATTCTAGAATTTAGTTTCAAATAATAATATTTATTTGATGAATTCTCACCCAAGAATATTTTTTTTAGTAAATATTTAAATGATAAGAGGATTGGTTTGATAACCAAAGTGATGGAATATGATGTGGAAATCAAAGTGACAGTTTGTAAGAGGTAAGGGATTTTTTGAATAGCTAGCTATTAACTTAGAAAGTAACAAAAAAATGCAAGAAGATGTTGTCCTTGTATTCAATAGTGAACACCAATTTTTTTTACCTTCAAATAATGCAACTTGGACACATGAAATGGTCTATTATCTTTAAATAGGTGAATTCCCCAAGAGACTAAATAGTACAAAAACAAGTTATTATAGATTCCAAGAAATTTATTATGTTCTTTTAGGTGGAATATTGTTTAGAAAACACTTCAATGGTGTGATGTTAAGGTGTGTTGAATATGATTAAACTAATAGAATATTGGAAGAGTTTCATAATTGGGTAGCAAGAGGTAATTTTTCTCCAAGAAAAAAAAAAGTATTAAGTAATGAGGCCAAGCAGTTCTAATTTATTTAAATATGCACACAAATGTGTAAGGAAATGTAGAAACTATGTTATGTTTGCACAAAAACTTAATATAAAAATCTTACCATTACATTCAATAAAAGTTAAAAATTTCATGATGTAAAGACTTGACATTATTAGAGACATTAATCCACCCACAAGTTTAGGACATAAATGGGTCTTAACATCAATAAAATACTTCACCAAATGTACTAAGGCTATTTCATTGAAACAAGCAAATAAAAGTGACACCATAAGCTTCTTTGAAGACTTGGTCATAAGAATGGGTGTTCTTGATTCAATTATATCAAATAATTATTTGGATTTTGTAGGGATAAGAATACTTTATTAGGCTATTAATAATGGCATGAATTTTATCACTTCATCAATTTTTTATCCTCAATGAAATGGACAAGTTGAGTCCACTAACAAAATATAATAAAAATAATCAAGAAGACATTGAGAATAATAAAAGAACTTGGCACATCAAAATCATCAAGAAGACCATTGAGAATAACTAAATAGCTTGGAACAAAAAGTTGAAATCAACCTTCTAAGTAGAAAAAATCACTCCTATGAAATCTATAGGGGACTCATCTTACATACGTGTGTATTGGAAAGAGGAAATGCTTCCTATCTTAGTTGAGTTACCAACACTTAGCCTGATGAAGGAGCTAGAAATTATGGAACAAGATTTAATAGAGATTAGGCATGCTAAGCTAATTGAGTTGGAAGAAACAAGAAGGAAATAACTGCAAAGCTCGGATCTACACCAAACACAAAAGAAGAGATCATTTGACACAATAACATCCCCAAATTATTCAAATAAGGAGATATTACACTTTAAAGGGATGAGTTGAAGAGTATGCCTAGAAAACATAGTAAGTTTTATGATAAAAGGAGTAGTCCTTTAATGATATCAAGTTACAAGATGCATAAATTTTCTCATGTATCTACGTTGGATGGAGGAGATTTACCTATCCCAATAAGTGGGATACACCTCAAATATTGTTATTGAGGTGATGAAGTATCTTCTGTATATATTAGGATAGTTTCCATTTCTATAATAAGTGATGTTTCACACATTTTTATGTGTATTTCCTCTAAGTATTGGTACATATTTTTCTTTTCCATTAGGGGATTGTAAGTTTTGGTTTTCTTAGGTGTGTATAGTTTCAAAATTTTGAGAGCTAATTTTCAAATCTAGTTTTTATTTCTTTTTAGGTCTCATTTACTCTTTTGAACAGTGTTTTTTTTAAATGTAGTTGGTCTTCTAGTTTTTAGCAACAAAAATTCCATAAAGGTTGCCAATAATGTTGATATTATATTATCATATAATGCCTAAGATCTTAAGTTAGTCAAAACAAGGGAAAATTTTAAAGAGTTTTAGGTGTCATAGAATCAAGAAAAAGTTAAAATGAACTCAATATTTTCCACACCACTCATAAAAAAAGAAAAGATTAGTTTTCTTTGCCTCCACTGATGTTGCATGAGAAAATTTAGATTTTTTTTGTCGGTATTGAAGGGATCTTTTTTTAGTTTTTACATAAAAATTACTTTTCTATTATACAAGACACCTTTTAGAAAAAAATAGATATATGTAATGGTATGTTGGAGGAAAAAGAGAACTCCTTTCTAATCTTCACCATGTTGTAAGATAATGAGGAAGACCTATCCATGTTGGAGGTTGAAAGAGATAAGCATGCCATAATGCATCGAGATTGAGAGTTTTAATGGATTTATTGGTTCACCCATGTTTTAGCCCTTTCAATTTATGTTCACATCTTAATAGGTGCACCAAATAACTCTAAGGACCCCTATGTATTATCTTTTACATCTACAAAAAATCATGTGTATGTAAGTAAGAAGATGAGTCCACGAAACGTGGAAGTTTTGAAGGGAGAAAAATTAATTCATTAGGGAGTGTAAAATAATGGCTTCATAAGGTCACCAAGAGTTTTTAAATTTGTACATGAAACCTTTGCATATAATTGGAATGATTAGCATGAAATCACCTTACATCATGTTTAAAATGTTGGCATACCTTTGAATGTTAAAGAGAAATAACATGCTCTGTGAGGTCCTAATAGAAGAAGTTAATAGTGCACCTTGAAGTATGGACGTAGTATCAAATTTTCAAGGGAAATTAAGAATGAATGATAGAGGTTTTTATGTGAAAGGATTTTATATAAGAAGTCAAGACTACGGTGGAAGAGATGAGGCTTTAAAGACCCCATATACTAGGTACATGATAATTTATGTACACATGTGTGTAATTCAAAAAAAAAGGAAAGTATGGTCAAGCATAAATCCAAGATTATAGTATGGTTTTACATGTGTGATAATCCCTTAGAAATCATGAGAAAATGATAGAAATTGGATAGTTATTTCTATTTTCATAAGTGTCTTTAATTATACCTTAAGAGTGTGAAAATATACATCAGGTGGGGAAAGAAAGACTCCTTCACACCTTTTAGGTGAAGTGGCCCATGTGACAAGCTATAAAGACAAGCACAAGGGTCATAATAAGAGTCATAATAGTCTTAATATGAGTAAAAAATTTCATAAGAAGTGAGGATATTCTATGATATGAGGTGTAAAGATTTGAGAGCTAAAACTCTACTGCTAAGAGCAATACATGATAACATTAGAGTAAAGAGAGTTTTTTAGCATAGAATATGTCATAACTTGTGTATTATTATATCACAATAGAAATAATAAAACCATGAATCTATTCATACATTCTAACTCCTATCCCATTTTCCCTTATTTTACTCAATCATGTGCATCAAGATGGGGGACCAAAAAGTGGAAACTCCACATTTCGGTCCCAAAAAGGATAAAATGTGAGTGCATTATAATAAAAAAAATTCTCATACTATAATGTTCTTACATTATGTTTTCCTCTAAATTTTTTCTTTGTCTTTGTCTTTATTTTTCTCTTTCTCTTTCTCCTTCTCTTTTGGTGAAACTATATACATGAAATAAACATTTATATATGAAAATTAACTTTCTTATACTTTAAGTTATATTTCAAGTAAATAGTTTTAGGTTTTTTGAGAATGGTTTTAGATTTGTAGGAATTGCAATAAAATTCTAAATTTTTACGTATCTTATAATTTTTCAAACTTAGTCAAAATTTAGTAATCAACATGTCAAATTTTAGTAATTAGGAGGTAAAAATTTAATAATCAACAATTTGTATAATCCTTCTCACTCTATCTCACTCATTGTTTATCCCTTATGCTCTATAGCTCTCTAACTCTCACTATCATCATCGCTTTATTTGAATTTTTCTCTTGAGCTCCAATACTACCTCTCTACCTATCCATCTCTCTCTCTCTCTATTCCTCTCACCCATATTCCATCTCTACTTCTCTCTATCTCACTTATCCCTCTCTACCTATCTCTTCTTCTCCCTCCCTCCTTCACTCTCTCCCTCAATCTCTCCACCTTCCTCCTTCCCTCTCTACTTCTCTCTATATCACCTCTCTCTCTCTCTATCTCTCTCTATCTCTCCTTCCCTCTCTACTTCTCTATATCCCACCTCTCTCTCCTTCCCTCCTTCCCTCTCTATTTTCTCTATCTCCTGTACTCTACCTCTCTCCCACCACTCCATCTCTCTAAATCTCTTCCTTCCTCCAAAAAACCTTATCTATCTACTTCTCTCTATCTAACCTATCCCTTTCTACCTCTTTCTATCCATCCCTCTTTATCCTTTCCTCATTACCTATCTAATTATAGTTATATCACCTCTCTCTCTCTCCTTCCCTCTTTAATTCTCTCTATCTCACATATCCATCCCTCCCTCCTTCCATTTCTACATCTCACTAAATCCTCTCCCTCTGCTTCTACCTATCCTTCTACCCACCTCTCTCTCCCTCCCTCTCTCTCTCTCTCTCTCCTTACCTCTCTACTTCTCTCTCCCTTCATAGCTCCCCCTTCCTCCCTCATTTCCTCTCTACTTATCCCTCTCTCATTCTCTCTTGTTCAATATCTCACTCTCTCTCTACTTCCCTCTCTAATTCTCTCTATCTCACTTCTCTCTTTGTCCCTCCCTATCTCACCCAACCTCTCTCTTTATTCCTCCCTCCCACCCACCTTCCCTCACTTCTTATCTATATCTCACCTATCCCTCTTCACCTCTCTCTTCCTCCTTCCCTCCCTCTCTCTACCTTCCTCCTTTCCTCTCTAATTATCTTTATATCACATCTCTCTATGCCCCCCATCTTTATGCCTCACTCTCTCCTTCTCTATCACACTATTCTCTCTCTCTCTTTCTCCCTCCCCAACTACCCCTCCCTCCTCCCCTTTGTATCTCTTCTTCCTTATATCACCTACTCATATCTACCCCTCCCTTACTCCCTCTCTCTCTTTCTCTCCCCTTCCCTCTCTATTTATATCTATCTCACATCTCTCTCCCTCCATATTTCCCCCTCCTTCTATCCCACCCATTCTTTGTTTATCTCTCTATCTCTTCTTCCCTCTATAAATTTTTATATCTCTCCTCTCTCCCACCCTTCCTACATATTCCTCCCTCATTCCCTCTCTATTTCTCTTTCTCTATCTCTCTCTCCTTTCATCTCTACTTCTTGCCATCTCACCTCTCTCTCTCTCTCTCTCCCTCCCTCCATCATCTCTTTGTCTCTCTCCATGCATTCCTTCCTCCTTCCCTATGTACTATACATCACCAATTTCTCTCTCTACCTACCTCTTCCTTGTTCCATACCTCTCCATGTTTCTATCATGCACTACCTCTTTCTCTACTAACCTCTTCCTACTTGAAGAGAGAGATGGATGGAGGGATGGAGAGTGGAGATATAGATAAGTATATATGGAGAGAGATACAAGAAGGGAGAGGTAATTAGAGAGAGGGATAGGAGATATATAGAGAATTAGAGAGGGAAGTATGGGAGGAGAGATAGAAAGAGAGGTGAGATAGAGAGAAGTAGAGAGAGGGCGGATAATTGAGTTGGAAAGAAGTAGAGAGGGAATGAGAGATATATGGAGGGATGGAGAGAGAGATGGAGAGAGAGTGGTGAAATAGAGAGTAAAGAGGAACTGATAGAATGAGAAAGAGAAGGAAGATTGAGGGATGGAGAGGTAGAGAGAGGGGAGGGAGGGATAGGTGAGATAAAGAGAAGTATAGAGGGAAGGAGGGAGGGAGATAGACATAGGTGAGATAGAGAGGTGTAGAGAGAGTGTTAGGGAGTGAAGGAAGGATATGTAGGTAGAGAGAGAGAGGGGAGATAGATATAATTAGAGAGGGAAGGAGAGGTATAAAGAGATAAGGAGGGGGAGGGAGAGAGAGAGAGAGAGGGAGGGAGTTGAGAGATATAAGGAAGGGGGGGGAGAGAGAGGTACAAAGTTATAGAGGGAGAGGTAAGTAGAGAGAGGGAGAGGGTAGATAGAGAGAAGTAGAGGGTTATGGAGAGATGGAGGGAGAGGTAGGGAGGGAAAGAGAAAGGTGAGATGTGAGATAAAGAGTAATAGAGAGATAGGTAGTTAGGGAATGTAGGAGGGAGATGTAGGTAGAGTGATGAAGAGGGGAGATAGATAAGTAGAGAGGGAAAGAGATTCATAGGGAGAGGTAGGGAGGGAGGGAGAGGTGAAATAGAGAGAAAAAAGAGAGATAAGTGAGATAGAGACAAGTAGAGAGGGAAGGAGGGAGAGATGGAGGAAAGGAGAGATATATGTAGAGTGGTGAGATAGAGATAAGTGGTTAAGAAGATAATGAGAGAGAGAGAGGGATGAGGGAGGGAGGGAGGGAGAGGTGGAGGGAAATGTGTGTGTGTGTGTGCGTGTGTGTGAGAGAGAGAGAGGGGGCTGTGGGAAGGGAGGAGGGAGGGTGGGATAGAGAGGGGAGAGAGGGAGAGGTAAAGAGGGATAGGTGATATAGAGATAAGTAGAGAGGGAGTGAAAAAGAGAGAGGGGGAGAGAATGATGAGATAGAGAGAAGTATAGAAGGAAGTATATAGTGAGAGAGAAAGAAGGGGGGATAGGGAGAGAGCAAGAGAGCGAGAGAGGAAGGAGAGAGAGGTAGGGAGGGGGATAGAGGTGAGAGAGATTGGTATTGAGTGATGGAGGGATAGGTAGGTATGGAGAGGGAGAGGTGAGACAAAAAAAAGTAGAGAGGGAAAGTGAGGTAGAGAGAGATAGAGAGAGATAGGTAGAGAGGTCAAAATTCAATAATCAACAAGTTCTATAATCTTTCTCACTGTATCTCACTTATTGTTTATACCTTATCCTCTAGAGATATCTCTCTCATTATCATCATCCCTTTATCTAAATCTTTCTCTTGAGCTCCAACACTACCTCTTTACCTATCCATCCTTCTTTCTCTCTCTCTATTCCTCCCACCCATATTCCATATCTACTTATCTTTATATCACTTATCCCTCTCCACCTCTCTCTCCCTCTCCCTCCCTCCTTACCTCTCTCCCTCAATCTCTCCACCTTCCTCCTTCCCTATCTACTTCTCTCTTAATCACCTCTTTCTATCTCTCCTTCCCTCTCTACTCTCTATCTCACCTCTCTCTATCTCCATCCCTCCTTCCCTCTCTATTTTCTCTACCTCCCCCTACTCTCCCTTTTTCCCTCCGCTATCTCCATCCCTCTCTCTAACTATCTTCCTTCCTCCCACTAACCTTATTTTTCTACTCTCTACCTAAACTATCCCTCTCTACCTCTCTCTATCCATCCCTCCTTATTCCTTCCTCCTTTCCTAACTAATTATATCTATATCACCTCTCTCTCCCTCCCTCTTTAATTCTCTCCATCTCACATATCCCTCCATCTCTCCCTTTTTCCCTCCCTCCATCCCTCATTTCCTCTCTACTTATCTCTACCTCCCTCCCACCCACCCTCCTTCTGTGTCTACACCTCTCTAAATCCTCTCCCTCTACTTATACCTCTCTCATTTTATCTCTCTCTCTCTCTCATTCTCTCTATCTCACTTCTCTGTTTGTCCCTCCCTATCTCACCCAACCCCTCTCTCTCTCTCTATCTATTCATCCTACCCACATTCCCTCACTACTCTCTATCTCACCTATCCCTCTATACCTCTCTCTCTCCCTCCTTCCCTCTCTCTCAATCTCTCCACCTTCCTCCTTTCCTATCTACTTATCTCTATATCACCTCTCTCTCTATTTCCATCTCTTCTCTTTGTCTGTTTATCTCTCTCTCCGTCTCATCCTCTCTTTTTATCTCTTCATTCCTTCCTCCTCTCCTATTACTATATATTTTCTCCCTCTCCTCAACTCCTTCCATATTCTTTATGTATCTCTCACACCTTTTCTCTACTTACTTCTACTTTAAGAGATAGGTGGATGGAGGGATGAAGAGTGGAGATAGAGAGAAGTGGATATAGAGAGAGAGGGAGCGAGAGGAAATTAGAGAGAGGTAGGGAGATGTAGGTAGAGAGAGGGAGAGGATATATATAGATAATTAGAGATGGAAGGAGAGAGTGAGAGAGAGGTGAGGTGGAGAGAAGTAGAGAGAGAGGGAAGGTGGACTAGATAATTAGAGAGGGAATGAAAGAGATATGGAGGGAGGGAGACAAAGATGAAGAGAGAGTGGTGAAATAGAGTAGAGAGGACTTGAGAGAATGAGAAAGAGAGGGATGATTAAGGAAGGGAGGGAGGGGGAGGTAGAGAGGGATAGGGGAGAGAGATAGAGAGAGATAGAGAGAGATAGGGGAGGTAGGGAGAGAAAGGGGGGATGATAGATATAGATAAGATTAAAGGGAAGGAGGGAGGGAGGAAGACATAGGTGAGATATATATGTGTACAAAGAAAGATAGGGGATGGAGGGAGAAGTAAAGTGGGATAGGTGAGATAGAGAGAAGTAGGGAGAGAGAGAGAGAGGGAGAGAGAGAGAGAGAGAAAGTGGGGAGGAGAGATCGAGAGAAGTACAAAGGTAAGTAGGGAGGGAGGAATACATAGGTGAGATAGAGAGGTGTAGAGAGAGAGGTGACAAGTAGAGAGTGGTAAGGAGTATGGAGGGATAGGTAGGTAGAGAGGAGAGAGGAGATAGATATAATTAGAGAGGGAAGGAGAGGTATAGAGAGATAAGGAGGGAGGAGGGAGGAGGGAGGAGGGAGGGAGAGGAGAGGTAGAAAGAGGAAGGGAGAGGTAGAGAGAGTTAGGGATTGATAGAAGGAGAGGTAGGTAGAGAGAGGGAGAAGGGAGATAGAGAGAAGTGGAGGGGAAATGAGAGATGGAGGGAGATAGAGAGGTGCGAGAAAGGTCATATGGAGAGGAATATAGAGATAGGTATTTAGAGAGTGGTGGAGAGAGAGGTAGGTAGAGAGAGGAAGAAGGGAGAGTGAGAATTATTGAGGGAAGGAGAGAGGGAGGGAGAGGTAGGAAGGTAGGGATGAATAGGCGAGATTGAGGTGAAATAGAGAAAAAAGAAAGAGAGAGAGAAGTGAGATAGAGACAAGTAGAGAGGGAGGGAGGGAGGCAGGGATGCTTGCAGAGAGAGTGGTGAGATAGAGATAAGTAGATAAGGATGAAGAGAATGAGAAATAGAGAAGGAGGAGGGAGGGAGGGAGGGAGGGAGGGAGGGAGAAGTGGATGGAATCTTGAGATAGAGAGAATTAGAGGGAAGAGAGAGAGGTGGGTGGAGAGGAGGGAGGGTAGGAGAAAGAGGGGAGGGAGGTAGAGGTAAATAGGGATATGTGATATAGAGATAACTAGAGAGGATGGAGTGAAAAAGAGAGAGGGAGAGAGAATGTGAGATAGAGAGAAGTAGAGAGGGAAGGATATGGTGAGAGAAAGAGAGGTAGGGAGGGGGACAAAGGTGAGAGAACTTGGTAGTGAGTGATTGAGGGATAGGTAGGTAAAGAAAGGGAGAGGTGAGATAAAGAGAAGTAGAGACTAGGAACTGAGGTAGAGAGAGATAGAGTTAGATAGAGAGAGGGAGAGGTAGAGAGAGGAGAGATAGAGAGAAGTAGAGAGGGATAGAGGGAGGGATAGAGAGATGAGATAGAAAATTTTAGATAGATAGAAATAGAGAGAGAGGTTTGAAGAGAGGGAGAATGGAGACAAAGAGAAGTAGAGAGGGAGGGGTAGAGAGGTGAGAAAGAGAGAAATAGGGAGAGAGAGAGAAGTAGAGAGGGAAGGAGGGATGGAGGGAGAAATAGGTAGGGAGAGAGATAGGTGACATAGAATTAGAGAGGGAAGGAGAGAGATAGCTAGATCTTGAGCTCATGGGAGAGAGGTAGAGAAAGGGGTGGAGATAGGGATAGAGATAGTGAGATGATCAGAGCCTACTAATTACTAAATTTTGACCTATTGATTGCCAAAATTTAACTGTCTAAAAATTATAAGATCTTCCAAAAACAAGAATTTGAATTATAACTCCTAGAGATTTGAAACCATTCTCAAACATCCTAAAACTATATACATGAAATATAACATATTCTCTAATAAATTAAATTTCCATATATAAATGTCAGCTTATATAGTTTCATCGAAAGAGGAGAAAGAGAAAGAGAAAGAGAAAGAGAAAGAGAAAGAGAAAGAGAGAAACATTTTAAAATCAAAACATAATGTGCTTTCATTTTTATTTCTTTGGAAATTCCCAATCCTTTGGCTTGGATTTTTCTTGGGCTTCCAAACCAAAGGTTTAAAGTGAATTTTCAAAAGCCAAAGACATGTTTTTGCATAATGTAAAAAATGATATTATCTCGAGCATGCTCGCCATCAAGTTTGCATGTGTTTCAATGTCAAGTCATAAAAACACCATGATAATGTTAAGCTCTCTCTTATCTAACCATGTATTTTTTATATTTGTGAGTATGTTATGGATTTCATATTTAATTGATTTTGTTAGAGTATCTTTTTCTTGTTGAAAACCAATGTTTGAGACTTTTGACTATTTTTAACCATTCATCAAAATTTAAGATAAATTACATTTTTAGAAACTAGACTTCATTCTACACATATTAAAAAAAAATGGTTTTCAATTAGTTTAAAAAAAATTAAGAGGAGAACACACAATTTTCAATTTTTTAGAATGTGTTCACTTTGAAAATTTGTAAAAAATCATATATCCATTAAAAAATTAGCAAAAAAATTGAGAATAAACTAAATGATGTTAGGAATCCTTTTTCTACAATGCAACACTCACACATGTCTCCAGAGGCTAGGGTTTTTGCAAGAAATAATGGTCGAAAAGTCTTAGATGGGCACCATTTAGGGGAAAAGAATATGGGTTCTGGCTCCTGTGATCAATGGCCCTCAATTGCACTGGGAAAAGACATCTCTCCCATGCCCTCTAGCAATGGCTTGGGATGGGGTTTTCCTAGACTGGCGAGTTCAGGTCTGGAGTTTGCAAGGCCACCAAACAAGGCTTCTAGGCTCCTTCGTGGTGATGGTAGGCCAACTCATCATCCAACTTTAGATGCTACTTCTCCCACATTCTGCCCAATGACTTTAGAGGTAGGGTCAGTGGAGGGGAGAAATGTTATTGCTACCTCTTATAGGGATGTTGTTGTTGGTTTGAATTAGTTGATTAAGAGTATGGATGTGGCTTGGGATGCTTGTACAATGAAGAGAAGTATGGGCAATGTTCATTCAGGGTCAATGAAGATTTTCTCCAAAACTCTCATCAAGTGGGCTCGCTCCTCCCCTGTCTTGATTTTTCCTTGGCATTTTGAAGGAAGAGGTTTTTGAAGGGTAACAATTTTACAAAAGCAATGTGCTAATTGAACAATTCAATGGTTTGTGGCCAAAACTTGATCAAATCTACAAAATTGGATTTCTTTAGCATGGCAGCCAATGCTCAATGGTAATGTTGAATTTTATCCTTACGCAAAAGGTTTCTTTATTGTGGTGTTTTATTGTAGACATGATAGGGACACAATACTACAAAAGAAATGGTCTTGGGGGAAAAATATACTTCTTCTCAAACCTTGGTTTCAAGACTTAAACCCCATTACTAAATATTTCTCAGTGAAGCCTATTTGGGTCCTTCTCCCAAATATTCCTTTACATTTCTGGTTTGAGGGTTGTTTCCTATATTTTGATTCAGATACTTCCAACTTCACCCATACAACATTTTCTTGCATCCTTGTGGACATGGATGTCACAAGGGATCTTCCTGTTGAAATCATTTTTAAGCTTGGGGACCACAGCTTGACTCAAACATTGGATTATGAAGGTTTTCCCTTCAAATGAAGAAGGTGTTTTGATACTAGTCACTTGGCCTCCTATTGCTCCAAGAACATCAAAAAATTTGAGCAATATTATTTGTTGTTGGAGGCTCTCCCTTATCACTACTTGATTAAAGATTCTTCAAAGGTAGGGGAGGTTGTTTTAGATTTTTGGGGAAATCATTCAGGACCTGTAGGCACCTCCTCTCTATCTCTAACAACTCAAAACCTACCATAGGCAGTAGCTTCTAGATTAGAGATAGATTTATTTCCATGGAGCAAAGCCAATGAAAACAAGGTGGAGGTTTCCCCCACCGAACATTGGGTATGAAGAATTTACAAATGTATCGATGACATCTTCAAGTATATCAATGGATGTTGGTATATTGGGTGGGAAGAAGCCCCTCAGATAAGTTGATTCTAACTCTTTGGTTTATTCTCCATCAGTGATGGAGTGGATAGAAGTGAAATGGAAAAAATCATCTCTAGGAAAACACCACATGGTGCTTAGATCAACCTCGAAGGTATTCAATGGAGGCAAAGAAAATAAATCACCAAAGATGGGTTCCTCTAGGATTTCAGCAAGTTAACTTTATCTATTTATTTTTTTATGGGTGTGGTCGTGGGTGTATAGCAAGGAATTTAACATGGAGTTTTCTTATGTATGTTTGAACCTTTTGGAATGGCAGCCATGAAAGGTCATGATGTAATCATTTTTTTGTCTATAATGGTCCCTTAGGTGCTCGAGTTGCTAAATATGTATGGGGTGTCTAGCAAGTGTTGTCTGGTCTTGGTCCATCTAGCAAGGTGGTGTCATCTAATTTTGGTTGTTTGTAGGATGGTTCTAGGGAAGGTTCTAGAGTTTTTTTATAGCAAAATGAACTGAAATATATATATATTTTTTGAAATCAATAAAATCATATTTACAAATAAAAAAAACTACATGATGTTAGCTAATTTCTCACTAAATTGATTTTGAAATATTTAAAAAAAAAAAAATTAGGGGTTCACACCAAATCCTATGTTATAAATTTTTGGAAAAATAAAACCAATTTGTGTAGCCCCCCATTTTGAACCCCTGAATCTCTACTATTTTGAAATAAATAGTAGTTTAGAAACTAGATTGAAAGAACTATGACTCTTTTTTTGGTTGCATCTTCATATTTTGATTGTAATTGTCTTCAATTTATCATCCAAGGTCAATCTTTTTGTATTTCAAAAGAAAAAAAAAGTGGCCACTTAAGACCCCTTTTTGGTCCCCCATATTTTTACACTTACCCACCCTACCAATGGTTTCATGGTTAAAATGAAAGATATTGATATGGAATGTTGAAAATAAAATTGAGAAATCTTGGTGTATCCTCATTCTAAATACTAATAGGGTAGTAGAAAATTTATAAAAGACAACCATATAGAACTGTCGAACCCCAATCCTAATACCTGCAAAAAAAAATGAACACATTAGAAGGTGAAATGAAAGCAAGAACAAGGATTCCTCAAGAAATTCATTTGAATAGAAAAAGAGATAGAATATGAAACATGAAGAACACAATGAAATTCAAAATCATATAAAATCCTATTCTAAAGCAAACAAACTCCTGATCTCTTGAGGGAATTGATGCCAATTTGATGTGAAAATTGGCCCTTTCCCAACTCCAATGATGCAAACTTGATTTGTGATGAAGAGTGGTCCACTTTTTTTATGCTTGATGAGTGCTCCAATAGAAAAATATGCATAACCTAGTTAAGATTCAATGCTAATGGATGAGAATTGCTAATGATTTGAGCATGGTAAGCTTACTCAAATTGTGGATGGATCAAATGAAGGATGAGCCTCTTATTTATAGAATGAGAAGATGAAGGAATGCCCAAAATAGAGCAATGTGGGACTAAGAATTAGCCAATGGAAAAGTGCCACTTGTCAACTTGTGAATGGATGGAGGATGTGCAAGTTTTGAAGAATGTGTCAATAAATGCATATATTTGAATTTGAATTTTGTTGAAATGACATGTAAGAGGGAAGGAAGAATGCATTGAATGCCACTTGGCTCAAGGAAAAGGACATGTAAGATGGAGTAAATGCCTTGTTGGAAGGACTTATCCCACTTTGAATTTGAATTCAAATTTGGAGAATATTCCTCAAAAGATGCTTTGTTGAAGAAAATAGAAATTTTAATAAATCAATTAAATCTATTTTCATGTGCAAGTGGGAAAAGCTAGAGGATGGGACATGATATGAGATTAAATTAATCTAGGTTAATTAATTTAATGAAGGGATTAATTGATGTGACTTATTTGATTTAAATTTGTGGATTTATTTAAATCAAATATGAGAAGAATGTGAATAAGGATTAATTAAATAAGGGAAATTGATTTATTTAATTAAAAGGGATGATGTTAGATTTAAACTAAATAAGGTTTTAATTTATTTAATTTAATAGACAGACCTTAGAGATTTAATGAAATAAAATTAATTATTTAATTAAATGAGAATAATTAAATCAGATTGGTTAATTTAATTATCAAGAGAAAATGACTTAATTAGATAACATATTTATTTAATTAAGAGAGGAAATAATGATGAATTTAATCAAATAAGGGAATTTGATTAAATGGTTAGACCGGAGGATTATTCAAGATGAAACGATGTTAGTGGTCAAGATCAGATGTCCAATGCCAATCACTATATTTTAAGTGTCTACAAGAACCTATTCATAAGCATGGATATATGACAGTGAACATTCTTTATCAAGGTGGATAGTAGATTTGCAACAATCCATGTAACTTTTGGAAGAGGAAAGAACAACCTTATACCCTTCTCATGAGTTTTTAATACCATAGTAATTCCATGCTTTATAACAATCAAACCATTTTGAAAGGGGTAGAGTTGAGACATGTCTAGGGTATAATGGAAAGAAAATGAATATATTAAAAGTAACCATGATAATGATAGAGAATTTTAGAAAAAAACTAGAGGACTATATGCAAAACAATGAGAGGGAGTTTTTAATGAGATGATATTGTTGAGATTGTCATAAGGCAAAAACAATGGTTTTTTGTGATAAGGCATGGTCATTTCCTTTTATTGGTGTTTCATTATCAAAAGAATAAATAAAAAATGGTTGTTGTAGTCCTATATGTCAACTCCTCTAATCATGTTAAGTTGATAGTGCATGTAACATTATAGTGTTAATAATAAAAATGATAGTAGAGGAGACATAGTGAACAAGTATGTTGGGAAGGTATGACGATTATTGATGTCAGTACAAAAAGAAAGCATGAGTAGAGAAAGTATGTATAGTTGAATTCACAGAAGAAAAAAATAATGACATTCTATGACATGATCACAATGGATAAGTTTCACAAATATGGTAAAAATATTATCTTGTAAGGGTTTTGAAACTTTGAATGCCTCAAATAAATGATTAAGAAAAATATTTTATGGATCTAAGACATTGAGAAGACATAGTTGAAGGGTTTTAACTTATAGCTATTATTACATAACATTAAATGAAGAAAGGATCACAAAGTATATGACAAGATATATAACATGAAAAAAACCTATAAACCCTTGTTATAGTATAGCTCAGGGGGTGCAACAAGAAAAGGTACTATGATGACTAATTAGATCTTTCATCATGATAGAGTAATGCATTGAGTAGAAGGCTACTACATAGGCCTAAAAAAGTGATAGTAAGTTGAGACATAAAGCATGAAAAGAAAATTTTCTTGACAAGTAGTGGATAGTGTTAGAGGAGAGTATGTTCAAAAGAACAAGAATTTAAAGAGGTGATAGAATTATAGGATAGTACCCAATATTTTTGTGCTAATGAAAATATAGGGATAGTCTTCCTGTTTAAAGCATAATTATATAATACACTTTAAAATGGTGCATATTAAACTTTAAAAGTTCATAATTCAATGAAGGAAATATTAAAGTAAATTTATATATATAATGATGTTTAGTATAAATAAGATTATTCCATTGTTGGATCATGTATTTCATTGCATTAAAAGATCAATCTATCAATGCTCAATACAAATAGTAGAGACATGGATTGTATAGGAGGTAGTTAGCCACTTGTCATGAATCTTAAGGGGAGCACTGACCATTTGCAGACAATTTCCCCATCAACATTACCCAAGGGGATTCAAACCTATGACCTAACGCTTTGATACCAATTGTT
Source organism: Sequoia sempervirens (assembly GCA_007258455.2). NCBI lineage: Eukaryota > Viridiplantae > Streptophyta > Pinopsida > Cupressales > Cupressaceae > Sequoia > Sequoia sempervirens. The sequence goes on from VDFB02000013.1 coordinate 96,989,034, forward strand.
GGCCCATTTTTTCCATTACATAAAAAGATTGACATATCAATGCTCAATACAAATGGTAGAGACATCGATCACACTGGAGGTAGTCAGTCCCTTTTCATGAATTATAAGGGGAGTGCTAACCATTTTCCAAAATGCACAATGATATTTGAAACAAATAATATAGTTCTATACTATAAAAGAGAACATAAACTCATCTTTTTTCTCTAGGTGATGGTGTTTCATATAGATTTAATACATGATATGGCAAGGTTGTAGGAAGAAGGTGACAAAGAGACACCATGCATAAAGATATCAATAGAATCAAAATAAAATAAATATAAGACCATCAAATGAAACCTTTATTGACTTTCCAAACCCTTGTGATTGCTATATTGGTATTATAATAATGAGATTGTCTATTGCAACCAACATTAGGGTATTTTGACTTGCCAAAAAATATGATAGCATGTTACAGTCATCACGAAGAAAATCCTTAAGAAAGAAGACTAAGGGAAATGAATATAGAGGTTAGTTCACAAGTATAGTAGGACATAGGCATGAAACATTTGAATATGGTGTCAACAGAATAGTGAATAAATTCAAAGGAGATAGTATGCAAAAAATATATTTTCTTAAGAATAGAAGTCCTCATCGTAGTCATCTTAGAGGTCATCTAATATCTATGAAAAATCATCCATGACAACCCTACTTGCTATACAAAAATTCTTGGAATAATAAAAATGATTATGTTGATATGTGAAAAGAAGAAAATAGGGGTCTCTCTTTTGCTTCCAGGGTTTTTGGACCTAAAAGGAGAGAGGCTATTTCCACACTCTTCACTCAAGAACAAACCCTTGATATTTCAATACAAAGGAGATTGAAATATTATAAAGGGATTGTCCCAAGGATTGAATGAGATCTAATGAGGGGTTCACCACCAAGTGTAAACTTGGAAATGATAATGAAATGCAAGATGAAATGTAAAACCCTAATTCAATGCAAACTAATACTAAATGACCTAGAAAAGTGAACAAAATGTGCTAGAAAGCTATGAAACTGAAAGTGTGCACTTGGGAGACTGAAGAAGATAGAATGGAGGTCTAGATCACTAAAAAACTCTTCTGTTGAAGTTGAATGGAACTCATTCACCAATTTGGGTGAGTTGGTCTAGTTTTAGGGAAATGCACCAGAGCAGGTTTTAGCCAAAGGGTATCCAAATCAACAAAAACCTTTGTTAGGCCTGTATAGTGGGACTCATTCGCCAATAATGACGAATCAAACCACTTCTACTTTTTTGGAAATTATGAATTGGATTATGTGCCTCTAAGTCTGCTTTGCTCTTCCTAACTGGTCTCTAGATCTGAAACTGCAAATTGCCACCAGAAAACCTTCTCCAAGCTTCTCCAAGGATTCATGACAACTTTGACAACTTTAGGGACTTGAAAATATTTTCTCCAACTTTGCTTCTTGGAAAATCTACAACCTAGCCCTATAAATCACACACAAGAAGAGGGGAAAGTGTTGTGGAGGTTAGTGAATAGGGTTTTTCCTTGGTCAAACCCCTTGCTGGTAATTAAACCTTGAATTGAAAGAAAATATGAAAGGAGAATGATGAATGAACAAATGGTAATGTTGCAACTCACCAAACTCTTGCAATTAAGTGTTGCAATTATGCTTTAAATGGCTGCTATGTATGTGGTTCTTGACTCTAGCTTGAATATGATAGAACTTGAATGTAATGATTGCTTGTATCACCAAACCCTACACCACAATTGTTAGCGCAATAACAAACATGATGCATGAAGTCTTTTACATGATGATTTATGCTTGAAGAATGCTCTAATATGCTTGATAATATGCCCTTGAAATGCCTTGAATGCTCTTGTAAATGCTCAAATTCTCTTGTAAACTCTCTTGAATGCTAGGTGTTAAATAATTGAATTCTTAGGATAAAAATGAGTGAAAGAACCTTGTATTTATACTCAATTATGCAAGAATTCAAGAATTTACAACACCACAATAAGATCTTAGATCTAGGAGAATAAAATTCTAGCCAAAAATTTGAATTAAATTTGAATTTTTGTCACACAAGACTCATTCACCAAGGGTGGAGAATGAGTCCCATCATACATAATGTATGGTATGGGTATGTGTAGGATCATCATAGAAAAATTAGGCCCTTAAGTGGTGATAAAATTCAAAAAAATCAGAGTTAGGAAACTTGACGTAAAAATTTGAATAAGTTATCTATATTATTTCAAAAATATGTAAGAATATATTTTGTAACAAATTGAATTTAGATTCTAAACTACTAGGTTTAAAAAAAAAAAATCTATTTGGTGAAAATTTGAAATTTCAATGCAATCGTATTTAAATTTTAGGGAAAAAATAAGAAGTAGGTGTCTTCGACCACCCTAACCACAATAAAATGATAATATTTTTCAATAATATTTTACATATAAGTAAGGGACTCATTTCCTAATGTAATGCATATTTTTTGCAATTTTTTTCCAATTAAATAATTAATTATGATTTTTTATTACAACTTTTAAAAACAATAAAAACTCGTATGTCTAACCACCTTAGCTTGGTCAAAACTTCATGAAATTCCATTTTTTTTAATCCTATAGTATGTGAAGCATAGAATGTGACAAATGTTTTAGATTCAAAAAATGTGATATTGTTTGAAAGCTATAGATGTTTTTCTATCAACCTATCAATCAATACTTTAGTCATAATTCAAATAGAAAATGAATAATAATTATTTATTAAATTCAAAGTAAAGCATAATTTATATTGCTGGAAAGCTGAGAATCTCCTTTAAAAACCCTTTTCATTTCATCAATTTTGGGTTAAAAAAAGTCATCAGCCACATACCCTACACATACCCATCATAAATCCACTTTTTGGCCCATCATGATCTTACACATACTCAGACCAAAAATGAAAAGTTCTTAGAAATGTGTGAAACCTGCATTAGGGCCAAAAAGACATAAGGTGGGACTTATTCGCCCAAGGTGGTGAATGATTCCTAGACACTAAATTTGGGCCACACAAGCCATGAACACCTAAATTATGATTGGTTACTGATTGGTGTCGGGATTATCCTCGAAAAGATGTAATAAATGAGGCTTGTGGATGCAAAATGGGGCCAATTATAGCATAATAAATCCCATTTATTAATAAAAATCCTAGTGGAATGTGAAAGTGTTTTACAACACTTCACAACACTTTTACAAGGCACCATTAAATTTCATTATGTTAATGCAAATGTTTTATCAACATTACAACATTAAATCAAGGCAACATTAAGTGAAAATCCACAAGGAGGACCCAAATGAGTGTGAAAAAGTCAAAGGACCCTTTTTTTGAAACTACATTTTTCCCCCACTTTAGTGAGAGGATGAACCCGCTTCAAACTCACACTAAAGTAGAAAAACATGCACCAAGATGGGTTCCAATGAACCAATGCTAGCAATATGGGACAATAATGATCAAGAGGGGTGATCAAGCCCCCAAGATCAAGATCCCATGGAAAACCAACATAAGCTCAAAGGAATACACATGAAAATGATATAAAGAACAATGAAAAGGCCAAGTATACACTGCCAAAGGAAGAAAAAGAAGGAGAACATAAATAAAAGAATTAGATCAAGCTTCGATCATTTTTCCATCCTGATGTGGATCAGATCTAGGTTGTTTATCTAAAAAACACATACTAAATCTAAGGAAACAAAACTCCTAGCTGTTCATCAGGTGAAAATTCCTAAAAGGTGAGAAACATACACTCATGGATGGTATTCACTCACACACACACAAGTGGAAATGGGGAAATTCATGCCTCAAATTGGGCTTCCCAATCAACCATACCAAATTTATACCTCTTGATAAATTTAATAAGGTGCCACAGAAAAAAATAAATTTTTGAGCTTCATGAGACAGTCAAAACTTCATATGATTAGAGTTCATGAACAAACAAGATAGCACTACAAGCATGCAAGCTATGTTATGCAAGGTGGCCATATAAAAACAAATGTAAAATGAAAAAATAGGAAATGTTCAAAGGAGTCTTTCTTAGTTCATGCAAGTTCTTTAACTTAGAGAACATTATTCCTAATGTCTCCAAGAGAGGACCAACCAAAGAATAGAAAAATTGCAACTTAGTGGATGTAGTTCATCACATCAAGACACTAAGAGGAATGTAATATTCTAAGAGAGATCATGCTCTTGAAGGAAATTACACCCAATGTTATCCACAAAGTGACAAACACATCATATGAAGTAAGAAGGATGCACTAAGGAGCGAGAAAAAAATGCAAAAGAATAATGCCAATGTATGCCTCCACTTTAAAGGAATTGCTAAACACCATGCAATGATCAATTACTTTAAAGTAGAAAATGAAAAATTCAAACAAGAAAGAAGAAATGAGAGCCAACTTGGAAAGCCCTATGCCAAGTATATGTTTATGAGTAAAGTTGTGTTAGGTAAGAGAAAAAGAAAAGAAAGAGGTTTCCCCTAAAATGAGAACACCAAACATATAAGGGATCTATGGATTTGGAGTCAGTATGTTCTTTGCTACAATATTTTTAGAGAGCTTGGAACTATCATCATCCTCCAAATACAAATAGAACTAGAAAAATGACACAAAGAGAATGAAAACAAATAAAAACCTCTTGGGTCAACTTGGAAGAAACACAAATGTATTTACACCTTGTGTCATCCCAAAAAGGAAAACACAAGACAAATGAAAAAGAGAAAATGAAAAGAAAAACGAAAAGGAAAACACAAGACAAATTAAAAAGAGATAAATGAAAAGGAGAAAGAAAAGAAAAGCCTTTTGGGTCAACATGGAAGAGACATATGGTGTCTCGATGCCTAGCGTCATCCCCAAAAGGAAAACAAAAGACCAATGAAAAAAAAAGTGAAAAGGAAAAAGAAAAGGAAAATATTTTTGGGTCAACATGGAAGAGACATAGGGTGTCTCAACACCTTGTGTCATCCCCAAAAGCAAAACGCAGGAAAAATGAAAAAGACATAAAGATAGAAAGTGAAAGACGACGAGAGAAGAATGAAGGTACAAATAGAGGAATGTCACAAAGAGAGAGAGAGAGAGAGAAAATCAAACATAATGTCATAGGGGATCACATTATACACATACAATCACACAAAAGAAAATAAAAAATAAAAATAAATAATGGAAAATACTAGTAAGGAAAATATGATTTAACCTATGAGCAGGTCATCTGCCTCCCAATCTCAGTTTGTATAAGTGGAAGGTGAACAACGCAGCTAAGGGACAATAGCATATGCACTACTAGGACAAGGCTAACAATTGCTTTCCCCCACTGAGTGTGAGACAATAATGAGCCAAGCTAGGTGATGGGAAAGGTCATGTAATAGTGAGAATATAATATTCTACAACTATTACATGACAAGGGGTGAAACAATATTAAGCTAGGAAATCACACAATGACAATCATTGCCATCAAAGTGAAAGTTTTGCAATATTAACTAGAATGCATGACACTCATCCATACTATGTCCAAGAATTTTATGACATGCGCAATGTGGGAATTTTGCATCTTTAGGATATAGTACCAATATATTCATAGGTGGTAATGTTATTAGTTCATTGTTCAAAAGCAATTGTAGTTTCCTTTCACTTTTAGGTGGTGGATGAGGAGAATTTAGTTTTTCTAACTTGTAAGGTCTCTTATGTTTGCTAGATTCACCCTTTTCTTTAGTTTAATGTGGAAGAGGACCCAAGGGGATCCTCTCATCCTTGTTATTGTTATGATTGATTGGTTTCTCTTTAGGAAGAAGGACACTCAGATCGAAGGGAGAATCCAATATCACCATACAATCACTTTGTAGCTTTAGATATTCTCTAGGAGGCCTTTTGTTATGAGAGGGATCTTGATATCCTAATCCCTTTGTGTTTTCGTTTGTTGGTATTTGTTCTAGGAGTTGATGAATTTCATGTTCACTTTTTGTATCACATCCTTATCTACTCAATATTGTGAAGCCTTTTCCATATGTTTCTTCACGGTTGATGGGATTGTTTGTTACTTTGTTATCATAAAATGGTCAAGAGTGTTTGCTTGTTTAGAGAAACTAGGTTCACCTATTATAGGGAACTTAGGTTCAACTTTTTTTTAGGATGTAAGTAACCAAACATCTCAGGAGGTGGTATTGTAGGAATATTTGTTGTTTCATGGATGTATAGAAGGATGCATTAGCTTCAAGGTTTTCAAGACAATCATTTAGGAACCTATTCATGCTTTCATCATCTTCTCCAATGATTTTAACATCATGAGGAGGACATGCATTAGGATTTGAGTGACCATGAGTGAGTTCAATGTCATTAGGGTTATTTCCAAAAGCACAACTTGAGACATCCACTAAGGACTTTAATGACATCCAAAGCTTGTTAAAGCACATATCCATGATGCAAATTTCAGATTCTAAACTATGCAACAATGTTGTAAATGCAATTTTGATTTTAAGTAATGCGCAAGATAAATGAAATCAAGCTAAATGTAATGATTTGGATGAAATAGAAAGTATGCAGACTAAAACATAGAAATAACAACAACAAACAGAAACTTAGAAAATGAAGTGTAAATGACAGAAAAATCAGTGCAAAATATGCAGAGGGACTGATTCTCCCAAGGTGGTGAATGAGTCCAGGTACTAATTTTTTTGAAAATTTTCAAAAAAATAAAATTGAATTTTATGCTTTTTATGTTTTCAAATGCAAATTTGAGATGCAAATGCATAATTTTATTAATTTTCAATGAATTTAAGTGCAATAATGTAATATAAATGAGCTTTTCACTAATGAAAAAATTGAAACCCTAGAAAGAAAATTAACCATTGAAAAACCTAATGCAATGTTAATGCAAGCTAAATCAAGGATTTAAATGCACTCGAAATCAGAATTATGATGCTCTAAATGTAGGTTCACAAAAATGAAAAGAAGAAAATGGGGGTCTCTCTTTCACTTCTAAGGTTTTTGAACCTAAAAGGAGAGGCTATTTCCACACTCTTCACTCAAGAACAAACCCTTGAGATTTCAATGCAAAGAAGATTGAAATCTTGCAAAGGGACTGTCCTAGGGATTGAATGAGATCTAATGAGGGGTTCACAACGAAGTGTAAAATCAGAAAATAAAACAAAATACAAGATGAAATGTAAAACCCTAATTCAATGCAAACTAATGCTAAATGACCTAAAAAAGTGAACAAATTATAATATAAAGTTATGAAACTGAAAGTGTGCACCTAGGAGACTAAAGAAGACAAAATGGAGGTCTGCATCACTGAAAATTCTATTGTTGCAGTTGAATAGGACTCATTCACCAATCTAGGCGAATTAGTCCAATTTCGGGGAGTGTGATCCCACAATATTGGTTTACAATTTTTGGAAAAACTAGACACTAAACTAATTTTTTCTAACTAAATCTTCACTTTTAGGCACGTATAGTGGCTAAACCGTGAGAAAATTAAAGATGATGCAAACTAGTGATTTGTGAGATTCATTTTTTTTCAATTTTTTTGGAATCAGATTGTACTTCTTTTTCCATCTCCCTTGAAAACTATTTTTTTTCAACAAACACCATATTTATGGAGTGATGCTCACCATATACAACATAACTTTTTTACATGAAGGATAAAAATATTTTTTTTTCAAATTTATATTTGTTACTATGATATCTAGTGCTTTTGTTTGGTTTCATAGTGTTTTATTGAATAAGTTTTCCTTAATTAAGTTTCAAAGTCAAACCAATTGCAGTTCAGACATGGGCGGACTGTATACAACATAAAAAATATTTATGTATCGAAATTCAATTTTTTTTGTTGGATCAAGGACTTCAATATCTTATGCATTGATATTGGCTTCAATATCTAGTGCACTTTTTCTTTTCTAGAATTTATTTTTGATAATCTGTTATTTTTCCACATGTGTAGAACATAGAGTTTGATTTTTGGTGAAAAACTAAATTCACAAGAAATAAAAAATAAATATAATAATAAAATTAAATTTATTTAAAATTATACTTTTAGGAAGCTTATAATAAGGACTACATACATATAAAAAAATAAATTAAATGAATTCATTTGATCCTCCAAAAGGTAAATCAAAAGTGGTTTTTTATCAGCATTTTGATAGGTGTAAAGGAGACTCTATTATAGGTATTGATTAAAACTAGTGGGGTTCTATCCAAGGGGGTTTGATCTAAGGTGGTTTGATCAAACCCTCTTCAATTGGAATCCTTTAAGTGGAAATTTTCAAGTCTTAAATCATTATATGTTCTAAAAATATGTGACTTTAGCAAAAATGAAGATCTCTCAAAAATTGTAAACTGGTAATCTGGGATGACCCGGGAAAATGCATTGGAGCAAGTTTCAGCCAAAAGGGGATCTTGATTTGCAAAAACCTTTATCAATCCTATATATTGGGACTAATTTTCCAATAGTGGTGAATCATTCCACTTCTTTTCTAGAAATTCTAAACTAGATTTTATACCTCTCGGTCTACTCTACTCTTCTCAACTAGTCTTTGGATCTGAAACTGAATTGCCACCTGTAGACCTTCTCCAAGCTGAACTCTAAGGCTTGATGACAACTTTGAAAAAATTAGGGACTTAACAACTTTTCTCCAACTTTTCTTCTTGGAAAGTCTACAACCTAGCCCTCCAAATCACACACAAGAAGAGGGGGAAATTTTGTGGGGGTTAGTGAATAGGGGTTTGCCTTGGTCAAACCCCTTTTTGGTAATTAAACCTTGAAATGAAAGCAAACATGAAAGGAGAATGATGAATAGACAAATTGTAATGTTGCAACTCACCAAAATATTGCAATTAAGTGTTGAAATTATGCTTGAAATGGTTGCAATGGATGTGGTTCTTGACTCTCACTTGAATGTGATAGATCTTGAATGTAATGATTGCTTGAATCACCAAACCCTACACCACAATTGTTAGCACAATAACAAAAATGATGCAAGAAGTCTTAGAACTGATGATTGATGCTTGAAGAATGCTCTAATATGCTTGATAATTTTCCCTTGAAATACCTTGAATGAAAAATTCTCTTGTGAACTCTCTTGAATGCTAGGTGTTGAATACTTGAATTCTTAGGATGAAAATGAGTGAAAGAGCCTTGTATTTATACTCAATTATGCAAGAATTCTCAAAATTACAACACTATAGTAAACACCTAAATTTGGACACATCATTCATCCAAATTTATATCTTTTCATCTAATTATCCTCTCATTTGCATTAATTAAGTAATATCATTATTATTTAACTAATAACCTTAAATTATTCTAAACCCCCAAGTTATTTAGTTAAATAATTAAATACCTTACCCCATTTCCTTTCTTCAAGGAATTAAATAAATAACCCATTTATTTAATTCCCTTTATCTCTCACCCACTCACCTAATCCTAATCCATTTCTTAATCCCATCATTAGGGATGTGAAAATGCCTAATCCTTGATTAGGATGTGTCACATCCTCCAACTTTTACAAGTTGTCCCCTAATCTCTCTCTTAACCACTAACTATCTTCTAATCCCTCATTAAATAGCCTAATCAACCTCTCAAGGAATTTTTAATTCCTTTTATCTTTCAAAGGAATATTAAATTCATTTTTCTCTTCCCCATGTGATCTTTGACTTGTCACATCAAGTCACATGTAGAATTTTTCCCCATGTGATCTTTGACTTGTCGCATCAAGACACATGTGGACTCTTCCCCATTGCACCTTTGACTTGTCACATCAAGTTACATGTGGGTAAGTACTTACCTTTTAAGGACCTTGTCTTATCCAAGGTACTTTTCACCTCTCTTTTGGAACCTTCCACTAAATATTCCCCAAGCATGTGAATTTTCAATTCACTATTATTCTCCCAATGTACTTTCAAGGTACTTGTCCTTCCTCCACATCACTTGTACCCCTTTCCATCTCATCATGTCCTTTGCCACTTCACCCTCCACATGGCAAGATATGAGGGCTTGTGAGTCCTCAACTCACCATAGCCCTACATCTTGGCCATAGTGGCTCAATCCTAACCATCCATTCTCTAGAGAATTCAAAATTCTCTATAAATACCCCCCTCTTTCATTCATTTGAAAAACTTATACATTTGATACCAAAATCTTGCTCTCTTTCCATTTGAAGCCACACCTAGCTAATTTGCATTCACATCCATTTTCAAATTTCATCACCATTTGCATTTCCACCACTTGCATTGCATCTTAGGTTATTTTTCCATCAAGAAGGAGCACACATCTTCAACAACATCATAATAACCACTATCAACTCAAGAAGGTATAATCACTTGTTTGATTCATCTTTAACTTCATTTTTGTTATCATAGGCCTAATCTTGAGGTTTCTTGTATTGCTTTCTTCAGTGCATTTATAGTTATATTTTTCATTCTTAAGTAGAAAAAAATAATAACATTTTGTTTCCACATTCCATGATACATTTTGATAATGCACTGTGATTTTTATCATCCATCATCTATCATCGATGATTTCAGCGAGGATCATACTCTCTGACCATCCCGGCGATGGATCGCGGAGTGATGATCCCAAACGTTGATGATATAAAATCACACAGTTATCCAAAAAATCTGCATACTAGAAAAAATTTTGATCACAACTACAAGTTGACTTCAGATCTAGAAGAATACAATCTTGTCAAAGATTTGAATTACATTTGAATTTTAGTCACATGGGACTCATTAGCCCAACATGGAAAAATGAGTCCCATCATACATAATGTATTGGACCAAAAACTGAAAATTTCCTAGAAATTTGTGAAACCTACATTGGGGCCAAAAAGACCTAGGTGGGACTCATTTTCCTAAGGTGGAAAATGATTCCTAGACACTAAATTTGGGCTGCACAAGCTAGGAACACTTGAATTATGATTGGTTATTGATTGGTGTTGGGATTATCCTCAAAAAGATGCAATAAATGATGCTTGTGGATGCAAAATGGGGCTAATTAAAGCATAAGAAAGCCCAATTATTAATGAAAAGGCTAGAGGAATGTGAAAGTGTGTTACAAAACTTTACAACACTCCAAATAAGGCTAGATTAATGTTGATTATGATTAAAATTATATTCATTATGCTTATTTAATTGATAAAACCCTAGAAAAGTATGAAAGTGTGTTACAATACTTCACAACACTTTTTCATGGCACCATTAAATTGCATTATTTCTCAAGGGCCCAAGACCTAATGTGAATGTGTTATCCACATTACAATACTAAATCAAGACAACATTAAGCCAAAATCCACAAGGAGGACCCAAACGAGTGTGAAAAAGTCAAAGGACCCTTTTTTCGACTCCACAATATGCAAGAGACTTAGGCTTCATAAAAAGATACATCAATCCAAAAGGACTAGAATGATAGTAAGCCTAGTATGCACAAAGTGATGTTCAAAGTCATCCATGAAGACAAACTTTCCATGAGGTTCAAAACTATACATGAACATGTTGAACCGTTTAAGACAACTACACATTCTAAGTGACTTAGACCTATATGCTAGAATAATCATGCATTAGCTAATAATTAATTAATATTTAATTGATTATTAGTCTAATTTATTCTCATGCACTTAATTTAAACATCTTAGTAGTTCTTTATTAAGTTAACTAAGTGTTTTTCTATACTAACGTAAGTGAGCTATTATTAGATCATTTTGTCTCATCACATGTGATGTTGAAACTTGTCTTGATGTAATCCTTTTACCATTTAGGGTTGCTCCTATAAAGCACTCAACCATCATTGTAATTATCACTCAAGCTTTCATATCTTTTTGATAGTGTCTTGCTTCTATAGCTTTTTCTTGTTGAGGAATATTGCATATATTATTTACAAATCTCTTGCGTGGAAGGTGTCTTTGTTCATTGTTTGATCTTGTAGCTCATGGTTTTTTATGTTTTCAAAATTCTAACATGGTATCCGAGCATGAATTCATCAAATCCCTTCTCAATTTATGACATTTTTTTTTCTTTAGCAAGGATTATAGGCTTCAGATTTGAATTCCCTTTGATTTTTTTGCAAATTTTGGAGGTGTGTGATTTTAGGTTCATTTTGGCATGAAAAGGACCTTACGGTTGGATTTAGAGTTGTCAATAAAATCATATTTTCCATTTGTTTGGCTTAATTTGGATTCCTGAGGTCATAAATGTGAAGGTTTGAATCAGTTTGTTTTTGCCTCATTTTTGCTTTATTGCTTTTTTCTCTTTTTTTTTTCTTTTTTAAATATTTTTAAAAAGAATTTTTTAGAAAAATACAAAAACAAAAATGAAAAAGAAAAAAAAAATCTGCCACCCCAGGGTCATATGGGCAACTAGTTCCTAGCCCCTAAGGGGCCTATTTTTTTTTCATTTTTAACAAAATGGGTAGATATAGGAAAATGGGCATAAATTTTCGCTTGGGTATCAAAATTTAGCAAACAAGATATCTTCGGATAGATAGTTCCAAGAACTATCCAATGGTGCTAATTTTTTATTAGATATTTGTTGCTAGTGCATTCTATAGCCTATTGAAGTCAAAAGCATTATTTTTAGTCCCGAGCTCATAACTTTTGACCAATTTCTCCATTTTTCACAATTCTAGTGGCGCTAGAACTATCTTTCAGAGCTCTTCACATCCATATATTCAATTTTCCATATTTTTTTCTATCTATATATTTTATTCATTTTTTTTGTGTTTTCACACATTACTGAATTACTTGTCCACACTTTAGCTCTAGTAAACTTGTTTGTGTGGGATGACATTTTTTTGGTTGTTCTATATATTTTTTCAATATTCTATCAAATTTGGGCATTGTATAAATCTTTTTCATGCACATTCTCTTTTGTAGACACACTAAGATAATGGGTCATTCTAGTGTATAATGTTTCAGGATTTTACACATCTTGTTGCGCCTTTTGTAATCATGGTATTATTTACAGTGCCATGGGAGGGTTGATGTTTTCCTTTGGTTTTCCATCACATCTTTTTCAAGTGTCCCTTCCATGAAAAAAGTGAATCCTGGTGATCCTTGTCCTATGTGTGTGTTTCTTAGTCTGCACACCCTTTTATTTGTAGGTTGTTTCTCCTACATGCACTTCTTGGTTTCACACAATTTTAGTGTACTTGTCATGGTTCTCCCTTTTTTAGAATTATGGGGGGACCATAGTGTTGGTTCTAATGCTTCCTTGGTTTTGAGGTTGCAGTGATCTACGTATCTAGTTCTTGTTCCTATGTAATTTTAAATGCAACATACATTAGTGGCTAGTTTCATGCATTTCAATGAGATGGATCATTGAGCATATGGACACTCTTGCATTCCTATTTCTGGAGGTTCTTCATTTCAACACTATATTAGTCATCATTTGGCAACAACCTACAACTCCTTTAATGATGTTCTACATGTTCCTCCTTTTCGAGGCATTTTTCTATTGGAGGCTTCTCAGTCCTTTACACCTTGAAATTTGGAGTATTTTTTAGTCCTTCATTTGACTTTCTCTCTTTTGGAGAGGAATTTTCTCCTACTATGGTTTTCTCATTTTTCTCCAATTTTCAGAAATCTTTTGTTTGTACGTGGGTACTTAACAAGGCCTTGTTTGTCGAAACTCATCATGCATTCTTTTTAGGGTTTTTAGCTAATCCCTAAATTCATCTTAAGGGGGAGTGTTAGAGTAATCATGCATTAGCTAATTATTAATGAATATTTAATTGATTATTAGTCTAAATTATTCTCATGCACTTAGGCTAAACTTAGGAGTTCTTTATTAAGTTAACTAAGTTCTTTCATATGTTAACTAAAGTGGGCTATTATTAGATCATTTTGTGTCATTACATGTGATATTGACACTTGTCTTGATCCAATCCCTTTACTATTTAGTGTTGCTCCTATAAAACACTCAACCCCTCATTGTATTATCTATGCGAGTTTTTCTCTTATGTTATCTTGAACTCTCAACCTTTGAGGACTCTTGTTTTCCTTGAAGATTCTTGAGGTTCATTTTGTAATTTTTTCTTGTTGAGGAATATTGCACATATTGTTTGTAGATTTCTTGTGTGGAAGGTGTCTTTGTTCATTTTTTGATCTTGTGGCTTGTGGTTTTGTGTTTATCACAATTTTAACACTATAATGGTGAAAAGTATGAAGATAAAGAAAGATTTAATTGATATGTGTCAAATAGAAGGCTCTAAAATATTTCTTATGCCCTCCTACATTTTTTGACCATTTCAAAAACCTCTCAGACAATTCCCTAAAAATATTTTTTTATGGAGGTTGCAATAGTTGGATGAGATAGAGTAGTTTTGAACAACTTGCAGGCATCTACAAGGTAGTTTGACCCATCATCTTTTAGAGTGAATAATTTATCTATTCTTATAACTTATGTGTACATAAGTTGATGAAGTTAGACATCTTGTATAATTAAATGTGCAACCTTTTAGGCCTCTAGAGGATACCCAGTTTGTAAAACCTCATGTGCATACCTCTTGAGTTTGGAAGAGTTTCCATCTCACCTAAAAGGTCACTCTTGTAGTTTTTTAACACTTTCCACCAAAGTTGATGACTTGGTCAAATAAGTTGTTGGTTTGGATATTCCAATTGATCCAAAGGTTGACACATATAGGGCACTTGTCTACTCATTTTTGCCACATGATGGGGTACATTTCAATCCACATGAAAGGTCGATTGCATCTTCCTTTCCTATATATGCAAGGTCATACTGTGCATTTTAATCAATATCTTTTATCAATCTCTTTGATAATGTGAATTAGGCTCATTTTGTGCAATAATTTTTATGGAAGCACAAAGTTTTTTTTGTTATGATCTTGGATGGAAATCCTAACATGATATCAGAGTAATGCATACAAAACCCTTCCCAAGATCTTACATCTAACTTAATATAGAGTTTCAAGCAATTTGATTTTCATATAAAACTGATCTTTTTGTTTTATGGTATCAATATGCTCTTATTTTTGTCAAACCAACAATACTTTTGCTTGATTTGTGATTACCTTTTCCTCCTTTTCTTTGATCTACATTATCACACAGTCTTTCTAGACATGTAGATGTAGTACGTTTGAAGAGGCATCAACATTCATAGACTATGTGTATGGAGGCATGGACAACATCTCTATTCAATATACCTAGCTCTCTACACATCACATATGACCCCAAATATACTCTTGGCACATTTTACATAGTCATGATACTCATCGTTGGATAGGAAGATCAGAGTTAGTGCAAAAATGTTTGGCATCTCTAAGAAGGATGCACTTCACATCAAGGGTTTGAGATGGGTTTTCATACTCTCTACAACCCTCATGAGACCCTACTTTGATCTATGGAATCAGTGGTTGCAGAGGTCTTACATGGACACTCAAGCATTGTGAATCATGCCATTCATTTAGATGCAAGCATGGGAAATATTTTCCACAACCCCTCTTGCTCATCATGGCCAATCCTGGCCATTGTCATTGCATGTGGCAAGAGAGTTTTCTTCCCTATCAATCACCATATGTTTGGATTTCACCCATCAACCAAGTCTTCTCACAAGTGTGGATCTCCATTCTACAAATTTTGGCCCATGTTCAAGCATTCTCTAGCCACCATTTGTGTCCACCGAACATGCAAAAATAATTTTTCTCCTCTTATGCAGGCATTTTTTCCAAGTTGAGTGAATTTTTTTCAACTTAGGAAGCTCTTTATGGTGTCTCAATAACTTGGTAAAATTATTGACCCTTCTTTTGACATTGTACCTTTTATTTAAAATTATTGTTATCAGAAATTGAGGATTATTTATCCATCCAAATACATTTTCAAAGAGGGAGACATTTGGTGTTCCAAAATCTTGTAAAGGGAGTCTATGTTTTAAATAATGGGGGTTTTCATTTTCATTTTTTATCATTTTATTGAGGTTTGAAAGGAATACTTTATCTATGTATTCATTGTCTACCTCTTGAAAAAATCTTGTAAGAATTCAAAAAAAAAAGTAATTTTATAAATGAAATCATATAAAGTGCCACAAAAATTGAATGTGTGTTCCTTAGGAAGGGAATTTTGTACATACACTTCAAATTATAAAGTGTAATAGGGTTTTTTGTAGTACCTTGATTTTCCATCATAGTAATGGATCCTTATGATTCTTACCTCATGCACATGTTGACTTGATTTTCCATCACATTAATGGATCCTCATGATTCTTGCCTCATGCATGTGTGGCTTGATGCACACTC
>VDFB02000013.1:97005384-97061604 GCA_007258455.2 Sequoia sempervirens
GTTATTTAAGCATCTTGAAATCATCATTTGCATCGTCATCCATAACCATCCATTTTGAACCTCTTTATCACGAGATCGACCCTCAAATTGAATCTTTTCGCTTGATCTCTCGAGGGGGCAATGTACCGGTGTACTTCTTTCCGCTGGGGCATCCGAAAAATCATGAAATTTTTTAATTTCGATTGCGGCAAGTTTATTCTTTGAACCAACGCAACAAGTACATTGCTTCAAAGAGGGGCAAAATGTAGACATGCAAAATTTACATTATGCATTCGATCAGGATCATTTATCAATTAAACTAGACATTTGCATTAGATCCATTCATCACCTTCATCCATTTAAATAATCTCATTGCCTAAGGTTATTTAAAATCAAAAAGCCATTTAAATCAAATCCAAATCATACATTTTCCATCATTTTCTAATTTCAATAAATCAAGTATTTAAGTCTTGAAAGTCAAATCATATAATCAGCATTAATCAGCATGATCATCATCTAATCCTAATCTAATACTAATCACATCCCACTTGCATTATCTAGACCTAGCCACTTGCACAATAAATCAATTTTATTGATTTATTAAAACACTCATTTTCCCTCAACATGACAAGTCAAGCAGGCATTTATTGCTCTTCTTTCTTGTCCCCCTCTCAAAATTTATTGCAAATTTGAATTTGAATTCTCCCTCTCATGGGCACTCTTCCCAAATCTTGCACATACATCAACTAATTACATGATGACAAGTGTCCTCAACTCATTGGCTTATTTTTTGATCCCACATTGGCCCCTCTTCAACACTTAGCATTTTGAAAATCTTTAAATAGGTGCATCATCCTCAAGCAAATCCTTCACAATCTATTGCAAGGTTACTCTCTTCATTTGAGATTTGATCTTGTTCATCATCCACTCCATCATCTCCATTTGCATTTTATCATTTTGAGCTTTTATCAAGGATTGGGAAAGGGTCACTAGCACATGTGACACCAATCCAACTATGGAATAGGTAATTTGGTTTTGTTTTCATAAGGCTTTGGTATTTCTAGTATCATTTGTTGCATTTGGAAGCATTCCTAAGGTATTTCATAGAGGCATTTTAATAGAGTTTGCATAACACTAACCCATGCTTGAAGTGTAGTTTGTTTGCATATTTTAAAAAGAGGCCTACAGAAACTGTAAATTGCCACCTGTAGACCTTCTCCAAGCTGAACTCTAAGGCTTGATGACAACTTTGAAAAAATTAGGGACTTAACAACTTTTCTCCAACTTTTCTTCTTGGAAAGTCTACAACCTAGCCCTCCAAATCACACACAAGAAGAGGGGGAAATTTTGTGGGGGTTAGTGAATAGGGGTTTGCCTTGGTCAAACCCCTTTTTGGTAATTAAACCTTGAAATGAAAGCAAACATGAAAGGAGAATGATGAATAGACAAATTGTAATGTTGCAACTCACCAAAATATTGCAATTAAGTGTTGAAATTATGCTTGAAATGGTTGCAATGGATGTGGTTCTTGACTCTCACTTGAATGTGATAGATCTTGAATGTAATGATTGCTTGAATCACCAAACCCTACACCACAATTGTTAGCACAATAACAAAAATGATGCAAGAAGTCTTAGAACTGATGATTGATGCTTGAAGAATGCTCTAATATGCTTGATAATTTTCCCTTGAAATACCTTGAATGAAAAATTCTCTTGTGAACTCTCTTGAATGCTAGGTGTTGAATACTTGAATTCTTAGGATGAAAATGAGTGAAAGAGCCTTGTATTTATACTCAATTATGCAAGAATTCTCAAAATTACAACACTATAGTAAACACCTAAATTTGGACACATCATTCATCCAAATTTATATCTTTTCATCTAATTATCCTCTCATTTGCATTAATTAAGTAATATCATTATTATTTAACTAATAACCTTAAATTATTCTAAACCCCCAAGTTATTTAGTTAAATAATTAAATACCTTACCCCATTTCCTTTCTTCAAGGAATTAAATAAATAACCCATTTATTTAATTCCCTTTATCTCTCACCCACTCACCTAATCCTAATCCATTTCTTAATCCCATCATTAGGGATGTGAAAATGCCTAATCCTTGATTAGGATGTGTCACATCCTCCAACTTTTACAAGTTGTCCCCTAATCTCTCTCTTAACCACTAACTATCTTCTAATCCCTCATTAAATAGCCTAATCAACCTCTCAAGGAATTTTTAATTCCTTTTATCTTTCAAAGGAATATTAAATTCATTTTTCTCTTCCCCATGTGATCTTTGACTTGTCACATCAAGTCACATGTAGAATTTTTCCCCATGTGATCTTTGACTTGTCGCATCAAGACACATGTGGACTCTTCCCCATTGCACCTTTGACTTGTCACATCAAGTTACATGTGTGTGAGCACTTACCTTTTTAAGGACCTTGTCTTATCCAAGGTACTTTTCACCTCTCTTTTGGAACCTTCCACTAAATATTCCCCAAGCATGTGAATTTTCAATTCACTATTATTCTCCCAATGTACTTTCAAGGTACTTGTCCTTCCTCCACATCACTTGTACCCCCTTCTATCTCATCCTATCCTTTTCCACTTCATCCTCCACATGGCAAGATGTGAGGGCTTGTGAGTCCTCAACTCACCATAGCCCTACATCTTGGCCATGGTGGCTCAATCCTAACCATCCATTTATCTAGAGAATTCAAATTTCTCTATAAATACCCCTATTTTTCCTTCATTTGAGTACCTTATGCATTTGATACCAAAATATTTCCATCTTTCCATTTGAAGCCATACTTAGCCAATTTGCACTTGAATCCACTTTCAACCATCACCGCTATTGCATAATCTCTTTGCATATCATCCTAAGTAATTTTTCCATCAAGAAGGAGCACACATCTTCAACAACATCAAGGGCCAACCACTATCAACTCAAAAGAAGGTATAGCCACTTGTTTGATTCATATTTTAACTTCATTTTTGTTATCAAAGGCCTAATCTTGAGCTGTCTTGTATTGCTTTCTTCGTGCATTTATAGTTAGACTTTTCATTCTTAAGTAGAAAAAAATACTTGATCACAACTACAAGTCGACTTCAGGTCTAGAAGAATACAATCTTGTCAAAGATTTGAATTACATTTGAATTTTGGTCACATGGGACTCATTAGCCCAACATGGAAAATGAGTCCCATCATACATAATGTATTGGACCAAAACTGTCATGCCCCGCTGTGCGAACCCCAAAGGAACTAATAACAACGGAACAATTTTTTTTTTTAAAGAATAAAAACATATAATAAACATACTTAAGTATTATAACAATGTATTAAATTACACAACTCATTCCATTGGGGACACGAGGTGACACTACTATTCTAACCCATAACAACGATAATAAGATAACAATAATTAATCAATTACGTAAATCTATTCATTCCCATTTCAACATTTAAATATCCATTAAACAATAACCATATTAATACCATATACACATATGACAAAACATGTAATTATACAGATATAAAGTGTTACATATTTCGATAGATACAACATAACATAACCAACTATTACAAGTGACAGTTCTTGAATAAATACCAGGCCTGAATATACATCACATCCAAATGATAGTAAAATACAATTGTCTGAACATACATCCCAATAACTACATATACAATTTACAACAAGGTCATCCCAACACACATGGGAGACAATACATCAACAATGAATTACATCCAAAGTATATACATCTGGTACAAGAATTATTGGATCATCAACATCCTCCAAAACCCTGCAATAAAAGATATATCTGCAACAAAAAGGGAACCCAACGGGGTGCGAAGCACGTTCCACCCAACCACCCCCGTACTAAGAGTAGACAAGGAAGGGTCCCCGACCAAGCACACCTAACCATAACAAGACTAACTCCAAAAAGACAACTTAACATCAAAGACCACTTAGAAACTCAACAACGACAAATCCAAAGGGCACAACAACAAATCACTTCTGAACATAACAATGAAACACCCTTCCAAATTACAACTAGTCACACTCACAACATCAATGAAACTCAAGGCATAATAAAAAAGACTTCTTCCAACAATAACCAAAGAGAATTCAATAAATCACTTAACCACAACAGACACAATATCACTTAACAACTACAATCACAAAGTCACTTAACAACTACAAACACAACATCACTTAACACGACAATCACAACATCACTTAACACGAGGTTACAATGCTTCCAGAGGACAAAGATCATGAACATCGCACAATAACTGATTAACTGTCGACATAGGAAGAGTGTCATGCATAAATTGCCATGAGTTACCCTGGCTCAACCTTCCTAGGCTACCGGACCCCCATCCTGGGTTACCCTGGCTTGCCTCTACCGGCCGCCAGACCCTCACGCAAAACTATGCGCCCCATCTCATCTTGAGCCTTATCATTCACTTGCTTCACGAGAGAGACATTCTTTATCTTATTAGTGTGAAAGATCCCCATTAATTTTTTTTAGATTAACACTTAATTAAACTCTAGGTGAGTTACCCTGGCGCCCCTTTGTGTGTCGAACCCCCACAAAGAGCCACTCTCCTATTGACAACACACAAGGTACAATACCACAATAGGTAACTAGACAACATAACCTCTCCAATCCTAGGAGAAAACAAAACAAGGAAACTCACTCCGAACACTGGAGGAAATCAAATATGAAAACACACTCCTTCCAAAGGAGGTACAAATCTCATTACCCTCAACTATTTCCCAGGAGGCACAAATCCCCGTTCATGGAAACCATTATAATATTAAGAATGAAACATTTTTATAAAACCCATTACTTTATCAAAACATATTATAGAAATTTAACAATTAATTTATATATATATTAAATAATATAATATATATATATAATAAATATATATTAAATAATATATAATATATATATATAATATATATATATTAAATAATATATAATAAATATAAATATTAAATAATATATATATATATTATATATATATAATAAAATGAATATGAATTAAATAAAAATCGAATTATAAAAATTATTTTTATAAACCCAAATCCGCATTTAAGATCCTAATAAAACAAACATAAAAAAAAAAAAAACATTAAATAACTAAATTTGAAATAAAAATTAAAAAAAACAAACATTAAAACCCATGCTTTGCACGGCACACACAAAGCAGCGAGGGGACCGTTGTACGCAGTCCCCATTAGACTGCGCCCAGCAGTCTCGACTGCTGTGCACAACCGGTGATGGCTGCGTACAGCAAGCCCCGGGTCTGTGGGGGTACGGCCTGGGCCGGCCCCTCCACCTTCCCCAATAAAACAAAAATTTTAAATTTAAATTTATTTTTATACCAAAACACATGCGCCAGAACCAACTGACGCCTAGGTTCATTATATTTTATTGATTTCCGAGCCATACGAACTCACAAAAGGAATTATTAAGATAACATTTGAATTAAAATATGAATATATATTTTATTCACCCTCACAATTACGGAATTCCGGAAAAATAGAAGCATATATTTTAATAACTTCTCTTTCTTTAATTTTTATTTAAATATTTATAATTCGTATCCTAACCACAACAGTACCATAATTTATATTAAAATTTCACCCGTACGGAAGCAAAAAAGAATATGAACAAATAAGAAATGAATTAAATATATTTTATTTAATATTTATATAAACGAATTTACACCAATACCTAAAATTTATATATATTTTTCTTCGAATGATTCAACCAGAATAATAATATATGTATATTTGATTTGGTATCTATATATATATTTATTTAACACAAATACAGATATATTATATATATATAAACAAGAGATTTTGAATAATTAAATAAATAAATTGATTTCCAAAAGATCCAAAGTAAATTCAGGCATGCAACAATATTCATCACCATAGCAATATGATTTTCTTTTCAATAATTTCATAATTAAATTATCTTGAAGAATTTAAACCAAGGTTTTCACTACAGAGAAATACAAGCATTTTTAACAGACAAATCTCAATAACAGGAAACTCTTTTTTTAAAACACAAAGAGAAATTAATCTTTCAACATGGCAGTCAAAATTTATTACAGAAGAATAAATCAGAAAAGAAATAATGAACTTGAAAGGAACCTGAAAACCTTCGTTTGATGAAGAATCCTTTCTGAATCCTCTCTTTGACTTTCTACCTTCCACTCTTTTCTCGATCTTCCACCTTCAACGTTCTTCTGAAAAATCTTTTCTTTTCAAACTCACAATAATTTTACCCAGAAAAACCTCAAAACTAAAAACTATCTTTTTTATTTTTCCTTTCTAGATCCAAAAACAACAGAGCCAGAAAAAACTTGTGTGTGAATAAATTTCCTCATAAAAATAATAAATCACTAATTAAAATCAATAAATCATTTTCCACTTTCTTTCCCAAAAAGCCTCCTTCCTTATTGGTCCTTTTCCCAGCTTTTAAAAGCACAACTTATCTACAATTTCAATTAAAATAATTTATTTAATCAAGATATTATCTATGCAAGATTTGCTAGTTTAATATTAACAAAAATATATATTATTATCCTCATCAATATTCATTTAATTTAATTATAACAACAATATTAATTTAATTTAATTTCTTAAATTTTAACTAATTAAATACTTTTTAATTTACAATATATTTAAATTTAACATTTTTCTAACTCGTAAATAAATCAAAACCACAAGACAACTTTAATCAATTATCTTATAAAATAGGATTAATTACTCGAACACTAACCATAAATAAATACTCAACAATCAAAATGCATAACAACAAGGACAACACTTTAGTCATGACACAACAACTTACAATAGGACGACGGACTTGGGACAGGGACACTTCCAAACCTACTCCCTTTTTCAACATTTTACCCATTGGGTTAATTTATTGCTCGCCCTGTCCTGCCGAAGCAGGTGGAATCGAGACCTATTCTTGCAATCCTGCATCCAAATAAACGTCAAGTAGCACATGTATATATATATAATCAAACATCCTATCATGAGAAGGAATTGCAGTGTAGCAGGGCACTCGTGAACGAGTGATGCTACACTGTCCTCTCACCTAATCTATTCTAACAATTACAATATCAATGACGAGCTAACATTTCTAACCAAATTGATCCTAAAATAACATGATACTTAACTACTGCATCATAACTAATTATTAAACAATTGCATTATGAAATAATACTGAATCCAAATAACATGATCACCATAGAATCATCACATCGACATATAAAACATTAATGAAATATATTTGAATAAACAATAATCAAATCAACACACCGAGTATCATAAATCATACTAATAATGTCACATGCAACAATTAACTAAACTACACATCCACACACACCAAACAACAATACAGAAATCACCATCACAAAGCATCCATCAAAACCACATAAATGTCAAATCCAAACAACATGAGGGGTATTACATCCTCCCCCCCCTAGGACATGGCTTACTCCTGGAAGCCATTAAACAAAATAGGGATGGAACTCCCACAAAACCAATTAAACACTAACTGACTCAGAACCTTGATCCGTGAGGATCAACTCCTGAAACTGAAGGACGAACTGCACCCAGATGCTCGACCTGACGGATATCCACCGCAGTGAATGCTCTATGTGATCGATCCACATCTCCTACTGTCGACTCTGAAACTGTCGGATCCTGACTAAAACCAGATTTGTCCTGCTGAGGACACTCACAAGCTAAGTGGCCCTGCTGAACACAAGAGAAACATCCTGTCCCTCTGCTGAGACCCTACATAGCTGGAGCTCCACTAGATCGTGGAAAACCACCTCCACTGAATGCCGACTGAGAACTTTGAGCAGGCTGATCAACACGATCACGATGAGGCCATATCCAACTCCTATCTCTCTTCTTCTGCCTCCAACTTCTATCGGGTTGGGACTGAGAATTCTGCTGCCTAGACTGTGAAGGCTACTATTGTCCACCCTTAGCGGGTGATTGATGCCCTCTAGAAAACCCTATAGCCTGAGATTGGCCACTCTAAGTTCCAACACCATAAGAAGGCGCACAACCAAACTGAACTCCCACCTGCCCACCTAAAGCCAAAGCCAAATTCTCCTCAACAATGCAAGCTTTATCTACAACTACCTCCATGGTCTTCGGCTCAAATACCCGAACACCACCACTGATCTGGGGGTTTAAACCCCTAATGAAATGTTGTACTAACATACCCTCATCATCACCTATGCCCACAAAATGTTTGAGCTCGAAGAAGTGACGCTCATACTGTTCCACTGTCATATTCATCTATCGTAGAGCATGAAACTCATCTCCACGGCGCTGACGCCAACGATCAGAAAGGAATCGAGCTTTGAACCGCTCTAGGAACAACTCCCAAGATATAGTGCCAATATCCAAATGGAGCTTCTGCTCCTCTAACCTCCACCAAGTAGATGTGAAATCCCTCAAGTGCATGATCGCACACCTAGCCTTAGTGTTGCTACCATACGGATGCATGGCAAAACACCTATTCAAATCAAACAACCAAGTCTCAGCCTCTGAACCACTGCCCATACCATCAAAAGTGGGTGGACGAGCTCTAAGGAGATCTCTCATGTGAGTAGCCATGTCTGCCTCAGATGAAGCTGGAACCTGATCTCTCTCTCCTACAACCTTTTGATCCCTATCCAGCCTAGGCCCCAAACGAGCAAGAGTATCCTCAAGCAAGCGACGCAACTGAGCATCACCAATCCCTGGTTGATCCTGATGCTGAACACTAACCTCTGGCACAAACTAAGAAGCTTGATGATCCACATGATCAGAAACATGGGAAACAATGGGAGGTGCATCATGTTGATTACCTCCTCGACCACCTACATGACCACGACCCTTACGACCCCTCTTAGGTGGCATGATCCTGAAAAGATACACACCACAACATAAGGCAAGGTACACAAATAAAAACTCTAAACAACTAACAACCTAATGGGTCCCAAAGTGCCCAGTGTTTAAATATTTTTATAAAACCCATCACTTTATCAAAACATATTATAGAAATTTAACAATTAATTTATATATATATTAAATAATATATATAATATATATATATATATATATATATTAAATAATATATAGTAAATATAAATATTAAATAATATATATATATATATATATTATATATATATATATAATAAAATGAATATGAATTAAATAAAAATTGAATTAAAAAAATTATTTTTATAAACCCAAATCCGCATTTAAGATCCTAATAAAACAAACATAAAAAAAACAAAAACATTAAATAACTAAATTTGAAATAAAAATTAAAAAAAAACATTAAAACCCGGTTTTGCACGGCACACACAAAGCCCTGGCGCCCCACCTGACTGCATTGAGCCCCACTCTGGCACCACAAAAGGATGGTCTGGATGAAGAAGCTCCAGTCAATGGGGAATGCCCGGGCCGACCCTCCACCTTCCCCAATAAAACAAAAATTTTAAATTTAAATTTATTTTTATACCAAAACACATGTGCCAGAACCAACTGAAGCCCAGGTTCATTATATTTTATTGATTTCCGAGCCATACGAACTCACAAAAGGAATTATTAAGATAACATTCGAATTAAAATATGAATATATATTTTATTCACCCTCACAATTACGGAATTCCGGAAAAATAGAAGCATATATTTTAATAACTTCTCTTTCTTTAATTTTTATTTAAATATTTATAATTCGTATCCTAACCACAACAGTACCATAATTTATATTAAAATTTCACCCGTACGGAAGCACAGAAGAATATGAACAAATAAGAAATGAATTAAATATATTTTATTTAATATTTATATAAATGAATTTATACCAATACCTAAAATTTATATATATATTTCTTCGAATGATTCAACCAGAATAATAATATATGTATATTTGATTTTGGTATCTATATATATATTTATTTAACACAAACAGAGATATATTATATATATATAAACAAGAGATTTTGAATAATTAAATAAATAAATTGATTTCCAAAAGATCCAAAGTAAATTCAGGCATGCAACAATATTCATCACCATAGCAATATGATTTTCTTTTCAATAATTTCATAATTAAATTATCTTGAAGAATTTAAACCAAGGTTTTCACTACAAAGAAATACAAGCATTTTTAACAGACAAATCTCAATCACAGGAAACTCTTTTTTTAAAACACAAAGAGAAATTAATCTTTCAACATGGCAGTCAAAATTTATTACAAAAGAATAAATCAGAAAAGAAATAATGAACTTGAAAGGAACCTGAAAACCTTCGTTTGATGAAGAATCCTTTCTGAATCCTCTCTTTGACTTTCTGCCTTCCACTCTTTTCTCGATCTTCCACCTTCAACGTTCTTCTGAAAAATCTTTTCTTTTCAAACTCACAATAATTTTACCCAGAAAAACCTCAAAACTAAAAACTATCTTTTTTATTTTTCCTTTCTAGATCCAAAAACAACAGAGCCAGAAAAAACTTGTGTGTGAATAAATTTCCTCATAAAAATAATAAATCACTAATTAAAATCAATAAATCATTTTCCACTTTCTTTCCCAAAAAGCCTCTTTCCTTATTGGTCCTTTTCCCAGCTTTTAAAAGCACAACTTATCTACAATTTCAATTAAAATAATTTATTTAATCAAGATATTATCTATGCAAGATTTGCTAGTTTAATATTAACAAAAATATAATATATTATTATCCTCATCAATATTCATTTAATTTAATTATAACAACAATATTAATTTAATTTAATTTCTTAAATTTTAACTAATTAAATACTTTTTAATTTACAATATATTTAAATTTAACATTTTTCTAACTCTCAAATAAATCAAAACCACAAGAAAACTTTAATCAATTATCTTATAAAATAGGATTAATTACTCGAACACTAACCATAAATAAATACTCAACAATTAAAATGCATAACAACAAGGACAACACTTCAGTCATGACACAACAACTTACAACAGGACGACGGACTTGGGACGGGGACACTTCCAAACCTACTCCCTTTTTCAACATTTTACCCATTCGGTTAATTTATTGCTCGCCCTGTCCTGCCAAAGTAGGTGGAATCGAGACCTATTCCTGCAATCCTGCATCCAAATAAACATCAAGTAGCACATGTATATATATATAATCAAACATCCTATCATGAGAAGGAATTGCAGTGTAGCAGGGCACTCGTGAACGAGTGATGCTACACTGTCCTCTCACCTAATCTATTCTAACAATTACAATATCAATGACAAGCTAACATTTCTAACCAAATTGATCCTAAAATAACATGATACTTAACTACTGCATCATAACTAATTATTAAACAATTGCATTATGAAATAATATTGAATCCAAATAACATGATCACCATAGAATCATCACATCGACATATAAAACATTAATGAAATCTATTTGAATAAACAATAATCAAATCAACACACCGAGTATCATAAATCATACTAATAATGTCACACGCAACAATTAACTAAACTACGCATCCACACACACCAAACAACAATACAAAAATCACCATCACAAAGCATCCATCAAAACCACATAAATGTCAAATCCAAACAACATGAGGGGTATTACAAAAACTGAAAATTTCCTAGAAATTTGTGAAACCTACATTGGGGCCAAAAAGACCTAGGTGGGACTCATTTTCCTAAGGTGGAAAATGATTCCTAGACACTAAATTTGGGCTGCACAAGCTAGGAACACTTGAATTATGATTGGTTATTGATTGGTGTTGGGATTATCCTCAAAAAGATGCAATAAATGATGCTTGTGGATGCAAAATGGGGCTAATTAAAGCATAAGAAAGCCCAATTATTAATGAAAAGGCTAGAGGAATGTGAAAGTGTGTTACAAAACTTTACAACACTCCAAATAAGGCTAGATTAATGTTGATTATGATTAAAATTATATTCATTATGCTTATTTAATTGATAAAACCCTAGAAAAGTATGAAAGTGTGTTACAATACTTCACAACACTTTTTCATGGCACCATTAAATTGCATTATTTCTCAAGGGCCCAAGACCTAATGTGAATGTGTTATCCACATTACAATACTAAATCAAGACAACATTAAGCCAAAATCCACAAGGAGGACCCAAACGAGTGTGAAAAAGTCAAAGGACCCTTTTTTCGACTCCACAATATGCAAGAGACTTAGGCTTCATAAAAAGATACATCAATCCAAAAGGACTAGAATGATAGTAAGCCTAGTATGCACAAAGTGATGTTCAAAGTCATCCATGAAGACAAACTTTCCATGAGGTTCAAAACTATACATGAACATGTTGAACCGTTTAAGACAACTACACATTCTAAGTGACTTAGACCTATATGCTAGAATAATCATGCATTAGCTAATAATTAATTAATATTTAATTGATTATTAGTCTAATTTATTCTCATGCACTTAATTTAAACATCTTAGTAGTTCTTTATTAAGTTAACTAAGTGTTTTTCTATACTAACGTAAGTGAGCTATTATTAGATCATTTTGTCTCATCACATGTGATGTTGAAACTTGTCTTGATGTAATCCTTTTACCATTTAGGGTTGCTCCTATAAAGCACTCAACCATCATTGTAATTATCACTCAAGCTTTCATATCTTTTTGATAGTGTCTTGCTTCTATAGCTTTTTCTTGTTGAGGAATATTGCATATATTATTTACAAATCTCTTGCGTGGAAGGTGTCTTTGTTCATTGTTTGATCTTGTAGCTCATGGTTTTTTATGTTTTCAAAATTCTAACATGGTATCCGAGCATGAATTCATCAAATCCCTTCTCAATTTATGACATTTTTTTTTCTTTAGCAAGGATTATAGGCTTCAGATTTGAATTCCCTTTGATTTTTTTGCAAATTTTGGAGGTGTGTGATTTTAGGTTCATTTTGGCATGAAAAGGACCTTACGGTTGGATTTAGAGTTGTCAATAAAATCATATTTTCCATTTGTTTGGCTTAATTTGGATTCCTGAGGTCATAAATGTGAAGGTTTGAATCAGTTTGTTTTTGCCTCATTTTTGCTTTATTGCTTTTTTCTCTTTTTTTTTTCTTTTTTAAATATTTTAAAAGAATTTTTTAGAAAAAATACCAAAAACAAAAATGAAAAAGAAAAAAAAAATCTGCCACCCCAGGGTCATATGGGCAACTAGTTCCTAGCCCCTAAGGGGCCTATTTTTTTTTCATTTTTAACAAAATGGGTAGATATAGGAAAATGGGCATAAATTTTCGCTTGGGTATCAAAATTTAGCAAACAAGATATCTTCGGATAGATAGTTCCAAGAACTATCCAATGGTGCTAATTTTTTATTAGATATTTGTTGCTAGTGCATTCTATAGCCTATTGAAGTCAAAAGCATTATTTTTAGTCCCGAGCTCATAACTTTTGACCAATTTCTCCATTTTTCACAATTCTAGTGGCGCTAGAACTATCTTTCAGAGCTCTTCACATCCATATATTCAATTTTCCATATTTTTTTCTATCTATATATTTTATTCATTTTTTTTGTGTTTTCACACATTACTGAATTACTTGTCCACACTTTAGCTCTAGTAAACTTGTTTGTGTGGGATGACATTTTTTTGGTTGTTCTATATATTTTTTCAATATTCTATCAAATTTGGGCATTGTATAAATCTTTTTCATGCACATTCTCTTTTGTAGACACACTAAGATAATGGGTCATTCTAGTGTATAATGTTTCAGGATTTTACACATCTTGTTGCGCCTTTTGTAATCATGGTATTATTTACAGTGCCATGGGAGGGTTGATGTTTTCCTTTGGTTTTCCATCACATCTTTTTCAAGTGTCCCTTCCATGAAAAAAGTGAATCCTGGTGATCCTTGTCCTATGTGTGTGTTTCTTAGTCTGCACACCCTTTTATTTGTAGGTTGTTTCTCCTACATGCACTTCTTGGTTTCACACAATTTTAGTGTACTTGTCATGGTTCTCCCTTTTTTAGAATTATGGGGGGACCATAGTGTTGGTTCTAATGCTTCCTTGGTTTTGAGGTTGCAGTGATCTACGTATCTAGTTCTTGTTCCTATGTAATTTTAAATGCAACATACATTAGTGGCTAGTTTCATGCATTTCAATGAGATGGATCATTGAGCATATGGACACTCTTGCATTCCTATTTCTGGAGGTTCTTCATTTCAACACTATATTAGTCATCATTTGGCAACAACCTACAACTCCTTTAATGATGTTCTACATGTTCCTCCTTTTCGAGGCATTTTTCTATTGGAGGCTTCTCAGTCCTTTACACCTTGAAATTTGGAGTATTTTTTAGTCCTTCATTTGACTTTCTCTCTTTTGGAGAGGAATTTTCTCCTACTATGGTTTTCTCATTTTTCTCCAATTTTCAGAAATCTTTTGTTTGTACGTGGGTACTTAACAAGGCCTTGTTTGTCGAAACTCATCATGCATTCTTTTTAGGGTTTTTAGCTAATCCCTAAATTCATCTTAAGGGGGAGTGTTAGAGTAATCATGCATTAGCTAATTATTAATGAATATTTAATTGATTATTAGTCTAAATTATTCTCATGCACTTAGGCTAAACTTAGGAGTTCTTTATTAAGTTAACTAAGTTCTTTCATATGTTAACTAAAGTGGGCTATTATTAGATCATTTTGTGTCATTACATGTGATATTGACACTTGTCTTGATCCAATCCCTTTACTATTTAGTGTTGCTCCTATAAAACACTCAACCCCTCATTGTATTATCTATGCGAGTTTTTCTCTTATGTTATCTTGAACTCTCAACCTTTGAGGACTCTTGTTTTCCTTGAAGATTCTTGAGGTTCATTTTGTAATTTTTTCTTGTTGAGGAATATTGCACATATTGTTTGTAGATTTCTTGTGTGGAAGGTGTCTTTGTTCATTTTTTGATCTTGTGGCTTGTGGTTTTGTGTTTATCACAATTTTAACACTATAATGGTGAAAAGTATGAAGATAAAGAAAGATTTAATTGATATGTGTCAAATAGAAGGCTCTAAAATATTTCTTATGCCCTCCTACATTTTTTGACCATTTCAAAAACCTCTCAGACAATTCCCTAAAAATATTTTTTTATGGAGGTTGCAATAGTTGGATGAGATAGAGTAGTTTTGAACAACTTGCAGGCATCTACAAGGTAGTTTGACCCATCATCTTTTAGAGTGAATAATTTATCTATTCTTATAACTTATGTGTACATAAGTTGATGAAGTTAGACATCTTGTATAATTAAATGTGCAACCTTTTAGGCCTCTAGAGGATACCCAGTTTGTAAAACCTCATGTGCATACCTCTTGAGTTTGGAAGAGTTTCCATCTCACCTAAAAGGTCACTCTTGTAGTTTTTTAACACTTTCCACCAAAGTTGATGACTTGGTCAAATAAGTTGTTGGTTTGGATATTCCAATTGATCCAAAGGTTGACACATATAGGGCACTTGTCTACTCATTTTTGCCACATGATGGGGTACATTTCAATCCACATGAAAGGTCGATTGCATCTTCCTTTCCTATATATGCAAGGTCATACTGTGCATTTTAATCAATATCTTTTATCAATCTCTTTGATAATGTGAATTAGGCTCATTTTGTGCAATAATTTTTATGGAAGCACAAAGTTTTTTTTGTTATGATCTTGGATGGAAATCCTAACATGATATCAGAGTAATGCATACAAAACCCTTCCCAAGATCTTACATCTAACTTAATATAGAGTTTCAAGCAATTTGATTTTCATATAAAACTGATCTTTTTGTTTTATGGTATCAATATGCTCTTATTTTTGTCAAACCAACAATACTTTTGCTTGATTTGTGATTACCTTTTCCTCCTTTTCTTTGATCTACATTATCACACAGTCTTTCTAGACATGTAGATGTAGTACGTTTGAAGAGGCATCAACATTCATAGACTATGTGTATGGAGGCATGGACAACATCTCTATTCAATATACCTAGCTCTCTACACATCACATATGACCCCAAATATACTCTTGGCACATTTTACATAGTCATGATACTCATCGTTGGATAGGAAGATCAGAGTTAGTGCAAAAATGTTTGGCATCTCTAAGAAGGATGCACTTCACATCAAGGGTTTGAGATGGGTTTTCATACTCTCTACAACCCTCATGAGACCCTACTTTGATCTATGGAATCAGTGGTTGCAGAGGTCTTACATGGACACTCAAGCATTGTGAATCATGCCATTCATTTAGATGCAAGCATGGGAAATATTTTCCACAACCCCTCTTGCTCATCATGGCCAATCCTGGCCATTGTCATTGCATGTGGCAAGAGAGTTTTCTTCCCTATCAATCACCATATGTTTGGATTTCACCCATCAACCAAGTCTTCTCACAAGTGTGGATCTCCATTCTACAAATTTTGGCCCATGTTCAAGCATTCTCTAGCCACCATTTGTGTCCACCGAACATGCAAAAATAATTTTTCTCCTCTTATGCAGGCATTTTTTCCAAGTTGAGTGAATTTTTTTCAACTTAGGAAGCTCTTTATGGTGTCTCAATAACTTGGAAGCTAATGCTTCTTTCAATAGAGCAACATCTTTAAATGGAGTAGTCGAGGAACCTTCTATATTTTCCTATTGAATGGGGGATTATTAGTGTTGATATGTGGTGACTAATCATGCAAATATTGTACACTCGTAATGTATCCTCAGCAGGGATTCATAGCGGGGGTTTGGGGTGTAGCCCCCAACTTTTTTTTTCTTGTTAACTTGTTAAAGTTTCCCCACTGGCACATTAAGGTTTTTTCCCATTAACACGTCAAAAGAAAAAATGACTTTGTGAAACCCTAATTCTAGAAGCTTCCAAAAGGATTGTTATAAGAGACGTGTGGAATTTGTGAGATTGTAATATGTTTTGCACTAGACAATAAAATCACTTGGTGGATAAGTTTTTGTGGATGTAGCCCATATTGGGTGAACCACATTAAATTTTCATGTTGATCACTCTTGTGTTATGGGTATGTGCAAGATCATCATAGAAAAAGCAGGCCTTTAAGTGGTGAAAAATTTAGAAAAATTAGAGTTATGCACCTTGATGTAAAAATTTGAATAAGTTATCTATATTATTTCAAAAATATGTAAGAATAGAATTTGTAGCAAATTAAATGTAGTTTCTAAACTACTAGGTTTAATTTTTAAAAAAATCTATTTGGTGAAAATTAGAAATTTCAATGCAAGAGTACTTAAATTTCAAGGAAAAAAAAAGTAGGTGTCTATCTGACAACCCTAACCACAATAAAATGATAATATTATTTTATAAGATTTTAGATATAAGTAGAGGACTCATGTCCCAATGCGATGCATATTTTTTTGTAATTTTTTTCCAAGTAAATAATTAATTATGAATTTTTTATTACAACTTTTCAAAAATATAAAAACTTGAATGTCTGACCACCTTAACTTGGTCAAAACTTCATGAAATTCTTTTTTTTAATCCTGTAGTATGTGAGGCACATAATGCGATGCATGTTTCAAATTGAAAAAATGTGATACCATTTGAAAGCTATAGATATTTTTCAATTAGCCTATCAAGTAGGACTTTAGTCGTAATTCAAATAGAAAATGAATAATAACTATTTATTAAATTCAAAGTAAAGCATAATTTATATTGGTGGAAAGCTGAAAATCTCCTTTAAAAACCCTTTTCATTTCATCAATTTTTGGTAAAACAAATGTCATCAGCCACATATACCCTACAAATACCCATCATATGGCCACATTTTGGCCCATCATGATCCTACACATACACTTATTATTCATTGTTATATTTGGGTTAGTTAGTTTTCATATAATTGTTAATGTTTGTTGCTCCAATCTATCTAAATCCTAACAAGGGTATGTGCAGGATCATCATGGAAAAAATAGGCCCTTAAGTGGCAAAAAGTTCAGAAAAATCAGAGTTAGGCAACTTGACGTAAAAATTTGAATAAGTTAACTATATTATTTCAAAAATATGTAAGAATAGAATTTGTAGCAAATTGAATTTAGTTTCTAAACTACTAGGTTTGTTTTAAAAAAAAAAAATCTATTTGGTGAAAATTTGAAATTTCAATGCAATGGTACTTAAATTTCAGGGAAAACATAAGTAGGTGTCTGTCTGACCACCCTAACCACAATAAAATGATTATATTTTTTTATAAGATTTTATATATAAGTAGAGGACTCATGCCACAATGTGATGCATATTTTCTTGTAATTTTTTTCCAAGTAAATAATTAATTATGAATTTTTATTACAATTTTTTTTAAAATATAAAAACTCGTATGTTTGACCACCTTAACTTGGTCAAAACTTCATGAAATTCAATTTTTATTTTTTTAATCCTATAGTATGTGAAGCACAGAATGTGACACATATTTTGGATTCAAAAATGTGATACCGTTTGAAAGCTATAGATGTTTTTCAATCAGCCTATCAATCAGAACTTTAGTCGTAATTTGAATAGAAAATGAATAATAATTACTTATTAAATTTAAAGTAAAGCATAATTTATATCAGTCAAAAGTTGAGAATCTCTTTTAAAAACCCTTTTTGTTTCATCAATTTTGGGTAAAAAAATAGTTGCCAGCCACATACCCATCATATTGCCACTTTTTGGCCCATCATGATCCTACACATACCCACAATCAATCAATCATATTTTGAGATTCTAGTACTCTAGAATCAAAGTACTATTTATATTTTAAACTTCATAGAGATTGATTTCCTTTGTGTATTCATGGTTGAGTAGCATTCATGTGTTCACTCATGCAGTGTTTTGTATCTCTTATCTTGATCTATTTTTCTTGTAGGTTTGTTCATTTCAACAAAAACAAGTTCATCTTTGACATAGTTTACAATTTTAACATGCTTTAGGGTATGTGTAGGATCATCATGGAAAAAATAGGCCCTTAAATAGCAAAAAAATAAAAAAAAATCAAAGTTAGGCAACTTGACGTAAAATTTTGAATAAGTTATCTATATTATTTCAAAAATATGTAAGAATAGAATTTGTAGCAAATTAAATGTAGTTTCAAACTACTAGGTTTGTTTAAAAAATCTATTTGGTGAAAATTTGAAATTTCAATGCAATAGTACTTAATAAGTAGGTGTTTGTCGACCACTAACCACAATAAAATGATAATATTTTTATAATATTTTATATATAAGTAGAGGACTCATGTCCCAATGTGGATAATTTTTTGTAATTATTTTCCATGTAAATAATTAATTATAATTTTTTATTACAACTTTAAAAAAATATAAAAAAAATTGTATGTCTGACCACCTTAACTTGGTCAAAACTTCATGAAATTCAATTTTTCTTTTTTTAATCCTATAGTATGTGAAGCATAGAATGTGGTCAACACATGTTTTGTATTAAAAAAATTTGATACCATTTGAAGGCTATAGATGTTTTTCAATCACTCTATCAATTAAGACTTTAGTCATAATTTGAATAGAAAATGAATAATAATTACTTATTAAATTCAAAGTAAAGTATAATTTATATTGGTGGAAAGATAAGAATCTCATTTACAAACCATTTTCGTTTCATCAATTTTAGGTTTTAAAAAAGTCGTCAGCCACATACCCATCATATTGCCAGTTTTTGACCCATCATGATCCTACACATACCCTTTAGGAGTTCATCATCATGTTTCTATCATTATGGGACATCTTTTTAGGAGGTCTTATCCTTCTCTTTCTCTTTTGGAGAGGACTTTTTTTCTCACTAGGTTTTCTCCTTTACTCCACTTCATGAGAAACTTTGTACATGGGTACATTAGCAAGCTTCGTAACAAAGACCCATTTCTTTGTATCTATTTGTACTTTTTTATCTCCACAAGTATCACATAAGGGGGGTGTTAGAGTGAATGATTTATCTATTAAGTATAGCTTAAGTGTATTTAGGTCAATGAGGTTAGACAACATCTTGTCTAACTATATGCACAACCTCGTAGGCCTCTAGAGGTTACCTATTCTTTTGGTAAACCTCATTTGCATGTCTCTTAAGGTTGGAAGAACTTCCATCTCACCTCAAAGGTCATTTTTTTAGTCATTCAACATTTTTCACCAAGGTTGATGACTTGGTCAAATAGGTTGTTGGTTTACACATTTCAAGTGAACCAAAGGTTGACACCTTCATGAAACTTGTCTACTTATTTGTGCCACATCATGGGGCACTTGTCAATCCACATGATAGGTGGATTTCCTCTTCCTTACCAATATATGCTAGGTCATATTGTACATTTTAATCTTGACTTTTTTCTCAATCTCTTTGATAATGTGAATTAGGCTTTATTTTGTGCACTTATTTTTGTGGAAGCACAAGGTTTTTGTTGTTATGATCTTAGATGGAAATCCTAACATCATCAACCTATCTAGGATACTATTTAAATATTTAGGAGGTTAAGGAAAAAATTCAAGGTGTTTTTGTTGATAAAGCCAAATAATAACAAAAATTTCCTTGTCCAATGCCACCTATGAGTATTTGAAGTATTCAAAGCATAGGAGGATTGTTTCCAATGCCCAAGATGGGTCAATGAATTACAATAAAGCAAGTTAAACCGATTTAATAGCCTTTAAGGTTTTTCCTACTTCCTCTCCAATGTTGAATAGAGAAAATAAAAATTAGGCTCATTCTAAGTTAGTTCTGGCATATTTTTCAAGGCAATATTGTAACTGTAATAAGTTCTTTATGTGACATATTACACTATAACTCAAAAATCAATCTCTCCATGATTGGAAAATCCATGTAACACCATCATTTTTTGTGTAATTAAAAAATCATTTCTAGGTCCTTATTTTTTGTGTACACCTTTTTCATCAACAAAAGATAATTTTTTTCCCTCAAAGGATTGTTTTTTTGTGTATAAACTAAATGATTGACATGATTTTTATGATCTTATATATGAAATCCTCATGATATGTCTCATTTTTCAATACTTTCAAATAGAACACATATATCTTGCAAGTCATAGGTTGTGTTGTTGGTTAAAAGGGTGTTAATTGTGAAAAATACATCATTTTCTTCTAAAATCATAAATATACAAACCTCCTTATGAAATATTGATGTATGGATATGTAAAAATTTGTAAGTTATGTTAGAAAATAGTTTATTTAATGATAAAATTATGTTTGTTCAATAGTAACATGGGTCTTAGTATCAATTTTTTGCATCACCAATTAGCATTTAGGTTTTATGTTTACATGATTCTCCATCCTTTTCCTAAAAAAGTAGCACTATAGATTAAATTAGGTGAGTACCAAGGGAGCCAACCCTTTTGGAGGTTGACTCTAGTTTATCAAACCCCACACTTTGAAGAGTCTTCCAATGTTTCACTAGGTAGCTGAGCTTGTACCTTAGCAAGGGTGCATACTTGATTGACAACAATTCCCTACACCAACAATCCCATAAATAATAATAAAGTAGAAACCTATGTTCCCTATGTTTATATTGCAAGTGTACTCTCTAGGGTTGTAATAAAATATTTTGAGGACCAATGGAGGATTGCTACCTTGGTAAGATATAACCACTAGGTGTTACATTATTTTAATTTGGAAAAATATTAGAGCTATCATTCTTGTTTTTATGGAATTTTAGAAGCCATTCTAGGGTAGGTGCAAAGAGATGGGGGGAAAATTTGTGGATTTTTTTTTAAAATTTTTGATAGCTCATAACGCAAGCACGTTATAATGTTCTCATGTTATAGGCTCGGTGTGGCCAAGCCTTAACATACTCACATTATTGTTTGGTCTGTTGAGCCTAAGGCTTGGCCATAATGAGCCTATAATGTGAGCACATTATAACATGCTTGCATTATGAGCCATTAAAAGAAAAGAAAAAAGGAAATTGAATTCATTTGCATTATGATTGTTTTCTTTCTTCCCATGGCCAAAATCCCTTTATTTGCGTGCTCACATTCTAGGAGTCATCTTGCAAGTTATTTCATCAATTTTTTGTTGTTTTCTTGCCAAGATATCACCATGTCGACAAGGAGGTGTAAGAGGTAAGGATTATTTGTTTTTTGTTGTGAATTTGTTAGTTTTAGATTGTTTTTGATATTTATTTGTTGAATTTTTAGGACATGTTAATGAACCTACAAACCCTCCTCAAAATACTCAACAAGCAGAGGAGAAACAATAGGAACAAAATCCTCAACAAGTAGAGCAACAACATCAACAAAATCCTCAAGTTCAACAACCACAACAACAATCTCCTCCACCAATCCCTCAAAATACTCCTAGCACTCAACAAAATTTAATGAGTGTTAATTGAAAACAATAAAAAAATTGAGGAGTTAATCACAAGGTTGAATGATCCAAACAGTTCAACCATGGAAAGAAAAACCCTTGCAAATTTACTCAAAGAAATGTTAAAACATATAGATTCAATAAAAAAACAATTAATTGGTTGGCAAGATAGGAGGCAGGTGGCTAGGGATTATTAGTGGGATAAATTATCATATAAAGATGTAAAAGATCTAAAAGTTAGAAAATTATATTTGTGCTCATTATTCATTGACCCTTGCACAAATACAAATCTTAGCCTCAATGCGAAGAGGTTTCCTATCCATTGGTGCCACCACCAATAGATTAGGAATTTTTTTTGGGATAGGTGTTACATGAATTTTGATTACCCACCTTGCAATAATTGTGAAACCCCATAATATTTCCTAAGGAAACTATAGTATGAGTTCATCCTAAGAAAAATCCTAAATTATTTTGATATGAGGGACTTTCAGGGGAGAGGTGGGGGGTTGACTCAAGATAGACCCGATGCACAACAAGATCCTAGGTGACAAGCAAGACGACCTCTCGCTAGGTCACCTCATGAGCACATCATTATCCCTTCCATCGCAAATGAGAGTGCCAAGGTACACACTTTGTAGGCCATCATCTCTTTTACCCAGAGTGTCATCAAACATTCCATCCCTATACTACAGTGCCATCTAGGGGAGTCTTTGAGTGGTGGGCTTCGACCACATTTTTTCAGGCTTGTGGAGCAACTTGTTCATATGACCTCACTAACACTCAAGAGGCTGCTCTCCAAGATACTTTTGTAGCTATGGAGATGGTGAGGGTGGCTAAGATTTTGAATGAGGCCTATGGCATCGATACTTAGGTAAATATTAGCATGTTCATTGAATTTAATTTATTAAATTTCAATTTTGAAATACAAGATTAACTAATTTAGTTTTATAATTTTGATAAAATTTTAGGGTCATAGTTTTGATACTGGACACACCAGCCCTATACCCGCTTATTACTCCACTAAATCTACCATTCAAGTATGCAACTAGTAAATAATTATAAATTTAGTACATCTTAATAGCATTGTTATATGAAAGGTATTCTAATATCTGATTTTGGATGTTGAATAGGATAATATTGGAGGTTTCATGGGAACACCTCCTAGTGCCAGTGGAGTTAGAAAAACCTTCACACAAGTAATAGAATAAAGAGTTTAACTAATGAATTTTACTTAATATATTTGTGTAGTTTATATTCATATCATTGATTACATTGCATTGCACATCTTTCAAACTCAAAGCATTACTTCACATTCCATTACTAATAACTAGATATTGATAGATGAAAAAATTTCAATTGCAATTTAGTTGTTTAGAAAGTCAACATAAGCAGTGATGAAATTACTTCACATAGCATAAGTAATAAGTAGGAGCAACTTCCAATAGCATTTTCTTGTCATGGCATTCCATGAGACCACTTTTTACTGAGGCATCTTTTCAAATAGTTCATCGCCTTGTCTATGCTATGGATGCTTGGAAGAAATATATGAAAGAATAATAGTAAGAAATAGCATAGACAAGGAAATGAGTTGTTTTAAAAAATTCCTCAAATAAATGTGGTCTCGTGGTGATGTCCATCACCATGAGACCCAATTTATTTGAGGATTTTTTTCATACAACTTACCACCTTTTCTAGGCTACCACATTTTCCACACATGTCTACAAAAGTATTTTATCAAACAGTTCATTTCCTTGATGCTATGGCTAAAATCCTAAAAAAGGTGCTTTCCAACAAACTATGGATGCTTGGAGAAAATCTATCAAATCATAATAGTAAGAAATAGCATAGACAAGGCAGTGAGTAGTTTGAAAAAATGCCTCAAAGAAATGTGGTCTCATGGTGATGGAATTCCATTCCACCACCATGAGACCACATTTATTTGAGGCATTTCTTCAAACAGCTCACCACCTTTTCTATGCTACTACATTTTCCATACATGTGTACCAAATCATTTTATCAAACTACTCACTTCCTTGTTGCTATGGCTAAAAGCCTAAAATAAGTTCTTTCCAACAAACTATGGATGCTTGGAAACAATCTATCAAAGCATAATAGTAAACAATAGCATAGTCAAGGAAATGAGTAGTATTAAAAAATGCCTTGAAAAAATGTGGTTTCATGGATATGGAATTCCATTCCATCACCATGAGACCACATTTTTTTGAGGCATTTTTTCAAACAGGTCACTGCCTAAAGAATAGAAACCAACCCTTTAGCCAAAATTCCCCTCCAAATTATTTTCAGGTCCTCATCCTCAATTTACCAATCCATGGAACCTTCCACCTTTTATTCCACTTGTTCATGTCCCCACCCCTCCCTATTCATGTCATGATTTCCCTCCATCTCATATCCAATACCACACTATACCATCCACCCCATCCTAGCATAATACCATAGAGAAGGAAATGAACTTTTTGAAAAAATGCCTCAAAGAAATTCAGTCTTATGGTGATGGAATGCCATGTCACATTTGTTTGTAATGGCATTCCATCACCATGAGACCCCATTTCTTTGAGGAATTTTTTCAAACAGTTCACTAACTTCTCTATGCTACCACAATTATCATACATGTCTACAAAATTATTTTATCAAATGGTTCACCACCTTGTTGGTATGGGTAAAAGTGTAAAAATAGGTGCTTTCAAACAAGCTATGGATAGGGAAAATAGTAAGCAGGATAGTCAGAAATATATAGCTTAATAAGTACTCAAAAAAATCTCATTATCTCATACATTATAAGCCATGACATGGAACACTATTGTAGTTTTTGTGATGGAATAATTTGTTGATTTATTTTTAGATGTTGGAAGCAGATACACCTACTTAAGTTCATAGGGA
The DNA here is from genome assembly GCA_007258455.2 of Sequoia sempervirens. Classification (NCBI taxonomy): domain Eukaryota; kingdom Viridiplantae; phylum Streptophyta; class Pinopsida; order Cupressales; family Cupressaceae; genus Sequoia; species Sequoia sempervirens. The sequence continues at coordinate 97,030,629 of VDFB02000013.1, forward strand.
AATGGAGCTTGGTGTTTCATATGCTATAGAGTCCTCGATGGCTCTTACGGAGGATGTATGAGGCAAATTACTAAATTTCAATTTGCATTCATTATTATAGCTATTAGTTAGTGAAAAGCCAAACCATTATTGATTTGTAGTTTAATTTCTCTTTGGATGGTTTTTACAGGGCTTTAGCACGCCACAACATGAGCATGAAAATATTTCTCATGAGGAGAGAGATATACTTTGCCACCTGGTTGACAAGTAAAGGACAAGAATAAACGAGTGACAAACCTATCGCCATTCGGTCGACAATCAAAGGGAAATAATTTATTTCAAGAGGATGCAGAGCAATAACTTTTGATTCTAGAGCCATTTGTTGTATGCTTGTATGGAATTTTTGTACATATTTTACATATTGGATATATTTGAAATTGTATTCCTATATGGCATTCTTGTAAGCCTATATGGCTATTTTTTATATATTTTATACTTATATCGACATATATTGATGTATGCCTACATGGCTATTTAGTTAATACAAAACATTTTTCTCAATGGTGTCCATATTTTCATTATAAATCCATGGTTCAATAGATATGAGTTACATGTATTCTAGTGTATAATTTAAAACTTACATGTATAGTTTGTGACATACTCGTTTTCATGCGTATACCTTGTATTCATGCATATACTTTGTATTAATTTGTGTATACTATGTATTTGTGTGTATACTTCAAGGCACATGTGTTTTTGAGTACTTGTGCTTCAATTATTCACATGTATGATCGACTTATTCATGTGTATAATTATTAATTGGTTAGCCCTAGCATTGATCATTGTTTTCCTTCATGGTTTGTCTAAACATTTATTGATTGATGCTAAACAACTTTTTTAGTTGATACTAAACAACTTCAATATTTCTAGGAATACTAGTAGACTTAAAAATTACAAAATTGCACAAATTGAAAAGAAAAAATTAACTATAAATAAATTCCCTGATTATTAACTTGATAATTGATTTAGAATGAGTATAATATATATCAAGAGATGAGCCTTCTAGAATGGCACCCGCAAACTAGAAAAGAGGAAAAGCATTCTCAATACTTTGAAAGCAATAATCCACCAAAAAATGCAACGGGAGAGAGATTATTTAAGATTATCTTATAATGTCAACATCATAGGTGAGACCCCATTTCTATGAGCCATACACTACCTCTACATTGTCAACCCTACCGCATTGGCAAGCTAGTGAGCTCACTAGCTTGCCAATGCTCCACTAGCTTGTCAATGCTACCACATTTTGCATAAACTTATAAAAAAAAATTATTGTCAAACAATTAAAATTCCTTGTCCATGCTTCCATTTTGAGCCATGATTGTAAGTTATGCTTCACCTTTCCCCATGTTGCTAACTTAGCCTTGAATAAAGAGTCTTCAAACAGTGGAGAGAAGGGTTAGAATCCCTTGTAGGTAGACTAATCAGGGAAACATTTAAAATATATCACAACATAAGTGATGAGGTAAGTTTAGTGATGAGGTAAATTTAAAAATAGAGATGAAAACCAAAATATATTCAAAAATATATCAATGTGGGAGGAGTATATTACATTTTTTTAGAGACATGTATGGAAAATTGGTACCATAGACAAGGAAATCAGCTACTTTATATAACTGTTTGAAAAAATACCTCAACAATATATGTCCTTATGGACTATAATTATTGTAGGATATGCAAAAAATAGATTTATTTAAAAGGCTTTAGAAAATTTCAAGCATATGCAAGTTCTAGGTGTAAAACCAAATTCAACAACATTTTCCAACATCCCCTATGCCTATACCAAAATGAAAGCTTTGGTGAGTCGTATACACATCCATAGTAAAGGATTGAGAAATGATGTATTATTTTACTTTCCTATAACTTATGTCATATATATGTGTATACAAAATGTGGAAGCATACACAAAGTAAGAAAATTATTTAACAAGATTCCTCAAAGAGATGTGGTTTAAAAATGTAATTGGAAAGAGTGAAGAATTGTGTAACTTAAAATGTGCATTGACAAGCTAAGGTTATAATGACAAACAAACAATAATCAATATGGAATATGCCAAATAAAAAAAATGAAAGCAAGCCATAATATAATGAAAGAAAATGTGTAAAGACTTCACGTAACTAAAAAATCAAAGTTTCAAATGGAGGAGTTCTACCCAATTATGTAGCCTTTGTTCCTTATTTCTTCAAACTCCTCAACAATTTGAATTTTTCAAAATCTTGTTCCTGTGTCGTAGAAAAAAAGTATCCTTTGCTTGATTTGAGATAATTTACGATAAATGGACTTATTAGGGCCTTAATTTAGGTGTTGTGAAGCATTTTATGCATCCAGACTAAGTTTTAGACCTTTACAAATTAAATAAAATGTAAATATTGAAGTCTTGTGAATGTGTTGTGAAGTTTTGTAAGACATTTCTACTTTATTCTAGACTCTATTTACCTAAAAATCATCATTTTACACATCAAAAAGTTCTATTTTGAAGTTTTGTTAAGTCTTGTAATCAAGATTCATTCTTTTCTAGGCATTTCCCCCTTATTTACACTTTTCTCATGTCTTATTGGACCTCCTTATACTCTCATATGCTTTTATTAAGTGTATTTTTGGATAATACCCCAACACATAACACTAAATTGCATTTAATTCCTAATACCTTGACACACCTCCAAGGTGGGACCCATTTGCCATGGGTGGTGAATGAGTCCACCTTGGACCCAAAATTCAAACTAATTCAAATTTCTTTCAAGATTTATTCAAATTATGCTTGATGTCAGCCTGTGGTGATGTATGAGAGGTTACTAAGACACAAGATTTGTATAAATAAGTTATTTAACAATCAACAATTGCATATCTACAATTCATTATCACATATTTTATCATCCCTTCATCATCTATTTTCTCAAGCAACTTAGGGTTTCTCCATTTCAAGTCTTCAAGCTAGCATTCTAAGGAATTCAAGGGCTGATTCTACATGATTTCCTATAGACCAACAAGATAATTCATCATTTGAAGGTAAATTGATTCCATCGATGTATGTTTCATTCACTTGTTTCATCATTTTGGATTAATTTCCTAAAAAGGGTATGACCAAGGCAAACCCCCATACCTTAACAATCAATATTTTGTTTTCTTGTGTTGTTTGTTTGTAGATTTAGGATAATTTGGAGCTTAAGGATAATTGAAGATTGTATTGCAAAATCATCCAACTATTCTCCTCTTCATTCAAGTCTAAATATCAAGAAAAAGTCAATTTTAGACTCGATTCCGACAAAATTTGAAGTAGACACCTATACAAGGTGAAAGTCCAAATCTAGAACTATAGAATCTTGTCTTGAATTTTTAGATCCCTAAAAGTGGACTTATTTACCATGCACATGGAGAATGAGTCGCATTTGAGGACTTGAAACTTTATTTCATCATATTTCATCTCTTGGCAGTCTTGAACATGTTCTCAATAGATTTCACCTAAACATGGACTAATTCGCCACAGGTGGAAAATGAGTTTGATTTGGTTTTTAGATCAAAATTATCAACACCTCAAAACACATTTCAATTCATCTTCAATCCTCTAGATAATTTCTATTAATTTTGATCTATTTTTGTTTCATTCTTATGTTTCTAGTTCATGCTTGCATATCTCACTGTGTTTTCTAGTACTTTTGTATTTGATTAGTTTACATCCTTTAATTTAAATTTTCATTAGATTTATAGCATTAAAATAAAATTCACACATTTCACATCCATCTTCCATCCTTACTTTAGTCTTGAATGATAACGAAGTGATCACATTTTGGCCTTATCTTATTTTCTCTCTCTTCCTAGGTGAAAAACCCTAAGAAGATCACGAAGGACTAGAGTGCCAAAATCCTTCATTACATTTTATTGAACCCTAATTTTTTAATACTGTTACTTTATGGTTTGGTATCTTCTTCATAAATCTAGTTTTCATTAGGGTTTGCATGTTAGGTGCTCAATTTTGGATTCATAATAAGTGCATTTCTTGCATCTAAATTCATTTATCTTTTCTGTAGTTTTTCATTTTTCCTTTAGATTTGTGTATTGGCTCTCAAAATTCATAAAAATCAGTTTGAAATTCCTAAAAAATCTTTAAAATGGTTCATACTGGGACTCATTTGCCACCTATGGTGAATCAGTCCCTTATGGCATCTAAAACAAAATTTTCCAAATCTCAGAAAGTGGTTTTTAGGCTTCTAGTTGGTGCCTTAACCTATATATATTAGTCACCTACACTTTTGTAGTATTCATTTCATCCATAGTTTTAATTGCATATTTTCATTGTGATAGGATAATTAGTTAATTATTTTAAGAAACTTGCATTTCATTTTAGCGTTTTACATTGCATGTTGAGTTAGCATAGATTGTTATTTCAAAATATTCCTTTCAATCTTTCATAAATTTGCAAACACAAATCTAGTAAATAAACATACAAGTACATCATTCAATGCATTTCCTAGTTATGATAGTCTCCTAGCTATGCAAGAAATTGAAAATGTTAATACTTGTCTTGAACTTACACCCCTTCATATCTCTCCTATTTGTGAGTATGATGTGTTAGAAGAGAATACAAACATAGATAAACATGATGATCATAATTGTCTTTCTCTTGATATCTCTCCTTTTAGTTACGAAGGTCTCTTGGAAAAAGAAGGTACAATTGTTGAGTATCATGATGGTCTTGTTTGTCCTTCTCCTCATTCCCCTTGGGAAGATAGTATAACAACACACAACAAATGCATTACTTCTATCTCACCTAGTTTCTATTCATCTCCCACCACTTCCCCTATTTGCACCACTAGTAACATTATTTCTCTCCTTCCTAATGTTCCTAACAATTTGAAGGTTCTCTTTGAGGAAGAAGATACAATCATTGACACATATGAAAATAATACTTGTTCTCCCCTTCATGCCTCTCCTATTTGTGATAAAGCTTTGATATGTAATGAACCTCTTGATTGTCATTTTCCTCTAAGCTCTCCTATTAGGAAATATTTTGTGACACAAGATATTGACATTATGGATAACAATAAACTTTTCCCCTCTCCTAATATCTCTCCTATTTGTGAAGATGATATTATGTTGTTATATGATCCAAACAATAAAAACCATGACAACCTATAGAACACAACAATTTAACCATGGAAATATCCCTTCTTTATGATAATGATATGTTGGAAGAACAATTCCTCGAATGTCAAGAACATTTTGACTATTGTTCTCCTAACCGCTCTCCTACTAGGGAGACTATTATGGTACAAGAACATGATATGTCTTCTTATGGATTACAAACTCAACATCAACCTCAACTCATCCTTTCCCCACCCAAGCACAATGTTTCATACCAACCAACTTATAATTACTTTGCTCATGTATTTAACAAAGTATATCAAATCAAAGACAACCAAGCCATAACTTTGTTTGCTTCTCCACATAAATAACATTGGTTGTTGCTCCTTTTAATAGTTTTAGCATCATAGCATACTCACTATTACATGTTTCACATCCTTTGTGAGGGGAATCATACCATCATCCATTCTAGGCTCACCTTTGTTCTACACTCAATGGAGAGAAAAGGGTTAGCAAGCCTTCTCCTTGTATGCCACTTATTGTTGTATCTCTTTTTTGACTCATTGTTAACCTTTAAAGAACATTTAAGACCAAGCTTGAGATGTGGACAATATGTCTTAAGATTGACTAAAATGGGAGGAAATTGATGCTGTGAGCACCACAAATCTGCAAAATAGCTTAAAATTCAAAACGCATTAGCATGTTAATTCAAACTATGCAAATACCATAGTGCTCCTATGAAATAATCCATCATGTCTCACAATGTAAATAACAACTACTTAAGAACATAAAGAATCATAATGGATACCTATCCCATAGTGGATTGGTGTCACTTTTTTGTGAAAAGTGACCCTTTCCCAACCCTTGACAAGCTTGATGATGAGGATGCAATGGAAAAAATTAGCTCTCAATTGAATAGAGTAACTTTGCATAAGATTGTAGATGATTTGATGAAGAATCAACCCTTTATTTATAGATTTTCAAGTTGGAAGAGAGCTCAAAATAGAGAAATGTGGTATAATGATTTGGCCAATGAGATTGATGCAGAGGGTCTGGGACTTTGAAACAAACACAAAGATTTCAAGGAACTTAATGATGCAATCTCAACCCTTCTTCAGGCACCCTGGTGGAGGCAAACCTCAATAATGCACCAAATGACTTATTTGCCTTCCTTATGGACCCAAACCCTAGGAATAATCTTAAAAGACACAATTACACTTGTATTAAATGAAATCAAGGCCCCAAACCTCTGTCTTGAACAAAATCCACTTTCCCACCTTAACTAGCCTTCTAGCCCTATTAGGCCTCTAGCGAAGGAATTTTTACTTTTCTCTCAAACTTTCCAAAGGAACATCCAATCTAGTGATTATTTCAGATGTGGTTTGTGATTTAAAACAACATATCCAAACCCTGATATCACTTTTTTTAGACAATCTCTTCCAAAACCTGTTGTTTCCCTAAAAACTAGGCCTAATTAGCCCTCTTTTTCAAAGCAACCCCTCTCTAAAGTTGTCCCCTAACCATGAAACTTTCAACAGTCTCTCAAAATGTCTCAAAACCAAAGATTCCAAGTTTTTAGGCTTCTATGACACCTCTAACATGCTCAAACACAAAACCCTCCTTAACTTGCCTCAAAACTAGGGCTTCTTGAAAACTAACCTTCCAATCACTTCCAGAACTTGCTCATTGACTCTACACCATTAGGACAACATATTTAGTCTATCCCAACTCAACAACATGCCCCTCATTAAGGCATATCTTCTACTGCTATACCCTAGCCCCCATCTTCAAGCACTTTTCACTATCAAATCTTGGTGTACACCGTTTGATTCTTCTTTCCTGCACTTTATCTTGTTAGATTGGTATGATACAAGTTAAATAGGACCCATTTCACAAGTTTTAGTCACAAAATCTCATGAAATGGATCATTACTTCATGATGACTCTCAAAATCAATGAAAAAACAAAGTTTTCCTAAGGACAGTCAATATATTATGCAAAGAAATTAATTATTACTGCTTTTAGAGCCTTCAATGGTGTTGAAACATGTAAATTCAAATCCCTAAACCTTCCTGCTAGACATATATTCAATAGAGATCATGTATTCAACTAAAGAACACCATAAAAATGCAAGAAAACTGTATTTTTCACTATTTCCAAAAAACAGTCCGTACAGTCACCTCTCCACACGCCCAACCTCCGTACAAATGATTATTTTGGATTTGTATATCCTTTCCCCAAATTCTCAAACCGTTTGGGATTGATTAAGGTGAATAAAAGTGATTAAAACTCATAAAGACTAGTTACTCGCCCAAATTGGAATTCAAAAATTTGAATTTCCAATCTTGAAATTTATTGAACTCCCCAAACTAAAACCTATTGAATCATCAATATCCAACCTTATTTGACCTAACTAAAGCATTATATTCCTATTTAAATCCCTATAACATGATAATTCCAATTACATAGCATTTTGGTCCTAGGGTCCTTATAAGGACCCTTAGGACAGTTGACTCTCTTAACACATTTATCCTTTCCAAATGCCATTATAGGCTTTAAAAGGTCATAGTTGATGTTTTGATTTGCTTGACAGGTCCTCTTGACCCCTGTACACTCCTGATCCTTGAAGAGCTCCTTGAAGGCCTTGGGTGCTCCTGCACCAGAGATGAAGCCACTTGTCAACTTGTAATAGGCTTGAGGAATGAGCACATTTTGGCCAATGTGCCAAAGAGGGGGAGATTCAAATTTGACTTTGAGAGTTAAATGTTGAGTTTGACTTGTGCAAGGGACATGTAAGAGCTCATAAATTCCTTGTTGGATGTACATGTCAACTTATTTTTGAATTCAAATTTGAGGGAATATTCCTCAAAAATGCCATGTTGAGTGAAAATGATGAATTTATAAATGAATTAAAATGTTTTATTGGTGCAAGTGGGAAAAGCTAGAGGATGTGATGGGTGGTTAGATTAGTTTAATCAAGATTAGATTATCTTAGATGATGATTAGATGCTTTAACCCATTTGACTTAGATATTTTGATTTATTTAGATCAAAAAGGGATGGAATATTCATTTGGATTTCAATTAAATAAATTTTGGTTTATTTAATTAAAAGGTTGATGTGAGACATAAATTAAACAAAATTGATTTATTTAATTTAAATGGATAACCTTAGGAATGAATTAAAGACCCGATTTTCCTAATGAATGGATTTAATGAACTTGATTAACTTTATGAATGGATGAATATGAACTAAGTGCACAATGCTAATTTCACGTGTCTACATTTTTCCCCTCTTTGAAGAAATTTACTTGCTCTGTTGGTTCAAAGAATAAACTTTCCGTGATCAAAATTGAAAATTTTTGCCCCTCTTTGAAGTAATGTACTTGTTGTGTTGGTTCAAAGAATAAACTTTCCATGATCAAAATTGAAAATTTTTATGCTTTTTTCAGATGCCCCAGTGGAAAGAAGTACACTAGTACATTGCCCCCTCAAGAGATCAAGCGAAAAGATTCAATTTGAGGGTCGATCTCGCGATAAAGAGGTTCAAGATGGATGGTTATGATGATGTAAATGAGATGATTTCAAGACGCTTAGAATAACCAATCTATATTATCCTAAACAACTTAAATGATGATGTAATGCATGCAAGATGGATGAGATGAATGATGTGATATGCTATGATTATGCAAATGTATTATTTTATGAGATGCTTAGACTAAGAGATCTATATTATGATGATGGACATGCATGTGGGATGATATGCAGAATGTTGATGGTTTGTGGATGCAAAATGGATGCAAGATGGATGCTTGATGGATGCATTAGTGATGATGATTAATTATTCATGATGCGATGTTAGTGTGGAGAAGAAGAAATTAGATGATGACAAGAGGATCCAACAAGCAAATTTTATGATGATGGGAAATGGTGATGAAAAATGGATAATTTGCTTATCAAGGATTGGGATTTTAAAAGGGTCACTTACCTTATGTTTGATAACACACATAAGTACGATGCATCAAGGTATAAAGGACTAGGATGGCGTTTTACTTAGTGTGATGGGCTTTGAATCAACAAGCAGATAAGAGTATTCTTGTTCACACTTGACATACAGAAACCTTGCTAGGATGTACCTAACAAAGCAAGTATTCGCTAAGTTATTTTACAAGAATGTCCAACAAGCACAATAGAAAAAAGATAATGATCGTTGCCCCATTCCTTTCTCTCTAAATACTTTGTTCGGATATCATCAAGAGGTCCTTGGAATAAGCGTAGTAAGATGAATCATGCAAACAAGCCAATGTTCTTCATACCTCTAGCCAAAGGGATTTGTTTTGATAGGATAAGAATCCAAGTGATATCCAAAATGATGCCCATTGTTGGAACAATATATCCTAGGACATGCATTGTATAGGACGATGATGGTTTAATAAGTTGATTGATAGGTTGTTGATATAAGGTTGATTGACATGTTTGCAACTGATCAAGAGTTTGATTTTTTTTAAATGTTTGTTGTTTCAATTTTGATTTTACGATTGAAGCTTGCTTTTGCTGATTGTTGTGATTGTTTCTATTTTTTTTTCCAAAGGATGAAGATGACGATCAGTTTATTATGGATGATTGATTATCGCAGGTGAAAGCGAGATGGGGATGGATGGATTAATTCAAATATTTGGATGTTTTTTTGTGTTTTGCAATGTTTTGAGGCTTTTTTTGGTATTTTGTGCTTTTTTAATGTTTTTGGATTTTGATGTCTCGGGGGCTAATCAAAGATTAGCCTTGCCTATGTTTAAGCTCAAAGACAACGTAGTTCAGATTTCCATGTTTTTGATGTTTTCTGACTTTTTGAATGTTTTTTATTTTTTGATATGTTTTGGATGTTTTTGGGTTTTTTGATGTTTCAGATGTTTTTGGATTTTTTGCACCATTTTGACAATTTGGATATGGAAATGTGTGACGATATCAGTTCTCTTTTTGGGATTTTGTTGAAGACCAAACTAAGGTTGACTGATCAGATCAATGGATTGATAAAGACAACATTGTTAAGGATACACAACAATGCAAGGATAGTGTTAAGCAACACAAGGATATCTTGAGATGATGATTTTTTGATTGGATTTGATTGATCACAATTGATGAAGCTTGATTTGGAACAAAAAATTGTTTGAATGATTTGATGTGATGTTTGAAGGGTGCATTAGATATGACTGATATTGATTATTTGGATGGATGTTCGATTGAAGATATTGATAAGGAAAATCTTCTCGTCAAAATGTGCCATGGACTAGAGATTTGGATTTTGGATCACAAATGCTTTGACCAATTTGGTTTCACATTTTCCAATGTTCGAATCACCACATAAGTTGGAGGATATAGATCAAGATTTATTCTCGAAGCAAGATCTAAATATCTACCCCCAGTGTCTAGCAATGTAGGGAATGTGATGGGTGGATGCTCGGGTAGGTGTATGGATGGATGGATATGGTAAGCACATAAAGGATGCCAAGTATTATCTTGTGATAAGATAAGGTGTTTGGATAAAGGATGCTCATTTGGATAATGCTTCGTGGCTCAGATAATAGTAAATAGGATGAAAACAACCCATGTCAAGATGTTTACCATAAGCAAGTGTAAATTGTGTCCCAAACTCTGTCAAGATCAAGATAACTTTGACTATGGATGCAGATGGATAGAAATAGATTGGTTAAATGGTTCATGGATGCATGGATTTATTATGGCTGAGATTGATGGGGTGCTAGATTTATTATGGATGGGATAAGATGCTTTCATCTGAACTGGCACACATAGATGCTCAATTCTACTCATGATACTTGTTTGCCAGGTTTTCATCATGGTACCTGCCCAAAGCGCCACCGTAGTGGTTTTCACTAGAGGGTGATTTTTTCTCTTTACTATTTTCAATCATTTTTTTGATTTTTTTGGATTTTCATACTTTTTGATTTTTTTGAAAGATTTTAAGCTTATGCTGAATCACAAGGTGTTTCTGATGTAGATGCCTCTGTCATAATGTGCCATTGATATTCTACTTAAAGCAGCTGCTTTTCTAAGATACGTGCACTTGAATGCAACTTTTGGGATTCTTGATCTACGTTATTGATACTAGGGTTAACTCTATCTCTATGCGCACATTGCGATAGAGTGCCTTCAGAATCCTTATGATGAAGGGTCATTGCCAATACATGGTCAATTTGAGAATTGGATATCATGCGTGGAGGTGTGGATGTAGTTTTTTTAGGGATAAGAGATGGATTGGTTGACAGTTTGGAACCTTTGACCCTCCAAACTTGGGAAGATGAGCAATGATGGGTGGATACGAAAGTGTGCGTGGAATTAGAACCAACTGCTTGATACACTTTATATGTCACTTGAAAAGCCTACTTTTCCCTTTTTTATTTTTCCCCATAGTTTCTTTAACTAATGGACTTTGATAGGGATGATCTTTCTTTATATTCTTTGGTATCCACTTGTATTTGATTTTTCCTTCATGCTTCTCAGCTTCTTTTGCTTTGATAACAGTATTTGTACTTTGATTTAACACTTTCTTTTGATGTTGGTCCCAATTCGTGGATGGAGTGATGGGTGGATGAAGATTCATGATGTGACTGGTTGTAGTTTTGGCATCGATTTCATCATAAGGATTCTTTATGCTCTCTATGTTGATGTTTGCTTCAGACATAGTTTCCCCTAGCATTGTGGAAGTATTACCTTCATGCTTTGATAGTTCTTGTTCTGAGAGCTCTTGTTTAGAATGCATTCTCTAATAAATGACCACCGTAGGTGACATTTCAATTTGTTGCTACGCTAACTTTGAATTATACTATTTTGTCTAAATTGTTTCCTTGAACAGATAATGTTGGATATTTTTATTTATGATGTCCTCAGTCTGAATTTTGGATATATCTGATACTGTTGTTGACAACTCAATTTGACTATAGGAATTGATAACTTGCTCTTTTTGTGTAATAATGTCAAGAGTAAAGGAATCTTGTTTTGAAGGAAGATCATCTACATGTCCATCCAAAGAAAGCATCTCATGGGTAGATGGAGTATGTACTATGTGGATATGATCATCATTCATGACATCTTGTATAGATAGGAGACTGTCCATTAGATCATTGTAGTATCTTGAAGATACAAATTCTTGATCTTGAATGATTTTAGAGTTGCTTTCGACATGCTTTGGATCAAGTTCTTGACATGGGTCAGTTTCAAAGGATGGATTGCTTATAAAGGGTTCTTGGATGTCATCATTAAACATGGTAAGTGGTTCAATATCCTCAAGTGTCGAGTTCAGGGTTCCTTTAGTATCGGTAACCATTAGGTAGAAGGATGTCAATATGTCTTGGAAAGAACCATTGCTAGATTTTGGTGAAAGAAATTGATCATGCTTTGGCATAAATTCTTGAGATATGTCCTGTAACTTATCAGGTGATGTAGAGACATTTTCAACATGATCATTCATCAATGGATTGTAGATTATGTCAATGGGATCAAATAATTCTAATACTCCTTGAAATAGATAACTAAAAAGTGGCTCTTGATGTATGGTGAGTTGATCATCAGATGGGGTGGAAACATCTTCAATGTGCTCCTTAATTGAGAGATCTTGAGCATTGTTTTTAGCAATTGTGGCAAAGATATTGTGAATGTCTTCAACCATAGGGTCAAGTGATGTTGACATTTCTTGAATTGGATCATTGTCAAGTATTGTTGGTGGATTTTGATCATGATTGAAAAGTGACTCTTGACCTATGCTGATTTGATCTTCAAATGAGATAGAAATATCTTCAATGTGCTCTTTGATGGATAGATCTTGATCATTTCTTTTAGCAATTGTGGTGGGGAGATTGTCAACGCTATCACCAATGGTTTAATTTTCATCGTTATCCCAACTAGTTATCATTTTTCATGTTTGTTCTTGTGTTTGTTGGGTAGCTTGAGAGGCTTGTCACACTTGTTGAGCTTGTGTTGCTTGTTGCATGGCTAGATGTTGTTGGATGGCCTTTTGGTAGGCTTGGTGAGCTTTTAGCAAAATGTTATATTGTCTTGCTGCGTTTGGTTTTGGTGGTAGTGGTGGTGGATTTGGAATCATGTTGGATGTAGTGACAATTTGTTGAGATACATTTGGAGTGATCATGAGGGTTTGAGATATGATGGGTGTGATAGGGGCAGTTGGAGTGATCGAGGTGATAGGAATGGTCAGAATGACCGAGGCGATAGGTCCGGAGACCATATTTTGATTTTTCAGGATTGGTGTTGTCATTTGATTAGATACCATCTATTGGTGTGATGTCGATGGTATATTCAAAGGATTTGATGTGATGGCTTGATTGGTGTTAGGTGGGTTGATTTGGATGGAGTGATTGATGCTAGGTAAAGGGGGGAGCCCTAAACCAAGGAATGATGTTGATATGGGTAATGGTGGTGGAGATGTCTCTTGGCACAATGACTCAACTATTTTGGTAAGTGTAGCAATTTGATCTCGCCAAATTTGATCTTGATTTTGATCTTGACTCCCTTGATATAGTTGATTTGGTTTTTGTTTAAGTAGATTTGGGATGCATACTTGTGGTTTTTGAATGGGATCATGGAAAAATTGATTTTGGACAATGTTCTAATTTGGGATGATGTTCAAATTTGGCATGATAGGTTGAAATTGAATATTGTTGGTGTTGGGAATCACATTGTCTTGATTTAGGTAACTTTGATTTTGCATGGTGTTACCTTAACTTGGAGTCGTTAACATCTTGTTTGGATTTTGAACAATATTTGTATGATTTGCAAACATATTTATCCCAAAGTTTGCTAGATTCATGTTAGGAAAGCTTGTACTTGGTACATTCTCATTTGGCATGTAGGAATTTGGTGGGATGACATTGTTCGTTTGAAGGCTCATGCATTGATTGTTCAGTTGTTGGATTTGTAGGTTTTGACTTGGATTTAAATCTACCATTTGGAAAGGTGTCCCAACTTTGATTTGGGTGTACTCACATTTGTTGTACTATTGACATTTGTCGAAGGTAATGATCCCATGTACGGTTTGTATAGATGTGAGTGTTGATAATCAATCGACGTTGTAAGGCTTTGATAGCTTAGTTGACTTGAATTACTCATGATGTGTGGATCAAGTTTATATTCCATGTTCCTCTTGTGTTTTGAGCTTGTTGTAAAAGTGACCTCTAAGGCGTTTAGGACCAATGACGAGATGAAGGATGAAAGGGGTAAATGATACGAGTGTTGGACGTTTAGGGACTTTAGATCAATGCTAGACTTAGGGTTTGATTTTGATTGGTTTGATTATATAATGAACTTGTAAACCCTAAGATGTTGGATGTGATCTTAGGATGAACTTTTTCAAAGGATTGCTAATTCAATTAAATGTATGAGAAAGGATGCATTCCCATAAACCTAACTAAACAATGTGATTTTGATTTTTATGATTTACCCAAGTCTAGAATGATGTTTCCAAAGGTCTAAATTTTTTTGTGGGATGAAGATGATAAATGTTTGGATGAATGAAGTGTTTGATTTGGTCCTAAATGAACCTAAGAAGGACTTGTTTACGAGACCAAAATAGTGAAGAACATGCCTTTCTCTTAGAGTAATTCTAAATCAAAAGACCAATGTTTGCATGAAAACCATATGACCAAAAGATTCCAAGAACATGTGTGGGGTTCATTTGATTCAATCTTTGCTTAATGGATAATTTTTATCACAAACACTTCTTGATTAGGTTTTCAACTGAACGTCCAATGTCCTAATTTTCTTTCATCCCACAAAATGCATTATGCAGAAATCAAGGAAATAAAGGCAAAGGTTTCCTAATGTTGACCTTAGTAGGAGAAAATTGAGATGAAATCCCAATGTTTATAAGCCTCCAAGGATATGAATCCCAAGGGCAAGCAATAACATGTGAATTTTTTCAAGGATATTTGCTTCTCCTAAAGGTTTGAGATTTGATGCTCATGTTGAATGTTTGTTTTCGATGTTTTCGATCAATGAACTGTGTTTTCAAACTAACTCACAAGCAATATAACATCCTAGCTCAATTGGTAGTAGAAGAGATGATTTTACATGCAACCAAGGAAAAATTATAAAGGTATGTTAAGAATGAAGTCTTAACCTCTATATTTTAACCAAGATTAGACATGGCAAGTAACTTCTTGGAAACTAAGTTCCAATGCACCACTTTGATAAAATTGGTGAATGGGCTAATAGACCACTACAAACAAGGGTTTTAGTTTGGACTTTCTATTCATGGAGATTGACCCATACGGCAAGAGTCCCCTTTCAGATCCATCTTGTCAGAGTCAACCGCGTGATATTGGCGTTTACTCCAATACCCACATTTATATCCAAGTTGGAAATACTCTTGGCTTTAGAGTGTTACCAGTTGAGTCACTCCCTTGGGTGAGTACTTTTTCCCCAAGGCAGGCCCTCTAAGATAGACAAAAGTGAGCAAACATATTCATAGTTTTATCAACCTTCATTTAGAAACAAAGGGAGAACATATGCAATAGGTTTACTCACACTTGCAAAGTGTTTTGTTCAATTTTTTAAACCCCAAAATGAAGTGTGGAGGTAATATTTTATGCAAATTAATGTCATAACAAATACTTTTGATTCTCAAGATCACTGTGAAGCGTGAGAGAAGTGCATACACCCTTTTATATGAGACTATTTTGCAAAAAAGATTACAAAGCACAAAAGAAACATGTTAATTTTAACCTTTCAAAAGCAATTGATTTGATTTGTTTTAAGCACCAAACGAAATGTGATAATTTTCCTTGTTCAATTTTTAGCCCAAAAGTAAATTCTAGTCAGTTTCTAAATTGAGTTTTAATCCAACTTTGAAAGTAAACAATGATTTAGTTGGTGTAAAACATAAATTAAAGTAGTAAGTGGAGGCTCCAAGCATTAAAAAATGCTTTTGGGTTTCAATTCTTTTATGTTCAATTTATCGCCAAGCTCCTTCGAAGATCTCTCGAAACACTCCTTTCTTTTCCTTTCTTTTCCTCTTCACACCTTTGTTTCCCTATAAACACCACAAATAAGATTCATTTTAATAACAAAATAAGATTTGGAATTTGGTAATCAAATATAATCAGAGAATAAGGTTGTAATTTATGATCAAATTTAACACCAAAGCACTTGTATTGGTCATTTAATGCGTGTATCAAAATTTGAGGTAAAAAAATAGTATTAGAAGTCAACTTTTGAGATGACATTTGTTGCCCCTGTCAGAGATCACCTGCACATAATCAAATCATATTTGTGAGAAAGCCTGAGACTTCTAAACCATCACTTATTTACTCCCTCTAGTAATCACATTTGTAGCTAGGAAAGGTAGGCTTTTTTTCAGTACACATTTATGGTTAGAGCACTAAAATTAGATTTTAGGAATCTCCAAAAAACCACAACAAGATTAAACATATCAATATGTTTTTTATATTCTAACCAAATTTCCATCAGTTATCTTATAAGTATTGGAAATAATTCTCATATTTGGAAAATGAGGAAAGGATAAAAAACTGCAAAAGAACAAAAAAAAATTCGTTTGTGCATCTCAATAGCTAAGAATAAGAAGCCTTTCATTAAATGCAATAGGATCAAGTTGTTGAGTATCGAATACAAACTAGAATGATATTTGCAAGTTGAAAACAAGTCATCACTTACAGGCCAAATACCCTCATATTGAAAACCCTCTGCTAGATGTTGATGTATTGTAAGCTATAATGATAAAATTTCTAGCATTGGTGAACCTTTTTTTTTTAGAAGCAGACTCGCAAAAGAGAAAGAAAAAAAAAACTATTATTTTTTTAGTCTTGCAATCATTCATTTATTCACACAACATTGCATATTGTTAGTTGTCCCATGCAAACAATATTGTGTACTGTGTTTGGTGTCCCATGTGCCAACTCTTCCTAGCAATATGATCACAAACAAACAAAATTTTGTATCCAAGCCGATGAAGGGAATGTAATGTTTATGATTTTCAATGAAGAATATATCATGGCAAAGTCCTGCGAGTTCATAATAAATGCAGTAATAAGCAATGCAGACTATGATTCTATCAAAATCTTTAATAAATGCTATTGCTTGGAAAATAACAAATGCAACAATATTTATATTTGCAATGATGATTAATGCAGGCTTAACCGACCACACGCCGCACCTGTCAACACAGTCAGAGATTAATGAGCATTTACTACTTACAACCAACAGCCGCTTCCAACTTTTCAGTGTAGAATAGCCAAATAACAGCAAAGAACACAAATTTAGTATCAATATTAAAGGCTTGCCAAGTGAATTCTAGTAAAGATAAAGCATGAACACCAACTGACCATGAATATAGATTTTGTAGAATTGCCAACAAACACAATAATCGATCCAATGAACATGTATTGATGGAGATTTGGTTGCTATGCCTAAATCGAGTCACATGCTATTGAGTTATGAATTAAGTCACATGAATTGATCAAAGCATCATAAGCCCACATTGATGTAGTTTGATGAAGTTCCTTAAGGAAAGTTCATATCACTATCAATATGCCACACTTCTATCACCACGCGCAATACTGTCATATCATTGTCAAGCAGATTTAAGAGAACTATCTACCCGTTGGGACAGTGAATTCAATCAAAGCTTTAGCATATGTGAAGGCCAAGCTTAAGGCCCTACAAAGTAGACTTAGCTTAAGGTCCTGTCAACTTCATGTTTTCACTTGCACACTTGGGGTTTACATAGTCCAAGTTGGTTGTACCACATAAATGCATATGTATTATCCTGTTCTTTGCCAGATTTGTAGTAAGATATGATATCATAGCTTTGATTGAAGTTAAGATACTCGTCAGTAAGAGAATAGAATAGACTGGCAGCCAATGAAGACTCGGAATGAAAGAAAAGCTAAAAAAGGGTATAAGCTTGAGTATGTGGGAGATTTTGGCATCCAAATAAAGACACAGTGTTGCTGGTTAATGCATAGACACCATGAAAGTTCATTCCACGTATGATATAGATTGGTGAGTACAAATCAAGAACTGTAAAATATAAATCAGGGAAAGCACATTGGTTTTCTCCCTTATTGAATCCAGTGAGTTAGACTTAAGTGGCATACATAGAAATCATAAATGAGGTGAAATTTGTTGAATTCTATTTCTCACCTTCCAAATTGAATTAGTCTTGAAAGATTCTAACAAATATTTATTCGATAGCCTACACAAGTGATGCATGTGAGATAAATGCGCAGGAAATTTTTTACATCTATGAATTGTGTGCAAGTTGTGTCCTTCACTACCATCTACAAAATCAGCTCCCAAAAGCATTTAAAAGGCAACATGAAATGATTCCAAACACATCATGTAAAATCAAGCTAACCTTTCCAAAACAATGCTATCTTATATGCATAGAGAGGTAAGTTGTGTCATTGACATAATATTAAAACCTAATATGATAGAGAGGCACGCGCTTAACTTGTTGCATATAAGATGTACAACCCACTAAAGGTAAGCATACGTTAGCACAAATAACAAAGTGATTTTAAAAAAGTCTAGATACGCACAAGCAGAGCGAATTATAACACTTCAATGGATTGATTCCTTATTGATCTTAGCATTCTCCTCATTCTGTAGCCAGTGCATTCCTTGAGAAATCACATCATCATTACCAGAGATGAACTAGGATTCTATTTAAAATAAAAGCAATGGGAAGGCTACTTTAACAACAAGAAATACGAAGATCCATTAACAGTGGGATATGCTTTGTTGTTTGTATGCAAGCCAAATGATTATTCAAATATCCTCAAGGACTACACATGCTCTGTAAACTCATTTATTTGCAAAAAAAAAATTCAGAGTAGAATGAATAAAATTTTAAATTTCCTACTTTCGGTATGGATGATTTTTCAAAAGAGTAGTACTTCAAAAATAAAAGAAAATAAAATAAGATAAGACAAGTGCCTAAACCTGTGAAAAGCTATTTTCTTTTTCTCTTTCGTAAGGATCAAATTCCTTTTATTTCAACTACCTCTAAAACACAGACTGCATGTTTATCATAAACAACCCCTAATACATGCCTTCAATAGCAAAATAAACTATTTTCCATTGAGAATCAATAGAACACAGCTTAGAAGTGATATAAAGATACCAAAGAAAGATTAATGGAAAATAGAAATTGTAAACTCAAGGCCATCCTTCTAGCACCATATGTGAGCACCACAAATCTGCAAAATAGCGTAAACTTCAAAACAAATTAGCATGTTAGTTAAAACTATGCAAATATCATAGTTCTCCTATGAAATAATCTATCATGTCTCACAATGTAAATAACAACTACTTAAGAACATAAAGAAGCATAACGGATACCTATCCCATAGTGGATTGGTGTCACTTTGTTGTGAAAAGTGACCCTTTCCCAACCCTTGACAAGCTTGATGATGATGATGCAATGGAAAAAATTAGCTCTCAATTGAAGAGAGTAACTTTGCATAATATTGTAGATGATTTGATGAAGAATCAACCCTTTATTTATATATTTGCAAGTTGGAAGAGAGCTCAAAATAGAGCAATGTGGAATAATGATTTGGCCAATGAGATGAAGCCACTTGTCAACTTGTGATAGGTTTGAGGAATGAGCACATTTTCGTCAATGTGCCAAAGAGGGGGAGATTCAAATTTGAATTTGAGAGTTAAATGTTGAGTTTGACTTGTGCAAGGGACATGTAAGAGCTCATAAATGCCTTGTTGGATGTACATTTCAACTTATTTTTGAATTCAAATTTGAGGGAATATTCCTCAAAGATGCCATGTTGAGTAAAAATGATGAATTTATAAATGAATTAAAATGCTTTATTGGTGCAAGTGGGAAAAGCAAGAGGATGTGATGGGTGGTTAGATTAGTTTAATCAGGATTAGATTAGCTTAGATGATGATTAGATGCTTTGACCCATTTGACTTAGATATTTTTATATATTTAAATAAAAAAGGGATGGAATATGCATTTGGATTTCAATTAAATAAAGTTTGGTTTATTTAATTAAAAGGTTGATGTGCAACATAAATTAAACAAAATTGATTTATTTAATTTAAATGGATAACCTTAGGAATGAATTAAAGACATGTTTTTCCTAATGAATGGATTTAATGAACTTGATTAACTTTATGAGTGGATGAATATGAACTAAGTGCATAATGCTAATTTCATGTGTCTACAAATGCATAAGTGATTTAATTAAATAAAGTTTGATTTATTCAATTAAATGAAGAACCTTAGATGTTAATTAAATAAGATCAATTTATTTAATTAAAAAGGGAATTTAGGATTGATTGATGACTTTATTAAATAAAATTGATTTATTTGATTAAAGAGGAGAATATGATTTAATCAAACAGAATGATATATTTGATTAAAAGAGGAAAATTAGGATTAAATAAATAAAATGATTTATTTAATTAAAAGAACATAATGATTTAATCAAATAAATTTGATTTATTTGATTAACAGAGGAATTAAGATGAATTAATTAAATAAGGATTATTTAATTAAATGGTTAGTAAATAAGTGATTTAGGCATAATTGGTGTTAGTAATTCAGGATCAAGTATGTGATATCAATCAGGATAATTTTTGTGTCTACAATCCTAATGACCTTGAGTTTCCTCATGCTCCTTCAACTCCTCATGATTGTCCTCCTCGTGATGTTGACATCATTGGAGAAGATGATGGTAGCATGAATAAGTTCTTAAATGAATTCCTTGACAACCATGAAGCCAATGCAACCTTTTATCCATCCATGAATTCACAAGACCTTCCTACAATATCCCCTCTTGATATGTTTGGATACTTACATCTTGAAACCAATGAAGGACCTAATATTTCACACTTCGATGGACCTTGTTCTCCTACAAAAAAAATTCCTCAAAAATTTTATGATAACAAAGTCACTAGTACTCCTATCAACCTTAAAGAAACCTATGGCGAAAGTTTTACTATTTTGAAAAATCAAGTATGTGACACAACAACTGGACATGCAATACATTATCTTTTTGAACAAGTAACAACTGATGAAAACACACAAGGGTTAGACTATCAAGCTCCCCCTGATTTGAAAATTCTTCTCCCTCATGAGAAACCTTTCACTAATAATGATACTACAGCTATAAGGATCCCCATGGGTCCTCCTCCTCTTTCCATTCATGAAAAGGGTGAATCTAGTAAATGCAAACAACCTTAAAAGCTGAAAAAAACTAAAATTTCCTCTCCATCCACCACCTAAAAGTGAAAGGAAATTGCAAATTATTTTAAACAGGGGTCTTATACTATTACCACCTTTGAATAGGTTGGCCATCTATCCTAAAGATTCCAATGTACCATATTATAAATACCATCATGTTCTTGGACATCACAGTGATGACTGTTGAACATTGAAGGACATATTGAGCAAGTATCACTTTGTTGATACCAACTGCTATCCCATACTCCCATAGTCCAACCTTCATGTTCATTCACATGCAATAGTCATAGAATCTTCCATTATCACTATTGCATGTCCTTTCCCATCACCTACCTTGGTTCAATCTTTCCTTGCACTCAGTGGGGGCAAGCAACTGTCAACCTTGTCCTAGTAGTGCATTTGTCCTTGTCCCTTAGCCATTTTGTTTACCTCCCACTTATACTAATTGATATTGGGAGGTGGATGACTTGTGTTATGCATGACTTACATTTCCATTACTATCCATTTTACATTTTCCTTTTTTTCTTTTTCTTTTCTTTTGTGTGATTGCATGTGCGTATTGTGATCCCCTGTAATGTGTGTTTAATGTTCTATCTCTCTTTGTGCAAATTATTCTCTTTGTACCTTCACTCTTCTATATTTCGTACATTGCTTTCTCTTTTCGCTTTTGATTTTTGTTTCCCTTTTGGCGATGACACAAAGCATTGAGATGCCTGATGTCTCTTCCATGTTGACTTAAATGGTATCCTCTCCTTTTTACCTTTTGTTTTAATATGTTTTCCTTTTGGGGATAACGCAAAGTGTTGAGATGCTCTATGTATCTTCCATGTTGATCCAAAAGGTCCCTTTTCATTTTACTTTGTCTTTTCTTTTGTTTTGCTTTTGGGGATGACACAAGGCATTGAGACCACGATTTCTCCTTCATGTTGACCTAAATGCTTTTTCCTTTTCATTTTCTTTTTGCTTTTGTTTTCACTCTCTTTATGTAATTCTTCCAGTTCTATGTATTCAGGGAATGATGACAGTTCTAAGCTCTTAAAGAAAACATTGCAGCAATTAGCATATTTACCCCAAATCCATAGATCCCTTATGTGTTTGGTGTGTTTATTTAGGGGGAAAAACATCTTTGTTTTGTTACTTTTCCTTCACATGACACAGCCTTACATAGAAACCTATGACTTGGCATAGTTGCTTTCCAAGTTGGCTCTCATGTCTTGTTTTTTTTTTTTTGCATTTTTCCTTCACTACTTTAAAGTAATTGCTCACAGAATGGTGTGTAGCAATTCCTTTAAAGTGGGGGCATACATTGACATTATTCATATTGCATTTTTCCTTTTCTTGGTTCTTAGTGCATCCTTGTTACTTCATAGGATGTGTTTGTCACTTTTTGGATGACACTGGGTGTGTTGTTCTTCATAAGTGTGATCTCTCTTATCATATTACATTCCTCTTAGTGGCATGAAGCAACACACTACATCCCTTAAGTTGTGAATATTCTATTCTTTGATTGGTCCTTTCTTGGAGACATTAGACATAATGTTCCCTAAGTTATAGACCTTGCATAAACTAGAAAAGACTCGTTTGAACATCTTTTTCATTTTACATTTTTACATTTTATATTTTGCATTCATATGGCCACCTTGCATAGCACAACTCTCATGCCTATGCTGCCATCTTGCTCGTTCATGAGTTCTAAGCATACGAAGCTTTTCTTGTCTCATGAAGCATGAACTGAAATTTTATTTTGTGGTACCTTATTAAAGTTATTAGGAGGTATAACTTTGATATGGTTGAGTACGAAGCCCATTGCAAGGCACAACTTTCCGCATAGCCACCTATGTGTTTGTGAGTACATACCTACCATGAGTGTATGTTTCTCACCTTTTGGGACTTCTCACTTAGTGGACAACCATGAGTTCCCTCACCCCAGAGTGAGCATGCATTTTTCTTTTTCGAACAAACAACCTAAATCCGATCCACAACTAGTTGGACAAATGACCAAAGCTTGATCAAACTTTTCCTTTTTCTCTTCCTTTTCATTTTCTCTTTCATATGTGTGTTCCTTTGTTCTTATGTTTAGTTTTCCATGGGATCTTCATCCTAGGTGCTTGATCATCCCTCTTGATCATTTTTATCTCATCTTGCTAGCATAAGTGCATTTGGATCCTTCTTGATATGGATGGTTACTTTAGTGTGAGTTTGAAGCAAGTTCACCCTTTCAGTAAAGTGGGGGCTAAATCTACCATATAAAAATGGATCTTTGAATAATTTCATGGTCATTTAGGTATTTTTCTTGTGATGCTTGGCCTATTTTTCTTAGATTTAATGTTGTAATATAAATCATATATTCACGTTAGGTCTTGAATATTTAAATTATTAAGACTTTAAGGTGTCTTGTAAAGTTGTTGTGAAGTGTTGTAACACATTTCTACACATTTCTAGACTCTTCTTATTATAATTCATCTAAATATTCCATTTTTATTCCTTACTAAGTCTTATTTTTAAGTTTTATAAAGTCTTGTAGCAAACTTTCACACTTTTCAAGGCTTGTCACCACTAATTACACCTTTCTTATGCTTTATTTGGACCCTTTATGCACTTACAGACCTTAATTAAGTGTATTTTTTAATATAAACTCAACAAATATCATTAAATGCAACTTAATCCCTGACACCCACTTGCATGCCTTGAGTGGGACCCATTCGCCATGGGTGGTGAATGAGTACCTCTTGGCACAAAATTCAAACTAATTTCAAATTTCTTTCAGTTTTTTATTCATTAAGACCTAAGGTTAGCTTGTGATGTTGTATTTTAGGGAAATTAGGGTACAAATGTGTATAAATAAGTGTTTTTCTATTCATTTTAGGCATTCCATCCATTCAAGTATTCATCCTTTCATTCAATCCATCTAAGCATCCATTTGAGCATCATAACATCATTCAATCAAGCAATTATCAAGCATCTTGGAGAAGCCTGCTTTGACATATCTTCAAACTTCAACAACAATGGTTTGGTGATTTCATGATAGGGTAAGTGTATGGATCTTTGCCATAATATTGGTACAATATTGCACTTGTCAAATAGGCTTGGTAATACCAAGCCTATTTAGCGAGCATGAAATTTGGCACTTGCTGAATGTCATTCATGACTTTTGGAATACATTTTTCTAAGCTCTTTCATTTTCTCTTTCTTTGTCAGGGACACTATGTACATGAAATAAACATTTACATATGGACATTTAATTTCTTATACTTTAAGTTATATTTCATGTATATCGGCAAGATGTTCTAAAGTGGTTTTGGACCTCTAGGAGTTATAATGCGAATTCTCGTTTTTGGAAGATCTTAAAGATTTCAGACTGTCAAATTTTAGTAATCAGCATGTTAAATTTTAGTAATCAGGAGATCAAAGTTTAGTAGTCAGAAAGTTGTATCATCTTTCTCTATAGCTCTCTCCTCTCTTCTTTCTATCTCTCCACTCCCTCTCTCTCTCCCTTCCTCCCTCTCCCCTCTCTCTCTCCCACACACTTCTCTATCTCCTCCCTACATCTTCCTCCCTCCCTCCCCACTCTACTTCTCTCTATCTCTTCTCTATCTCTCTACATCTCCTTCCCTCTCTACTTATCTTTATCTCCCCTTTCTCTCTCTTTACCTACCTCTCGCTCCATCACTTTGTATCTCACCTATGTCTCCCTCCCTACCTTTTTCCCTCTCTACTCTCTATCTCTCCTCTCCCTCCCTCTACCCACATCTCTCTCTCACTCTTTATCCCTCTCTATCCCTCTCTTCCACCTCTCTCTCTCTCATAATTCTCTCTCCATATCTCTCACTCTCTCCTGTCTATCTCACCACTCTCTCTCTATCTCTCTCTATCTCAAACCTCTATCTCCCTCCCTAAAACTCCCTCCATCCACTTCTTTTTGTCTCTCCTCCCAATCTCTATCATTGTTGTCCCTCCCTCCCCCCCTCTTTCTCTCTCAATTTCTCTTTTTCTATAGATCACCATTCTCTATATCTATCACTCACACAAACACCTCTATCTCCCTCCCTACCTCTCCCTCCCTCTCTCCCATCTCTTATATCTTTCCTCTCTCTTTCCCTCTCTATACCTACCTCTCCGTTCATCACTCTCTCTCTTTCTCACCTACATCTCCTTCCTTACCTCTTTCCCTCTTTACTATCTATCTCTCCTATCCCTTTCTCTACCTACCTCTCTCTCTGTCTCTCCATCCCTCTCTTTCTCTCTCAATCTCTCATTCTCTCAATCTCACCATTATCTCTATCCCTACCTCTCACCCCCTCCTCTCTAAATCACCATTCTCTCTCTCCACCTTTCCCTCCTTCCCTCTCACTCCCTCCTCTATAAATCACCATTCTCTCTCTATCCCACTTTCCCTCCTTCCCTCTCTCTATCTCACCTATCCCTTCCTACCTCTCCCTCCCTCCAACCTCCCTTTCTCTCTTTATATCTCTTTCTCATTCTCTCCTTACCTCTCTACTCTCTATCTCATCACTCTCTCTCTATCTCACTCCCCCTCCTTCTCTCTCTCTCCCTCATATCCCTCCCTCTTTGCTTACCTCTCTACTGACTTCTCCCTCCACTACCTACCACTATCTTTACCTCTCTCTCCCTTCCCCCTCTTTCTCTCTTACTCTCTCCTTCCCTCTCTACTCTCTATATCTCTCCCCCTTTCCCTCTCTAATATTTTTCTCTCTCCCCTCATTTCTCTCCTCTCTCTCCCTCTGCACACTACCTCTATCTCCTGGTTCCTCTCTCTCAATCCTCCACTCTCTGCTTCTCTCTTTCTGTCATCTCTCTACATCTCCTTCCCTCTCTATTTATCTTTATCTTCCCTCTCCTCCATCATTCTATGTCTCAATTTAGTATCTCCTCCACCTCTTTCCTCTCTCTCCTCATCTCTCTTCCCTCCCTCTACCTCTCTCTCTCACTCTCTCTCTCTCTCTCTCTCTCTCTCTCTCTCTCTCTCTCTCTCTCTCTCTCTCTCTCTCTCTCTCTCTCTCTCTCTCTCTCTCTCTCTCTCTCTCTCTCTCTCTCCCTCCCTCCCTCACTCCCTACCTATCCCCCCCCTCTCTCTCTCTCTCCATCTCTCCTTCCCTCCCTCCCTACCTATCCCTCCCTCCCCTCTCTCCTTCTCTCTATATATCCTCTCTCTACATCTCCTTCACTCTCTACTTATATTTATATCCCATCTCCCTTTTTCTACCGACCTCTCCCTTTATCACTTTGTATATCACCTATGATTCCCTACCTATGTAGGGTTGAGGGATTGAAAATTAACGGTTGAGGGTTTAATGTATAGGGTAGAGCATAGATGGTAGAGGATAGAGGGTTTAAGGGTTTATGGTTGAGGGTTTAACATTGAGGGTAGAGGGTTGAGGGTATAGGGTTGAAGGATTAGGGTTGAGGGTCCAATATATAGGGTAGAGGGTATAGGGGTTGAGGGATTAGGGTTTAAGGGTTGAGCGTAGAGGTTAGAGGGTAGAGGGTAGAGGGTAGAGGGTTTAGGTTTTAAGGGTTGATGGATTAGGGTAGAGAGTTTACTTGGGTTTAAGGGTTTAAGTGTTGATGGTATAGGATTGAGGGTAGAGGGTATTGGGTTGAGGGTAGAGGGTAGAGGGTTTAAGGGTTTAGGGTTTACAGGTTAAGGATTAAGGGTTTAGCATTTAAGGGTTGAGGGTAAGGGTTTAAGGGTTAAGAGTTAAGGGCTTAGGGTTTAGGGTTGAGTTTTTAAAGGTTTAAGGGTTAAGGGTATAGGTTTTAGTGATTATGATAGAGAGGGAGGGATGGATGGAGGTAGATATGGAGGGAGAAGTGATATAGAGAGAAGTAGAGAAGAGGAGGTGGGGACAAAGCTAGATGAGGGTTGAGGATCCAATGTATAGGGTAGAGGGTAGAGAGATAGAGGACGTGAGTTAGAGAGAGAGACCTAAGAGAGGGAGAGGGGGTAGGAGGGAGAGACTTGAGAGAGAGAGAGAGAGGGAAGGAGTGGGAGAGAGATAGAGGGAGGGACAATTGAGGGTAGAGGGTAGAAGGTTTAACGACTTAGTGTTTAAGGGTTAAGGGCTTAGGGTTTAGCATTAAGGGTAGAGGGAGAGAGATAGAGGGAGTGATTAAGAGAGAGAGAGACCTAAGAGAGCGAGAGGGGGTAGGAGGGAAATATTTGAGAAAGAGTTAGAGGGTGTGGGAGAGAGATAGAGGGTAGAAGGTTACTGTTAGATGGTTTAAGGGTTTAAGGGTTTAAGGGTTAAGGATAGAGGTGAGTTTCATAAATTATTTGTAGAACATAAAATAAACTTTGCATGGACCTGTGCTGACATGCTAGGATTAGACCCAGAGCTGGTTCTGCATCATCTGCCAGTATTGCCCAATGCCAAACTACTAAAGTAGAAGTTACACAAAATGCATTCTCAAGTCACTCTATTGGTCAAGGTTGAATTAAAGAAACTTCTAGATGTTGTATTCATATGGTCTATTCATTATGGTGAATGGATATCTAACCTTGTTCCAGTAAGAAAGCCAAATGGACTGATTCGAGTCTACACAGATTTTAGAGCCCTAAACAAGGCATGCCCAAAAGATGACTTTCCTTTGCCAAATATTGATATCATAGTCGACCTCATAGTAGGATATGAGATGTTGTCCCTCATGGACGGTTTCTCTAGCTATAATCAAATTCACAGCGCCCCAAAAGACCAACATAAAACAATGTTGACTTGCCCTTGGGGTACATATTGTTGGAATGTCATGCCATTCGGTCTCAAAAATGCAAGCACCACATATCAAAGGGTGATGACCACAATCTTCCATGACATGATGCATAAAATAATGGAAGATTATCTAGATGACCTATAGGCTAAATCAATAACAAGGAAAGATCATCTGAAGGTGTTAGACACAATTTTCAAGAGACTGGAGGAATACAAAGTCCAACTGAACCCTAAGAAATGTGTCTTTGGTGTCACATCGGGTAAACTCTTGGGATACATAGTGTCTTGAAGAGGCATTGAGGTCAATCCAACAAAAGTAAATGCCATCATAGACATGCCTCCGCCCAGAGGAATCAGTGAACTCAGAACACTACAAGGGAGGGTACAATCTATTCGGTGCTTCATAGCCCAATTAGCTGACAAGTGTCACCCATGCCAATATTTGTTGCGCAAGGGTATCCCCTTTATGTGGATAGATAAATTTGAAGAATCCTTTTAGCAAATCAAATATTACCTACTGTCACTGCCAATCCTCATGCCGCCCATTCATAGAAAACCATTGATCCTATACATCTCTACTACTAATTCAGCACTAGGGGCATTACTAGTTCTGAATGACCAAGAAGAAAAAGAAAGAGCTATATATTACATTAGTCATACATTGGTCAGGTATGAATTGAACTACACACCAATTAAATGGGCTTGTCTAGCTGTGGTCTATGCAACATAGAAGCTAAGACATTATATGTTAAGCCATTAGACGCAACTAGTAGCAAAGATCGACCCCCTCAAATATTTGTTAAGTTAGGCAACATTAACAAGACGTCTGGAAAAATGGGTCATGATTCTGAGAGAATACAGCATTCAATATGTAGAAAGAAAGGAAATAAAAGGATGAGTCATAGCAGACTAGCTAGCGGATGCACCTTTACAAAGTGATCACCCATTAGTGGTAGATTTTCCAGATGATTCGATATTCCACACGAAACCTAAGTCACCTTGACGACTCTACTTTGACGGATCACACACAAATCATGGCTCAGGGGCAGGAATCTTGTTCATCACCCCTCAAGGAGACTCCATTCCTAAGTCTTTCCACATTTCCTTCCCATGTACAAACAATGTAGTGGAGTATAAGGCAATAGTTACAAGACTTAGAATGGCAATAAAATGGAAAATCACAACACTACATGTCTATGGGGATTCTCAGCTCATCATCAACCAGATTAATGATGACTATGACACAAAACATGAGAAGTTGATGCCCTACAAATGAATGGTTGACAGTTTCCAAACGTACTTTCATATGGTAACTTTTGAACAAGTTTCGAGAGCACAAAACAAGGCAAAAAATGCAATGGCTATAATAGTCTCTCTCCTCGACATTCCAAGCAATCTACCTCAATTGGAATTCCTAATAGAACAATTGTTGGTCCCTGCCTATGACATTACAGAGTCAGAGATGGTCTGCAAACTTGTTGGTCCTGACTCTCCCTAGTACCAGGATATTTATGACTACCTTAAGTCTCAAACCATTCCACCTAACTTGTCTAATAACCAGAGGAATTCCTTCACCTGAAAATCTACAAGGTATTCCATCGTCAGTGACACCATTTACCTTCGTAGCTTTGATGACACCCTCCTTAGATGTCTCGACCCCAACGAAGCATGTACAACCTTACGCAAAGTACATGACGGTATATCTGGGTCTCATTCAAGTGGTCCTACTCTAAGCAAGAAAGTAACAAGACTTGGGTACTATTGGTCGACCATTGAAAAGGATACAAAAGAATATATAAGGACTTGTCGCAAATGCCAGATTCATAGTGACTTGATCCATGCTCTAGCATAGGAAATTCGGCTGATCACCTCTCCTTGGCCCTTTTCTCAATGGGGACTCGACCTTGTGGGTAAGATCAATCTGACCTCGTCCAATGGCCACAAATTCATCATCACCGCCACTGAGTATTTTACGAAGTGGATCAAAGCCATCCCTCTGACATATATAACTGGCAAACAAATATCCAAGTTCATTCTTAACTACATCATTTTCCAGTATGGCCTTCCACAATCCACCATCACTTACAACGAACATTCATTCAAAAACCAAGACGTTCGTGAGTTATGTGAGTGTTTTCACATCCAACACCATTTTTCATCTCTGTATTACCCACAAGGAAATGGTCAAGCTGAGGCGTTAAATAAAACCATTGTCAAAATCCTCAAAAAGAATGTCAATGACGTTGGTTGTGACTGGCATATACAACTCAACCTTGCTCTGTGGGCTTACCACACTTGCATTCGTACGGCTATAGGAGCCACTCCTTTCACCCTGGTCTTTGGAGATGAGGTCATCTTTCCCATTAAGGTTGAAATTCATTCATTATGAGTCTCCCTGAAGGGTTTAACTAATGAGGAGGAGTATATACAATCGCGCCTGTACAAGCTGAAGATGCTAGAAGAAAGAAGGAAAAATTCCCTGAACCATCTACAAGCATATTAAAATTGTCTATGTCATAGTTACAACAAGAAAGTCATGGTCAGGAAATTTGACATTGGCGACTTAGTCCTCATGCAAAACCCTAAGAACTAGGCTAACAAAGAAAATCTGGGAAAGTTTGAACCAAATTGGTTGCATCCTTATGTCATTGTATCTTGTTTTGGTTCTAGAGCTTATCATCTAGCAACTCCAGATGGAGAACAACTGACAGAGCCTATCAATAGTTTACATCTCCAAAAGTTCTACGCATA
The DNA here is from genome assembly GCA_007258455.2 of Sequoia sempervirens. Classification (NCBI taxonomy): domain Eukaryota; kingdom Viridiplantae; phylum Streptophyta; class Pinopsida; order Cupressales; family Cupressaceae; genus Sequoia; species Sequoia sempervirens. Next base: position 97,061,478 of record VDFB02000013.1, read on the forward strand.
GCATCAGGAGGTCGAGCTGCATACCGTAAAATACAAGAAAATTGAAAAATGATAAAAAAATTGTTGCCTTGATGAAAACCTGGCAAACAGGCATTTTTGGCAACACCAAAAAAATAAGAAAAATGAC
>VDFB02000013.1:97063723-97080139 GCA_007258455.2 Sequoia sempervirens
TGAGGGAGAGACTAGAGAGAGAGGGGGGAGGGAGAAGTTAGATAGAGAAGGAAGGTGGAGAGATTGAGAGAGGGAATGAGGGAGAGAGGGAGAGAGAGAATGAGGTATAAAGGGATAGGTAGGTAGAGAGAAGTAGAAAGGGAAGGAGAGATGGAGGGAAAGATAGGGATGGAGAGAGAGAGAGGGAAGTAGAAAGAGGGAGGGGAGATATAAATAAGTAGAGAGGGAAGGAGAGATGGATGGAGAGGTAAGTATAGAGGAAGAGATAAGGATTTAGATAGAGAGTTGAGAGAGAGCAATGGAGATAGAGGTAGGTAAGGAGAGGGAGCGGGAGATAAAGAGAAGTAGAGAAGCGAGGAGAGAGGAAAGAAGAGATAGGGAGGGAGAGAGAGGTGAGATAGAGAGAGTGAGGAGGGAGGGAGGGATATTTAGGGAGAGAGAGGTGAGATATGGAGAAAGAAAGTTAAGAGGGAAGGGGAAGAGAGAGAGATGTGATAGAGAGAGGTAGAGACATCAATAGGAAGGTAGAGAGATTGAGAGAGGGAAAGAGAGAGGGAGAGAGAAAGAGGTATATAGGGGTAGGTTAGATAGAGAGATGCATAGTGAAGTTTGGTTGAAGAGAGAGAGGAGAGAGGGATAGGTAAAGATGAATAGTTGAGATAGATAGGAGAGAGAGATAGGAGAGAGAGATAGGTAGAGAGAGGGAAATGAGAGATAGAAAGAGGGAGAGGGAGAGAGGAGATATAGAAAGAGGGGGAGGGAGGAATAGATAGAGAGTAGAGAGGGAGGAGAGAGTTAAAGAGGTGATAGAGAGAGAAGTAGAGAGGGAAAGAAGGTGAAGATATTGAGAGAGAGGAGGTAAAGAGGGAGAGATAAATATGTATAAAGTGACAACTAGGTAGAGAGAAGTAGATATGAAAGGATAGATAGAGGGAGAGGTAGGGATAGAGAGAGAGGTGAGAAAAAAACAAAGAGAGTTCTAGGTAGATAGAGGGAGGAGGAGATAAAGAGAAGAATAGAGGGAAGGAGAGAAGGAGGAAGAGTTAGGGAGGGAGAGAGAGACATGAGAGAGATAAGAGAGAGGAGGGAGGGATAGGTAGGGAGAGAGATGTGAGATAGAGAGTGAACTGTCAATTTTTGGCACTTTAATGGGTCTCTAGCACTTTCAAGGTATTTCACTTAAAAGGAGAGAGATTAGGGCCAAAAATCTAGGGGGTTCATTAAAATTATGTTTTGTGTGATGTGATGTGTGCTAGATGAACTAAACTAAGTGCAATTAACTAATCTAAATGACTGAAAATGAATGCAAAACTAAGATTTATGTAATGCTGGAAAACACATTGTGATATGCAAAAAACACGAAAGTTGAAGAAATAATACAAAACAAAGAGTACTGGGTTAAATATGAGTGCACCTGGGTTTTATTTGAAGCTATTTGAATGTCTATAATGTATATTTGTGATTACTAAACATTCACCACTGGACTCATTTTCCAAGGGTGGTGAATCAGTCGACTGTAAAGTGAAAACTGTTAGAAACTTGTTTTTGTTTGTATGGATCCCGAATCTAAAAAATTCTCAAATTTTCATATCAGGGTGGACTCATTCACCAAGGGTGGAGAATTAGTCCAATCCTAAATTTTTGGATGTACAATGAGCAACTTTACAACATCAGATCTGTGCAATCTTGAGTGTCAGGTTGTTGATAGATTTTGCAGAAAATGGACAAAAAGTGCTTAGAAGAAGAGAAATGATGATGTAATTTCTTGAAGAGCTCTATTGAGTTGATTCCACTATTTTAGCACCTTTAAACCTATCAAATTTTTAACATAACACAAGCCAAAAGGGGAAAAAATGAGTGTTATCAAATAGGGGTTTGCCTTGGTCAAACCCCAATTTGGTACTGAAATCTAATGAAAATATATGAAATTCAAGGGAAATGATAAATGAATAACATAAATTATTGTAACTTACCTCTAAACCCTTGAAGATGAAAATTTATTCAATTTCACTGGCTGCTTCAAGATGCTTCAATGGTTGCTTAATGATCTATTGCAAAATAACTTTACAAAATGCTATGCTTGAATGCTTGTATGAATTGAGATTGCAAAAAGATAATTGAAAATGAATAATGGATGTGCTAAGATATTTTGTATGGATGTTAAAATGTGGTAAAATTAGCTTATACCATTCTTGTGTCTTAGTACCAACTATACATCGTCACAAGCTGACATCAAGTGTAAAATTGAATAAAATACCGAAAGAAATTTAAATTATTTTGAAATTTGTGTCAAGGTGGACTCATTCACTACCCATGGAAAATCAGTTCAACCTTGAGGGTGTTTTTAGGTTTTAAAAATTAAATGCTATTTAATGTTGTGTGTCGAGGTATCATTCAAATATACACTTAAATTAACCTTATTAGTGCATAAAGAGGTCCAAATAGACATGAGAAAAGTGTAAATAAAAGGGAAATGCCTAGAAAAGTGTGAATCTTGATAAAAAAAGACTTAACAACACTTTAAAATAGGACTTGTTGATGTTTCAAATGATGATTTTTATGTAAATTGTATTAAATAGAGTCTAGAATAATGTAGAAATGCTTTACAACACTTCACAACACATTTACAAGACTTCAATATTTAACAATAAGCATTAAAAATAAGAATGTTCAAGCCATGTTGCAATAAAAATTAAGGAAAAAAATATGAAACATGATGAAACGAGGCCTAAAAGACCATGAAAATGAGAAAGGGCTATTTTTCTATGGCGCGGAGAGAAAGAGAGTAGAGAGGGAAGGGGAGAGAGAGAAGTGAGACAGGTGATAGAGATGTGTGATGGAGAGAGAACTAGAGAGGTAAGAAGGAAGATGGAGAGATTGAGAGGGAAGGAGGAGAAGATAAAAAGAGGTATAAAGGGATAGCTTAGATAGTGGGAAGTAGAGAGCAAAGGTTGGTGAAAGGAAGAGAGAGAGGGAGAGAGAGAGGGGGAGAAAGAGAGGTGAGATAGAGAGAAGTATAAAGGAAAGGAGAGAGAGGGGGAGATGGAGAAAATTAGAGAGGGAGGGAGGGAAGGAGAGAGAGGTGAGATAGAGAGAACTAGAGGGAAGGAGAGAGAGAATGGAAAGATAGAGAGTAGAGAGGGAAGCAGAGAGAGAGAAAGAGGGAAGAAAGAGGGAGAGAGGGATAGGTAGGTATAGAGAGAGGTGCTATAGAGAGTAGAGAGAGATATAGAGAGATAAAAGGAGAGGGAGGGGAGATAAAGAAATGTAGAGAGGGAAGGGGGAGGGAGGGAAATATATATTAGAGAGGGAAGGAGAGAAATATGGACATGTAGAGACATTGTTCTTGAGCTCAAGGGAGAGAGTGTTAGATAAAGGGATGGAAATAGTGAGAGAGAGAGAGAGGTGTAGAGAATAAGAGATGAAAATGAGTGAGATAGAGAGAGAAAGATGAAAATTTCCCTCCTGATTACTAAAATTTTTAAGATCTTCCAAAAACTAGAATTTCCATTATAACTCCTAGAGATTCAAAACCACTCTCAAACATCCTGCCTATATACATGAAATATAACTTAAATTATGACTTCTAGAGACCCAAAGGTTTGGACAACCATTTCATGCAAAAGACATTATTTTTTGAAAGGGTGCCAAATTTCCTCATATTTTTGTCTATGCTCCTCATCTCATTTGCACATCTTTCAATGCAAGTTTATAAAAAAACTATGATAGCATCAACCTCTCTCTTAGCTATAAAAAAAACTATGATAGTATTAACCTCTCTCTTAGCTATCTAAATATATAATTCTTTTTTTGTTTTGATTCAGTTAAGGTTTTGATCCATAGCTTCTATTGTAAATGCCTCCATTTTTTGTCAAAAACCAACATGTGCTAGTTTTAGGATAGATTGTTACTTGTTCATCAAAATGTGAAACAAATTACATTTTTTGAAACTAAACTCCATCCTACACATGATGAAAAAAATTCAATTTTCAATTAGTTTTCAAAAAAATTATGGGGGAGCACGCTTAAATTTCAGCTTTTCAGGATGTTTCCACTTTGAAAATTCATAAAATATTATATATTATTTTAAAAAATTATCTGAAACAATGAGGATAAACTACATGGTGTTACCTAATTTCTTAGTGTTTGTATTTTTGAAATTCTAAAAAAAAGTTAATCAAAAAGGGGGGAGCCCTCATGTGCTATGCTATTTTTTTTATAAAAACATGACTTGTTTTGGGCCCCTCCTTCTTGAGACCCTTAAGCTTCATTAATTTTAAGAAAGAATTAGTAGCTTAGAAACTAGACTAAGAGCACTTCAATTTTTTGTTCTTGCTACATCTTAAAACTTTGAGCGTAACTATCTTCATTTTCTTGTGCAAATCAGATTTTACCGATTTTAGAAAAAAAGTGGCATCTTAAGAACCAAAATTGTGTCACATATCCATGCACTTATCTAACACTTTCATGTTATTTTTTCATCATTAATTTCTTATTTCATTTCATTGTCAAGGGTTTGATAACCAAATCAGGGTTTGACCAAGGCAAACCCTTACATTCTAACCCTTAACCATTTTCCCCCTCTTTGCATGTGTGTTGGAAAGTCTTGTAGGAATATTTTTTAAAGAGATAGGTGTTGAAAAGTGGTAAACAAGTCATCAAAGCTACTCAAGTCAACACAAACCTAATTCAATCTTGGAGACATCATTCAACCCACTTTTTGCAGAATTGAATTTGTCAACCTAACAAGTAGACAAGTACAAATCTGGTTCCACAAAGTTGACTTCAGAATTTGTGGATTTTTTAGGTGGACTAATTCACCATTTATGGTGAATTAGTCCCACTACCAAGCTAGAGAAAAAATTTCTAAGGTTTTTATTTCACGGCATCCAGAAACCTGTTTCAACAGAATTTACCTAAAGCAGGACTAATTCACCATATGTGGCGAATGAGTCCTAGTGGTTATTAACAATAACTTCTAAAGAATTCCAAAACCTTCCAACATTATCATTCTACCTCCAGGTGCACTCCATTTAGTCTCAATAATTTTTATTTGCATTTGTTTATGTTTCTAGTTCATTTCTCCATATTACACTATGTTTCCAAACACTTCATATTTATTAGGTTTTGCATAAATAATCAGTCTATCTCTTTATTTGTTTACATTTATGTCATTTCATTTAGGCATATTTTCATTATACTTTCATTAATTTAAGTGAGCCAGGGTCTATCACTTTCCTTTAGGTGAAAAAATCTAATTGAGAAAGAGAGTCATAACAACTTACACCAAAAATCTATGGTTCAGAAATGATCACCTTTAGTTTTATAATAAACACAATGATATGATTTACAACACTCAAATCCAAAACTTAACACATAGCTAGATCAATTTTTTGGTACCACATCCTAGGACTTTGTTTGAAGCCGTACAAATATTTCTTCAATTTTCAAACCAATTTAGTTTTTCCTTTCAACACATAGTGCTCTGGATGTGTCATATAAATATCCTCCTACAAATCACCATGAAGGAAAGTAGTTTTCTCATCCATTTACTCAACCTCTAAATCATAAGCAACAATAATAGAAAAAAAAATCTAATGGATGTTATTTTTGCAATAGGAGAGAATATCTCACCATAATCAACACCCTCAACATGAGAGTAACCTTTTGCAACCAACCCTTCTTTGTACTTCTCAATACTCCATCTAAACAAATATTTTTCTTGAACACACATTTGAAACCAACAGGTTTCCATACTTTAGGAAATGGTACAAGATACCATGTATCATTTTTTTTCAAAGATGCAATTTCTTCATCCATAGTAATCTTCCATGATTATGCATCATTCATACCTAATTCCTCTTCTACATATTTGGTTTCATCCATGTTAATATTAAAATAAAAAGAAAATCTCCAATCATTATGTGTATACCTTCAAGGTGGTTGTCTATTCCTTGTAGACCTACGAACAAGTTGAGTTGGAGGTTGTTCCTCCTCTTCTAAAGATCCAAAACTAGATGAGCTCTCCTCAACTTCTTGTCTATCCTTGGGCTTTGATTCAACATTCTTAGGTGTAGAAGGAAATTGAATCACATCTTCCTATTTACTTTCTTTTGGCTACAATGTAATAGAAGAAGGCATAGTTTCTCTAAAAATAAAACTTATACTATATATTACCTTTTGTGCAAAGGGTTCCCAAAGCTTGTACCCTTTTGCACCATAATTGTACCTAATGAAGATACATTTCACAACATTGTTCTCCAACTTTGTTCACTTCTCCTTTTGCACAAGAGTATATTCCTTGCAACCAAAAACTCTAAGATGTATTAATGAAGGTTTGTGACTCGACCATGCCTCTGTAGGAATCTTATCAACAATAGTTGATGTAGGAGACATGTTAATCAAGTAATAGGTAGTGGCAACAACTTCAGCCCAAAACCTTTGTTCTAGGCCAACAAATTCTCCTAGCCTTCACCATTAGTGTCATGTTCATTCTTTTTGCAACTTCATTATGTTGCAGAGAAGACAGAGTTGTCTTCTTTCTATGAATACAACAATCTTTATAGAGGGTATGTGTAGGATCATGATGGGCCAAAAAGTGGCAATATGATGGGTATGTGGCTGACGACATTTTTTTAACCCAAAATAGATGAAATAAAAAAGGTTCTTAAAGGAGATTCTAATCTTTCCACCAATATAAATTATTCTTTACTTTGAATTTAATAAGTAATGATTATTCATTTTCTATTCAAATTATGAATAAAGTCCTGATTGATAGACTAATTAAAAAACATCTATAGCTTTCAAATAGTATCACATTTTCTGAATCAAAAACATGTGTCACATTCTATGCTTCCAATACTATAGGATTAAAAAAATAAAAATTGAATTTCATGAGGTTTTGACCAAGTGGCCAAACATATGAGTTTTTTATATTTATTAAAAGTTGTAATAAAAAATTCATAATTAATTATTTACTTGGAAAAAAATTACAAAAAAATATGCATCACATTGGGACATGATTCCTCTACTTATATCTAAAATATTATAAAAAAATATTATCATTTTATTATGGTTAGGGTGGTTAGACAGACACCTACTTATTTTTTCCCTAAAATTTAATTACTACTGCATTGAAATTTCAAATTTTTACCAAATAGATTAATTTATTTTTTAAACAAACATAGTAGTTTAGAAACTACATTCAAATTTTTTCAAATTCTATTCTTATATATTTTCGAAATAATATAGATAACTTATTCAAATTTTTACGTCAAGTTTCCTAACTCTATTTTTTCTAATTTTTTTGCCACTTAAGGGCCTATTTTTTCCATGATGATCCTGCACATACCCTAGAATCTATAAAAATCAATAGAGAAAAGTTCACCACCATTATCACTCAAACATTTAATTTTCTTCCCACTCTGTAACTCAACAATTGCTTTAAATTCTTTAAATTAACTAAAAATTTCATATTTACTCTTTAGAAAATATACCCATGTCCTAGTATAATCATCAATAAATGAAACATAATATGTGGATTTACCAATTGAAGGAACATATATAAGACCAAACACATTATAATGAATAAGATCCAATAAACCACAAGATTTATGAGAACTCAAGTAAAACTAAACACAATTTTGTTTTCCATAAATGCAATGGTCACATAAGTAAAATAATAAAAAGAAACAACTCATGTCCAAAATGGAAATGAAATGAAAATAGATGGAAGGCACTTATAGATAGGCATGGCAGTCTGTCAACTTAGTCACTCCTTCTCATACATCTTCACTGTGAGTTCCAAGATACCTATTGCACACAACACCTCTCATGAATCTAGAATATCTTGAAATTTGAGATGCTCCTATAATTTCTACATCATAGGTGCTCACAATAAGGTTAACTTCAAATGAATAACTTGAAATTCCCTCACCAAGCTTCACACACACTTTTTTAATGGCTGAAAATCATATTTGAGATTTGGCTTGATAATCAAAATAGGGATGTTGCATTGCTTTTATGCCTAATATTCTCTTGGATGGCTCATAAATCTGCATTTTCTACAAGGGGACACCATTCAATGTTTACCGGGTTACTTATAGATACACAAAGTAAAATAAGACATGATAGCACTTGCATCAAACAAATTAACGTGGATACAAGTATAAATTATGAAGAGCCATTGTGCATATACTTACAAATTAGTCTAATGAACCATCTGGATTTTCTCTACTCTTTATTGTGTCAAGTATTACCTCATGGTTAGACTCACAGACCTTCCACAAGGTCTTGTTCAAAGGTCTTCCCCCATATTTTCTCAAATGAACATTGGATGCCACAATAAGGTTTGAGTAATGAAGAATCTTACGATGCATGTCAAAGTCCTCAAACAACCAATGTTTAACACTCTTATGTGGGTACCTTCTAAGCCACATTCTAGTAACAACAACTGAGCTTGTAGGGTATTCAATTTTTTCTCCATCTATAACTGGGGCTTCCAATTTATTTTTAGCCTCAATACAACAACACAAGTAATAGTTTTTTCCCTCTTCATTTTCTTCATCTGCAATAACTACATAAACATGCCCTGCATTGATATGTGCATAAAATCACTTGAAATTAGTCAACATTACAAATACAGTACCAAGTAAGATAACAATATGGAATTTGAAAAACTAAGAGTGTAGATATATTACCTAGTTTAACTAGATATGATACGTGGTCAAATTCGACCAATGATTCCATATGTGTTAAGTGGGGTGAGATAACTTGTCAACCATTTCTCAACCCACTCCCTTGACTCACAATCATTCCAGGCTTGCATTGTACATGAAGAAAAAAAGCATGCCATCTTACATGTATTAATACTCCATGAACTTACATTTGAGCTAAGGAAAGAGTGTAGCTCACTCGATCCTGTTAGTGTACAACAATCCTCATATGGTGCAATTTTAGTACCATCCATCAACCAAAAAAATCTACGAACTGAAGATATACCTTCATTACCAAGACCCATTGAAGCATTACACCACTTGAAAATTGAACTTGCATCTATCAAATTTGCACTATCTTTATACTTTAACTCTTCTTGTGGGTATTTGCAGGATCATCATGGAAAAATTAGGCCCTTAAGTGGCAAAAAAATTAGAAAAATCAGAGTTCGGCAACTTGACTTAAAAATTTGAATAAGTTATCTACATTATTTCAAAAATATGTAAATAGAATTTGTAGAAAATTGAATGTAGTTTCTAAACTACTAGGCTTGTTTGCAAAAAAAAGAAATCTATTTGGTGAAAATTTGTAATTTCAATGCAGCAGTACTTAAATTTCAGGGAAAAACTAAGAAGTAGGTGGTTGTCTGACCACCCTAACCACAATAAAATGATAATATTTTTTTATAATATTTTATATATAAGTAGAGGACTCATGCCCTGATGTGATGCATATTTTTTTGTAATTTTTTTCCAAGTAAATAATTAATTATTAATTTTTATTAATTTTTAAAAAAATATAAAAATGTATGTCCATTCACCTTAACTTGGTCAAAACTTCATGAAATTCAAATTTTCTTTTTTAATTCTATAGTATGTGAAGCATATAATGTGACACATGTTTTGGATTCAAAATGTGATAATCATTTGAAATCTATAGATGTTTTTCAATCACCTATCGATATGACTTTAGTCGTAATTTGAATAGAAAATGAATAATAATTACTTATTAAATTCAAATTAAAGCATAATTTATATTGGTGGAAAGTTGAGAATATCCTTTAAAAACCCTTTTGGTTTCATCAATTTTGTGTTAAAAAAAGTTGTACCACATACCCATCATATTGCCACTTTTGGCCCATCATGATCCCCGCACATACCCCTCATGCTAATGCTCTTTTCACGCATGCTCCTGCACATCATGCTCCCCTTCCATGCCCAACCTCACAAAAGTTCCACATATTTTGAACACCTGTAGTGAGATGCATCCTACACAACCAATAGAACATGCACGAGTTCTTGAATTGTGTTGCATAGTTATCCGAACCATATTATATACCATGCATGTTATGCCCTCCCATGCCAAATCACTATAGAACATCCGGAAGCAACCTTTCACGAGCTCTAGAGAATGTGTGTGATCATCACTAATATAAAATTGATACTCCCTCAATACCTTCCTTTGGTCCTCTATACTATCAGTTGCATGAATGAATGCTATGTGCACAAATATCAAAACCTGTGTGGAGTTGTAATACTATGGCTGTAGAGTGTAATTCTCTGCAAATTCAACCACTGATGCTATGCTTCCAATTGGAAAGTTGTCCTTGCATAGTTTTAATTATGTGTCCAGCCATCGGGCTCTATGGGTATGTCTTGCATACTCATACACTAGATTCTCACGAAACATGGACATAAACTGATACACTAGAATCTTCTCAATAACCAAATCACGCCTTTTTGCTTGAGACCCATCTTTTGTAGCATATGCCACTATTTTATGCTTCCCTAAATCTACTAGTTTATGCCCCACCTCATCTGTGTTTTCCTTATGTTGACATACTCACATTCGTTGCAAGCCACCAGAATGCTCGCATGAACCATCCAAGAATATTCTCCTATAGAATATTTGGCCATCCTCTATTTGACATAAATTTTTTGATAAGAAATCTCTTGAAGATTTTGGTGGGGATTTTATGCCACAATCCTTTAAAACATCATTAGTATGCAAATCTAAACATATAGAATGATAAACATCATAATGGTTAGTGAATTCAATATGTAGTCTACAACAACAAGTAGTGCATGTGTGATTTATCTTGACATAAAAAGGTTTAAGAATTTCAAAAAATCTTTGAGATATACTAATTTGAGGATAAGAATTTTGAAATTTATGAAAAAATTGGGTTTGAGTCGTATCCAAAAAATGCTTTGGATGTGGCTCACAGTTCCGACTACCGATTCTCCTTCTTACGACATCCCTTTGATTCAGAGATGGCCTTGTATTATTCTTCCAATGATCTTCAATTAGTGTTATCAATGCTTCAACAACTTTTCTATCTTTATGTGGCAGTCTTCCCGAGAATTCCCATAATTCATTTGAATTGGTACCCTCAATTCTTTGTTGCCTTTGAACAACTCTTGATAAAGTTTTTCTACTAATTCCCATTTGTTCACTTGTATTTTTAATGAGATGAGATCTCTTTGTTTGATAGCTTACCAAAGTTGATGTAATGACACGTCAGGTGACATTACTATCCTTTGAGCATGAGGTCTTACCCAAAATCTCATAATCATCCATTAGATTCTTCACAATAGTTTTTTCACTTGATGCATTTGATGTTCTCAACCCAAGAGTCTTCATGATGTTTATGTACTTTAAACCCTGCATCATTTGAACAAATAGTTGACATCTTCCAGTCTCATTTAGCCTTTCAAAGAATATTTTCCAATTCTTATCAGCATATCTTCTACAAGTGCGTTTTGGAATTTTACCTTCCATGTGCTTCAAAATATCCTCATCAATATTAATCAAAAACTTTGGCTTTCTACGTAAAATTCTAGGCGGTGTTCTCTTCGGTACATACATCTCAACATTAGCAATTTCATCAAAATTTAATTGAGGTGGGCTAGATTGTGTACCTTCGACCGAGGATGGAATAGAATACATATTGTGAGGTTCACATGGGGATGATGGGATACCTTGTTTATAAAATCCGAGTGATGATGTGGTGGATGGTGTCCAACCATACTCACTTGTGGTAGATGGTGTCCCTCCATATTCGCTTGTGCTTAATGGTGTCCCTTTGTATTCACTTACAGTAGAGGGTGTGTCTCCAACTCTAGTATCTGCATCTCCCCTAGCACGACTCTTTCACATTCATGCCCTTTGTGCTGCCAATTTCTTTTCTCTTTTTGACGGTTGAGATTCCTCTTCAATTGGCTTGTTTTCATCAATTGTTCCCAATTTTTGTTTTTCATGATATTCCCTCATCCATTTTTTCTCTTTATCTCTGAAGGCTTGGAGCTGATCATCTATTAGTTTTTTCCTTTCAACAGTGTGTTTCTTCGACATGATGAATAATTTTACCTGTGCAAAAAGTGCTAAGTCAAGTCAAATTAACTAATAGTGAAGGGTTGTAAAATTCTATTAAAGAGGGAGACCAACGGTCACCTCTTTCAAATGTTAGTTTTTGAAGTTGAAGTGGTTTGTTTTTTAGCACCATATTGTGAAAGGTGGAATCAAGTTCAAGCTAACCCCATTGTAGGGAGATGACAGGGAACAAGATAAAATGGCAAGGATAGAGATGATGGGAAGGAAGGAGTTCCTCAAGCATGAGGAAGATAAAGATGGTGAAGGTGCAACTACTTACACAAAGAAAAGAGTTGAGGTAGAAAAAGTAGACAAAGGAGTAATGTTAGAAAGGAAAAAGGATGGAGAGATAGTGATGAGAGAAAGGGAATCCCTTATACAGGATCTAGACATGTTTGCAAAGAAGGTTGGAGACAAGAAAAGGTAGGAACAGGTGTAGGACAGTCTAATACTTTCAAAACAGAGGTATGGAAACCTGATGAAAAGAAATGTGAGGTGAAGAACCTTGGGGCAGAGACCCTAATGCAAGGAAAAGGAAAGATAAGTGGAGACAAGATGAGAAGAGGCAAGAATAGCCTAGTAAGGTCATGGTGGAAGAGATGGATTGTCCAATGAAAGGGCAAGATGGAAAGCAACAGACTGATGACAAAGAAGATGGAAGACCACATGATGAGAAGGTCTTAGAGGCAAAGGGAAATAAGGTAGAGGTAAAAGAGTGTTGATGGATTAAGGAAAGCGATGAAGGGCTTGTCAAGAATAAATAAATTATGATAGGGGCAATGTTGTGTCCCCTACAGATAAAGAGAGACAAGGAGCAGACAATCATTGTAGAAACAATGACATTTAAATTAGAAGACATAGAGGTAAAGGGAGATTTGATTCAAATTCTAGATTCAAAGAACCCATGTAGGGGGAAAGAAAAAGAAGACAAGACAAAAAGTTTGATGTAGGTCATAAAAATGGAAGTTGCAAAGAGCCTAGATAAAAGCCCAGTGGAAGAATGTATGATAGTTGATGATAAAGATAAGTGAGTGGAAAGCATGGTAGATGCAGTAAGTGGTCCACTAAAGGGACAAGAAGATAAAGAGCCTAAAAATACAGTGTTGGAAAAGAGTTCAATGGAGCATAAGAGATCAGAGGATGTGATGCATCAAAAAAGCAAAGGAAAGTTCTGAGACAGAGTTTGTAGGTGTAGTCACCATAAAAGGTGAAACTGAAAATACAAAGTGTTTGCATGAATCAAAGATGGAAGAGACTAAGGAAGATATGTTTATAAAGGTTGGCCAAGTGAAGGCTAGAGGAAAGGTGAGAGTGGGATCTCCAAATAAAATGGAGAAGAAAGCAAAAGATGAGGCTAGGATAGTGGATGGCCCTAGATGGGTAAGAGTACTGATGTGGAAATTGTATGTAGTTGTGGAAATGGTTCCTAGATGGGAGAACCTGAAGTAGATGGTGAAGAGGATGGATAAGAGGAAAAGAGTGAAAGGAGTTCTTTATTACTTCCTTGTTTTGATGATCATGTTTATGGAGGTGAAGCCAAGGGTGAAAAATAAAAGAAGAAGGATAGAAAGTGGACTGTTTGGAAGTAAGTGACACCATGGAACAAGTTAGGAGCAATTGGATGTAGCCATGGATGATAGGACAAAGCAGGAAGGTGCAGGTTCAAGGTGATCACTCAAGAGAGGAATTGTTTTGCAAGGACAAGGCCAAGCCTAAGGTGAAGATGAAGGCAAGAGGGAGAAATGGTAGGAACAAGGAGGATCATCAGAGATTTTTTGCAGGTCAAAGTAGTATGATGAGGCCATCATAAGGTCATTAGAATAGGTTGAAAGTCAGTTTTAGTGTCAAAAAGTGAAAAAATTGCAAAAATAGAAAAAAAATGCAAAGTTTCACTAAAAAGGGAATTGAAAGGTCATTTTAGGCGGTTGTAGAGGTAGCAGTGCCTTTAAAAAATTCCATGTAAATTTTGGAGGGAGGTTGGCATGACTCCATTTAAAAATTTGAATGAAATCTTTTGTTGTTTCCACGTTTTTCCCTATTTTCTGAATGTTGTTGGCAATAAATAGTCTATACAGTGAATATTGTGGCATGAAATGAATTGGGAATGATAGTGGAGTGATTCTACTATGATTTCAATCAGATTGGAGGCTTAACCATTTAGTTTTTTGGGTTTTAGAGTAGATTTTCAAAGACTGCCTATGTAACTTAGAAATTAAGGGTTTGAGAGTACAAAGAGTGCAAGCTTGATCCATTCCACCTTCTATAGGTATTGTAACTTGGTGGAATGGATCATAATAGGTAGGGTTAAATGTTTGGGGATCTATTTTGTGCACGTGTGTTCATTTGAGTGAGTAGGAGTGATGCCTAGGGCTGGAAAAGTCAATTTTCCTTGTGAATTTGAAGGCTAGATGGTGGGGTTTGTCAAAATGATGAATAACTTGTTGATCTAATGAACTTTTAAGTTTGTGCAGGGTATTTTGAAGGTGTTTGATGCTATGTGGGGGTTTGGAAAGGCTTGGGCATATGAATTTCAATAAACCCTTGGGTTTTAGCATGTAAAAGGAGGGTTTGTTGAGACAACACTTTAGAATGTTTGTGTCTAGGAACTAACCATGGATTTTGTTGTTTTAGAGCCTATAAAATGAATGTCCATTGGTTTGGAGTAAAAATAGAGTCTTTAAGAGGGACCTCCTTTGTAAAATGGGGCTAATCTAGTAGCCTTTGGGCAGCGTAACCTATTGAAACTCCATATTGTTGCAAGGGAACCTTATGTGATTTGTTGGGCATTATACTTTGAGTCTGAGTGGATGCTAAATGGATGATGCGTTGGACCTTTTATGGCCTTCTCTAAAACATAGGTCCATTCGATGAATTTTGAGACCTACAAAGCAAAGGATATTATTTTGGGTAGTTTCGGATAATGAAGTTTTGAAGGTTGTTTCTTTGTATGCATTTGATCAAATTGGGTTGGTTGTTGTGTTGCTCCACCTTGTTTGCATCAGTATTTGAATTGACATTAGGTTGTTATGAGTTAATCTTCACCTTGGCTCTGCATCAAGAAGGCCTTGGAGTTGTGAAATATAGAAAACCCTAGATATTTATGAGCAAATTGAGGGTTTTTGTATCGGAAACCTATTTGAGAATGCATTAGGAGTATATTCCAATTTTTTAGAGACATGTATGGAAAATTTGGAAGCATTGACAAGGCAATCATCTAGTTTGTGTAACTGTTTGACAAAATACCTCAATGAAATCTTTGGAAGAATACACAAAGAAAGTAAATTGTTAAATTTAACAAAATGCCTCAAAGAGATGTGGTTTAAAAATGTAATAGGAAACTATATAGAATTGTGTAATTTAAAATGTCCATTGATTACCTAAGGTTGTAACATGAAAAACAAACAATTTGATCAAAATGGAATAAGCAAAAGAACAAAAATGAAAGCAAGCCATAATAGAATGAAAGAAAATGTACGAAGACTTCACATACCTATAAAACCAAAGTTTCAAATGGAGGATTTCTACCCAATTATGTAGTCTTTGCTTCTTCTTTCCTCAAATTCCTCAAAAATTTGACTTTTTCAAAAGCTTGTTCCCCTCCAAACTTCAATAGTATATTAGTTATCACTGCAATTCAAACTTGAATTCATATTACATGCCTTCCAATGTGAAAACTCTGCTATTTCATGCAAAGGTGATGGAAATATCATGAAAAATGTGGTGGAATCTAAATATCATGCATGCACACTTCACTCAATCACCAAAAAACTGCTTTTTGTTAGAGCATGCGCAGAACCAGGAGAATATGTAGAATGTGGGCCATCACAAGTATATTGTGCTTTTTAACCGTTTTTAGTGAAAGAAATAACACACATGCATTATAATGCGCTCACGTTATTTCTCACTAAATGGCCATCTCTCTATTTATCAATAACGCACTCGCGTTATAATAAATTAGTTTTTTTAATATATTTATATGGTATACCCACTCCCACCCTATCCCCCACACACTTTCACCCTCTCCCATCCTCTCTCCCACTCTCCCAGTCTCTCCAACTCTCTCCCATGCTCTCCAACTCTCCCACCCTTTCTCCCATGCTCTCTTACTCTCCCACCCTCTCTCCCACTCTCCCACACTCTATCCAACTCTCTCCAACCCTCTCCCACCCTCTCTGACACTATCCCACACTCGCCCACCCTCTCCCAAACCCTCTCCCACCCTCTCTCCCACTCTCCCAATTTCTCCAAATCTCTCCTGCCATCTCCCATGCTCTTTGAATCTCTCTAACTCTCGAACCCTCTCTCCCACCCTCTTCCACCCTCTCTCCC
>VDFB02000013.1:97080239-97250899 GCA_007258455.2 Sequoia sempervirens
CATATTCCTGAATTGATTCCTCCATAAAAATTGCAGGCTTTAATTCTTGACGGAGTATCACCCGCAAGGTTGTGGCAAAGGGATGGCCAGGCTACACTCAAGTTGAATGAGCTATATTGCTACTTTGAGCATGTTTTTATTGCTCAAGATGTGCTTTTGAGAGATTTTAACTAACTGGTGAGTTCGCTCAGAATGTTAAAACATCTGGAAAGTCTGTGCCTAAAATTTGGAGTTCAATATTATGGATGGAAAATTGAATGGAATTGCTTGCTAAAATCTTAGAGAGCTAACCATTCTGAAAACTTTAGAGTGGCATTCTTTAATAATGTAGAAGGAGAAATCGCTTCAAGCAACAAGGGAGAGACAACGGAATATCAGTTTCGCATGAAATGCCTTGAAGCCATAACTCTATGTAGTGAATAAACACAAGAAAAAATTCAATTAGTGGGCACTTGTGTCCCACCCTTAACTCTCTTAAGTATATGTCACAGCAAACCGTAATACTGAAACCATAAATTGACCGAAAAATACCTAAATCTATCGACACATAAGAATCTATTTATGGGTACAAATTCCTTGAAACGCTATACTACCAGCAATCATGGAAAAGCTTAAAATCTCAAATACCAATATCTTTAAAGCCCGCAATTCTCAAACCCTAAATTTAAAAAAAAACGCCTGGACATTTATTAATGGGAAAGTGGGCTACACACTGGAAACCTCTAAGAGTCTGGAAGCGAGTCCGGAAATCTCCAGGAGAAGTTGGTGGGCCTTTCTTTTGGGAGGCAATGCGTATACTGGCGTCTCCCGCTCTGCAATTCTCCGCGATGAAGGAGGAGGCGCCATCGGCATTGCCGTCGGCTCCTCCCCTACGGAGAGCCCCAGCCTCACCCGCGATGGCAAAACCGCCGCCGTTCCTTGCATATCTTTATTTTGGCCTCCAATCGATATGGTTTTCTGCAGAACTTGAATATGCGCGAAGGCTTTCCCTATTTGAACAAAGGCCGGCCGTTTTTAAGATCGACGATTCAAGTTTACGTAGAAACGTGCAAGGCAATTTCACCGTCTACAACCGTCCGATCACTTTCCGTTAATTTTTGCACCATTTTTTTTCTGCTCACTGTTTTTCCTGGAATGAACTATATTCGCGTTCTCAGTTTTTCCTGCGGCACGCAGTCGCTGCTTACATTTTAACCGGTTTATTGTGAAAAGATTGAAGCAGCAAATTTAAAGATACTCGTTTAATATTTTTTACAAATCTGCTTTGCTAGGGTTTCATAATATTTAGTATTGTCAACAGCATACACAATTTATATGAGAAAGGCTAAGTCACTTGCCAAGGTTCATTATTAAAAATAAAGGCCAAGTCACTTGCCAAGGTTCATTATTATTTACATACTCTTAATTAAAGCTTAGTTTGTCATCCTTTCATATAGTTAAATGATTCCCTAATGTTAATAAGAACCACACGGAGATGCTTTAAGCGTTAGGATAAACTATTTCATATGTTAATTTTTTTAAAATTAAATATAAAATATTTAATGTGTTATAATCAAGATTATTATTATTATTATTTTTAATGAATAGGCAGCGATCTATATTTATAAAGATAAAATTACATATTCACAAAAAAAGGTGGGTGGTAAGAAGGCACACCCCGAGAATCACATGGGCAGCGCCCAAAAAAATCAAAAAAATAACCAATCACATGGGTCGAGGTCAGAAGTCCATGATTACAAAACATATAAAAAGGGTCATTAAGAGGCCAAAGCAGTGTTAGTAGAGCCAGGAGGGTCTCTGTCATCCAAGTTCTCACCCCATACATCAGCGGGGTCTGGAGTGACATCAGAAAGAGGACCCCAACCATCATCAACATCTTTTTCCTTCTCTTTATCTTTATCCTCGCATCAGGGCGAGATTGCAAGCGTCAGACACGGAAAGCATTTACCAGAGTCAGAAATAGGAGTGTCATCAGAGGGCCGCCTGGAACCACATCACCGCTCCTCAAAGCACCGCCAGAGGGCCACCCCTGGCCAACCTGCGGCAGAGGAGAGCGGGTCCACCAAGGAGGACGAGAATCCCGTCGAAGAGGAGGCTAAGAGTGGGGACGCACAAAACCACTAGAACCACTCCCCTGCCAGCCTCAAGAAGGGGACCGGTCGTGGGAAGAGGTGGGCAAAGCGGGCACCCGAGCAACAGCACACAAGGCATTGCCCCAGTGGTCCAGCAACACTTGCAGGTGAGCAACCTCAAGTGCAACTTTGTTAGCTTGCACCTGAATCTGTAAGAGCACATTAGAACAAATAATAGTTTTAGCATATAAAAAGACATTAATATCCATTTGAGAATGAGCAAATATGCAAGCATTTTTGTCTTTCTAGATATTGAAAAGGATTTCCACCCTTAAAGTGTGCCAAAGCTGGGTATACTTAGCAAGAAATCTAGGTGAGTCTCCCAATAGAATCATATGCCAGGAGAAAGGCTCTGGCCTAAAGGGCCGAAAGAAGTCATGAATCCAAGTCCAAAACTATTGAGCTCTAGGACAAAACCAAAAAAGATGCTTAAAAGTCTCAACTTGCCCACAAAAAGGGCAACAAGGGTCCTGGACCCCTAGGTGAACAAGCTGAGAATCCACAGACAAGCCTTGAATAAATAAAGTGTTAAAATGAACTGTCGGAAGTCGCTTCCACCAAGGTTTGGTCCCACGAATTCCAACCTTATGAAGCATCTATGTAGGAATAGCATTTACCAGACCATTAAAGGTAGCACGATCCTGGTTATGAAGCCTGTACGGGGCACAAAATTCTCCCCACTGCATGATACACATTGTGGGTCTATAAAAAATCTGTTGTAGGGTCTAAATACCCTTTTTTTTAATCTGAGTGCCTTAAGCTAAGGCGATTTAGCCAATGGTTGAATATTGCTAGCAAAAAGGGGCGACCACCAAACATTCTATTGGTTGAGTGAAAGCCCATCACTGAAACTAGAGCCAACCCAGTGGAGCCAAGGCTTAACTGCCTCTCAGGGTTTCCCAATGCTTTTAGCCACAAAAGTTCCCACAATTTGGACTAGTTCCTCCGTGACCATAAGGGTCTGAAAACCAATCCCCTTCCAGGTGGGTCTATGTGCAGGAAAGTTTGACTGGATGCAATGTTTAAGAAGAATTTTTCAGGGCACAAATTATCCATTTAACACACAAGGCAGTCCCTTGCAGTTTAGTGGAGAGCAACCCAAGTCCTCCAGAATCTTTGGGAAGGCAATAGAATTCCCAAGCAAAACGGTGAAACCCTTTGTGGGAATTAGCAAAGGCCCAAAGAAAATCTCAAAGCAATTTTTCAAGCTTGTCATAGGCAATGTTTGACGGGGCCCAACAAGAGGAATAATAAACATGGGTAGCCGCAAGCACCTTGGAACACACCTAGAATTTCCTTGCCAAAGAGAGGGGCTTAGTAATCTAGTAAGCAAGCTTTTGCTCGACCCTAGAAAGAACAACTTGTCATAACTCAGTCGAAAATGCTTGGAAAGCAAAGGGAATGCCTAGGAACCGAAAAATTTCTCCTAACCCAATCCACTTCCAATTATACTGCTAAAACCAAGGAGGAGTGGGTAGAATAGATTGTCCGTAGAACAAAGTTTTGTGCCACTAAATGGCAGAGCCAAAAGTAAGACAAAAAGTATTAAGGCAATACAGGGCCGCTTTAATATTTTCTTCTTCCTCCAGAAGAGTGAGGAAAGAGTCATAAACAAAATGGCCATTAACCAGTTGATCCTAAGAGTTAGGCAACGAAATACCCTTGACACGTTGTTGGGAAACCGCATTGGCCAAGAGGTAGCCAAATCCTTTAACCACAAGCACATACAGAGAGGGGGCAAGCAGGCACCCTTATCGAATGGAACGAAAGAGTCCAAAGGCAAATGATTGACGTCCATTAATGGTGATACAAGCAGAGGCATCTGCAAAAAGTATATGAATAGCCTGAATGAAATTAGGCCCAAAACCCAAAGCTTGCAACATAGCAAGAATAAAAGGCCATTCAATGCGGTCATAGGTTTTGGCAAAATCAATTTTAACAAAAATGGCTTTCTGGTTTGAATGTCTGGCCCATTCCATGCCTTCCCAAACAACAATAATATTATCCAAAATGAACTTGGATTTGATGAATCTTGTTTGCTTCGAGCACATAATCTGAGGTAAAAGATGGTGGATCTTCAGAGCTAAAGCCTTGACAATAATTTTGTAGGAGACATTGAGAAGCATGATAGGCCTCCAGTTGTAAATATCCTCTGGATCCCCAAATTTAGGTATGAATTTTGTATTGCCTTTATTTATTAAGCTACCTAGAGAATTGGCATGAAAAGCCTCTAATTAAACATGATGCAAATCTTGCCCAACACAGTCCCAAGGGCCTTGTAAAATTCACAAGGGAAACCATCAATTCCTGGGGCTTTGTCATCAACCATGGAATGAATAGCTTCCTTGAGATCATCAATTGTTAACAATTGATCACAAAAATTTCTCTAGGCTGAGGAAAGCCTATTTGGCACAACAAAAAGACAATCCTGAAGGGCTTGTTATCACACAGGTGTGGGTTCCTGTGCAATGAAAACCTGCTCATAATGATGCACAAAGGCCTAGAGAATGTTAGGGATCTCATAGAGCACTTGAATGCCATCTTTGATTTTTTTAATGCCCGGGGATGTGTCTAACACATACCGCCAAAAAAACTCTTTGGAGGCACGATCACCAATTTTTAGCCAAAGTAGTCAAGTTTTGATTTGCGCACCTTTGGTAGCATAATTGTCTGCAACTTGCTTTTTATGCCTTAATTATGCCACCCTGATTTGCAATGATGGGGAAAAGGGGTTGGCCGCCAAAGCTTCAATAGTTGAACGCAGGTCAGTGGTGGTAGCCTCATAAGACTGTCGACGAAAGATAGCTAGTTGACGCCCATAAGTACACAAAAATCTAGTCGTGTGTTTGATAGCATCATTCCACCAAGTAATCCAGCCTATATGATGAGATGGCTTGCACTCCAGATTCCACACTCTACGAATGTGGGCCAGGATAGGCTTGTGATAGAGCAAAGACATTAAAAAAGAATTGAGTTTTACATGTGTGAGGTTGTTGTGTCTCCCATTCAATGTGAAAAGAAATGGGGAAGTGGTCGAATAGAGTCACATCCACTAATTGCTTAACCGATAGAGAAGAGTTGTCAAAAGAGAAAAAAGATTGAGTCGAGATCATGGCATGATCAAGGTGCTTAAATATTTTGTCAGAACCGGCCCTAAAATTACACCAAGTGTGCTAGAGAGAATGAGAATGGTGGTGACCAATATTGGGATCAAAAAGCCCCAATTTATTGTGCATGTAAAACCACGCCTCCCGTTCACCAGCTGCCCATCTAAATGGTAGGGTGTCATCCCTGTCATACACCATCTCAACCATATTGAAATCCCCACATAGTAACTAGACAACAACTGGCAATGAATTAGCAATCCAATGCCAAAGCAAAGAGCGCTTCATAGCATCATTAGAAGCATAAACATTAATAAGTCCAAAGGAATGATTATCAATGTTAAGAAGAATCCAGACGAGCCAATGAGTAGGATCAGACCCGTGGTCAACCACACAAGCATGCCACCATGGGGACAAAAGGGTGACAGCTCCACAACACCTAGCCTCATGCGTAGTGCAAAACATTTTGCTGGCCGATCAAATAGAACAGTAAGCCGAAGCAAGCAAAAATCCAAAAAAAATAATCTCTTGGAGACAAAGCACTTCAATACTAGAATATTTTTGCAAAGTATCCCTAACAAAATACTTTCTAAAGAGGTTTGTCAGACCTTGAATGTTCCATGAGAGAAAATTCATGAATGAAACTCCTCCATATTGTCGGAGTTCGGTTCCTCTTCATTCAGGGAAGAGAAATGATTCTGCAAAACCTCTGGCGGAACTGATCCAATCTGAACAAAAGAAGAGGAAAATCTCTACTTTTCTTGCACATATTCACCCGCTTCAAGCGGTGGAGACAGACTACAAAATCGCCTTTGAGCTCCCAACACAGGAGGAGAAATGCTTGGCTGAGCAATCATAATGGCAGTAGGTTGAGGCGTTGCCTTTGTCCTGGGCTGCATCGAAACATTATCAGCTCCAACAAGAGCATCCATCCCCTTCTCTAAAGGGTTTGAAACGACCTTCGATGGATTAGAGGCCTTAGAGGCCGACCCAGAACTAGCTGACTTATTTTTCTGGTTTGTAACTGTGGTCCATTTTTCATCAAGTTTGGCAACAGAAGGCTCCGCTTCACGAGGCTTTTCAGTATCTTGTGGTGGAGAAGGTGTACAAGGCACTACCAAAGGGGTAGTCCTTAATTTTGTGGTCTGATGACTGACACTTATAACACGTGTTGGGAAAATTAAAATAAGTGACTTTCTAGGTATGCCAGAGAGCTCCAATTTGAATATCAATGGATTCTTTCAAATCGTTGGAGAGGTCTATTTCCACACATGCTCGTTTCTGGGGCCGGGCCTGGAAAAACCTATCGGGCTCAACACAAATGACCCTCCCTAGTGAGGATGCAATATAATTAAAAAAAGGCACACAAGGCAAAGACAAACCAGGGAATTCAATCCAGACCGGGACCCGCAACTTGGTGTCATCTGAGATAGCAAAATCTTGAGTCCATGCCTGGAAAACCAACAAGAATGACCTAACATACCAAGGACCATGGGCTAAGATAGCCTGTACATGATTGACTTCCGCAAAGTGGAACAAAAAAAACCCTTGATTAAATTTTGGACCATAACAAGGCAGACCCCATGAGGGACCTAGGCCTTGTTGACCCATTCTTTAAGCACACTTTCAGAGGGGGTCCTTTCAACAAAATAACCCATAAGGGTGTGTTGCTCAAGCCATTAGCAAGCAAAATCAAAATCTAGTAAAGGAAAAATCACATTAGCTAGGGAATCAAAATTCTTACCTCGTGAAATATTTTCAGAACAAATTTTTGAGGTCGTTTGTTTGAAGGAGGAGCCATTGAGCAATGTCGTCGAACTGCTAACACCAACATGAACTGTTGGTTTAGAGCCAGTTGAAGGCATATTAAAACACAGAAATCGTAGTAAATGTGGTCGTACACACAATAAAAGAGGGGTTTCCTGTGCAAAATGTGCAGTATGACGCAAGAGGGGCCAAGGGTGATCACAAAAACCACAAAACCCTAGCAGAGCTCATTCACCTTCTTGTCTTTATTATTATTATTTTTTTGGAAATATATGGTTTTGTTATATTATTATTTTAAATCATTTTATTAATTTAAAAAATCAACCATACAATCAGCAAATTAGTAGACAAAATTAGCAGTAAAACATAACAAGAATCATGTTAAGTTACATCTAAACCATGGTTGGAACAAACCAGCATGAGATTTGAGTTTCCTTCAACCTTTTGAGTTTCATTCATCCAACATTGAAGCAAAAAATGTATACAACTTACAACACTTTGATTTTTTCAATAGGTGGTCTTGCTTCACTATCAAAACAACTAGTGTATATGCACTTTGAGGACTAACCCCTTGATGAAAACATAGGATCATATTTTTTCACTTGATGATGGAGAAAAAATCTCAGATACCATGAAGAAGATCAATAGCTGAATCTACTTCCATGAAGATCAATAGTTGAATCTACTTCCATGAAGATCAATAGTTGAATCTATTTCCAACCCAAAATCTACACCCATCATGTCTGTTCCATTGCACTTTGTGGCTCCTAGTTGTTGTAAAATCTGATCATTCATACTCTGAAGATCATCAAGTTTTGTGTTTTCCATTGAGCTATCCAAGACCGACGGCTCTTCCTTCAATCTGTCTAACTCATACAATACCTTATTAACAGATAAATAGCTCAAAATCTTTATCAACAAGTTTTTGTTCAATCTTATTTCCATAATCTGCCAAACCTACCTTATTGTTAAAGCCAAGTAATCCATAGTTTTCCATTTGACCTTAGTTCAAACAATATTTGAAGATCCATTAACAATGGTAATTCTGTGTAGCTAGAGAAAAATGTTGTGTAAATTCTTGTCTGGATCAATGGAAGGTCGAGTACTTTGTAGATTAACTATTTGGATGGACAACTCAACACAAATCATTTGTAGTTCAATTTAAGGGGGGAAGATGGTGTTAGAAAACACAACAAGACAACGGAGTTTCCAAAAAAAATTGAGAATTACTTGTCTACAAGAGTGGACTAAAATATCAAAGGCAGGAGAAGCACCCAAGAGGATTTAGAATATTGAAAATCATAAGAAATGAAAATATTTAGTTAATTTTGGTAATTAATAGATAACTAGCATATATATCTTAATATTAATCTATATAGTATACCCCTATATCATTATCCATATGTACTTTTTTAAATTAAAAAAAGCAAAAAAGCACAAAGCAAAGACATAATATTACATTTAAATTTTATAATAAAATTATAATAATATTAATCTAACTATATATTTACATTATTATATTAAAACTTTTTTGAATTATTAATAATATTAATTTTTTTTAATATTAAATACATTATATTATATTATTTTAGAAAGAATATTCTATTTTTTAGATAAATATGATATAATATTATAATATAAATTATCTCTTATATTAATTTTTTTTGATACGTAAGCAAGGATTTATATTCATTTGTAAAAAGAAATTTTTTACATAGATAGCCCTCTGGGGCGAGATTTACTGAGTTGCCCTATCCATATCAGTGAGAAGCCCAACCAACACTACTAACACTAATAGAAAGACCACCCTTGATCGATATAACCAAAATGTCTGCATAGGAATACACATTTTCCTTTTGTGAACTGGAGACAACCAAACCATTGCTATATATCAATTACTAAATACTATAATAGCAGTACCTAGAGACATCCCTATCACCTGAGACAAACCAAAAATATTTTTGAACCAAACACAACCCTTAACCAAACCCCACACCAAACTTGTCCACCTCTAAGAAACCATTCGCACGGACGAAGGCTATGAAATTTGAAACTCAACGACCATGTGGCGAGGGAGGAAGCTTTAACACATGTAGTAGGTAGTCCAAACCAACTATCACCAATTCCATGTGAGCGACCAAAGCCATGCCTTTCAAATCCAATAGGAAAGGGTAGTACTTCATTACCTCTCCTAGCACATAGAGCAAACACAAATCTCGCGGCTTGGGAATTCCCATTCTAGGGGATGTCGCATACAATGTAGCCTCCAACCCCACCAACAAATCCACATAGAAGAGCTTTTTTAACAATGCCTCAACCTCTCTTTTGCTTGACCTTATTTCTAAATTGACACTAGGAACTGTGAAGTTATATCAGTGTCGACCCTGTGAGACTCATCATCCTCCAAATAGCTCTTCCCTAGTATCATCTTTACCACGACCAAAATGAGAGTGTCGTACTTCTTGAGGATTCTCTTGAGGTGTTGTCCATAATCGACCCACAGAATGTCATCTACCTACCAAAACTCAACAAATGAATTGGAGTAGCTGCCTCTATGCTCGTGAGAGTCTCCGAAGAAATTTTGACCATGAATTTTGGCCTCTCCTCCATGGTTAACCAACAAAACTAGAATTCCCCAACACTAGACCTTCACCATGCACAAATGCAGCAATAATCACAGTGATAAAAGAAATAAGGACCCTTACAAACCATAAATAATGTGAAGCTTTTCACACCATGATGGCAATGGCATGTATTAACCATGTCGTGCTTGTTGCCAACTCATCACCATAGTCGAAGCACCAGATAGCACATATGGAGAGAATTATCAAATCCCAAAGGGGCTAAGACATGATAGCCCAAACTCCCAAATGTGTGCTTTGTAAATCACCAAACACTATCATCATTGCAAAGATATTATAGATGGATTTAGCAACCACCGATGCATGCCACAACAACTTCGCCAACTCCACACCATTCGACCAAGTTGACACCACTGAGATGGCAAGCGAGATATGCCAAATAAACATGCCAAATGTAACCGCCAACTAATCTTAAGGAACTCTGACCTTTCCATGATAAAATGTGTGGAAAGGCACCCTCCCATCCACCCACTCTTATATTAATATTATTAATATTCTCTTTTTTAATATCTAAATCTAATCTTATAAGAATATTAAATCTAATAAAATCTCTATTTTAATATTATTTCTATAAAGAATATTCTATTTTTTTGAATTAAATCTATTATTAATTGAAGTATAAAAATATAATAATCTACATATATAATGTTACATTTAAATCTTATAATAATCTACATATTAATATATTATATCTTTATTAGATTTTTAGAAAATAATTTTTAAGAAATTTTTTATTTTTATTATTTTCAACTTTTTGACTTTTTTTAATTAATTAAAAATATAGAATGTTACATTTAAATCTTATAATAATATTAATCTAACTATATATTTGCATTATTATATTAAAACTTTTTTGAATTCTTTTTTTTTAAATATTATACACATTATATTATATTATATTAGATAAATATGATATTAATTAATATTATAATATAAATCTTTTATATTAATATTATTAATAACATTAATATTCTCTTTTTGATATGGGCGTGTCCAAGGCGAGAAGCAAGAAATTGACCCAGATGGTTTTCATCCATGTCATGCTGGGAGAAATTGATGAAGCCCTCGACAACATGTCGACGACAACCTGATGATCTTGATGCCGCAGAACTACTACATGACGCGTAGGAATGGAGTGGAGGTGATGAAATTCCCTCTAGTAAGAACTCTCGACTTGATGGGGTTTGCAAAATTATGAGATGAGAAAGAAAGAAGCATCATGTTCCTACTCAGAGCGACAAAGATGTTGGCAAACCCACCCTGACACTGGGCATTGAAATATGTGGAGAAAGAAGGGTTGGTGAGCAAGATGGTTGTGGGTGATGATGCGATTGGGACCTTGTCACAAGGGAGGAATGGGTGGCAAACAATGGCAGAGACCCATAACAAAAGGCAAACATCCCTACGCACCAAGCTTGTGGAGCAAATTGTCTAGTGGTGGTAGACAAGAAAAGGGCAGAATCAGAGGGTGAAGAAGAATAAGCAAGGTGGTCTCAGTAATGTCTCTTTTTTTGCATTAGTGGTCGAAAGTTTATGTAATTGATTTAATAGAAAGATAGAAATAAAAAACAAGAGTTAGTCCTGTGTATGATCAATGCCCATGTTGGTTCTGGGACATTTTGTGTAAGTATTTAGGGTTTGGGATACAAGTCCACTCTGTGGTGGCCCTTTTGATCAATGACCTATCGATTGTAATCTAGGGAAGGCAGAAGTATACACAACAATCTATGGAAAATATGTAATATTTCCTTTTTGAAGTAATAAAGGGTGTTGCCCCTTAGCAGCGATCTAACAAGTAAAAAAAAACATTAATATTCTCTTTTTTAATATCTAAATCTAATATTCTCATTTTTAATATAATTTATATAAAGAATATTCTAGTTTTTTAAATTAAATCTATTATTAATTCCAATATAAATAATATTATAATCTAAATATATAATGTTACAAATATAATGTTACATTTAAATCTTATAATAATCTAGATATTAATATATTATATCTTTATTTGTTTTTTATTCATTTTTTTAAGATTCCTAAATTTTTGGATTTTTTGTTTTATTTTTTTTGTGATAGATGTGTTGACCTCCTATAGGAATCCGTGTTTCCATTGTAGGTTATACCTCTCAACATAGCTCAACGTAAATATTTATTGTTTTGATTATAATTTATAATTATAATTTATAAGCTTTTATTTTTAGATGTAATATAGATATAATAAATAATATATAAATAATAATTTTATATAATATTATAATAATATAATAGAGTTAAAAAGTGTATGTTTACAAGTTAAATATAGTGATGACATGAAAGACAAACATGTGGTTAAAAGTAGGTAGTCTTCCATTCAATAATGTGCACATTCACGAACATTGAAAATTTTAATCTAAATAAATCATGCATATCCTGGATAGATAGAATTAATCATGATAGTTGGAAGTTCTTCACTAGTCGAATAGGCATGTCAATGCTACCACATTCCATCAATACACTACACAGAACAAATCAATGAAAGACATGAGAAGGTCATGTCATGAAGAACACCACACAAATTAGAGTAGGTTTACTATGAAACCCATCAAAAGAAACCATCTAAAATGAGAAATCTTAAATAAAATATGTCTTCCAAAAGTTGGTTTGTAGAAGAATTTCTTCATTGAATAACAAAACATGATTTAAATTAAGTTTATATGTTTGTTCAAAGTAGTTCATTTTACCTTCCAACAATGAAGCTTGTACAACACATACTTTACCTTGAAATTACTTTGCATCCAAGTATATGATGTACAATATTGAGTATAAATAGAAGTATATTCTTCAGTCTTTAGCAATATATTCTTCAAGTTCAAAGCACCTCTTCTTGAAACTGCATCTCCATATTCACATGAATAAGGTCATGGTAGTAGCAAGAAAAAAAATCCAATTACATTTCAACATAAACATCACATGGAGAATTTTTCCCCTATGTAAAAAATTGCATGCCACAATAGATGCCATGATGGTCATCAATAGCTCTAAAGGTGCATAAACTGAATCATCACCTATTAACGAATTTAATTATTAGAACATCAACAATTTGAGAATTTTCTATTTCTCACAAATAATGGTGCAAAATGGTTATAGAAAAAAGAAAATATCTATCAAGTATAGGTGATTTTTTTGTCCAAGTCTTTAGTCTTTGCTAATAGTTTTTATATAAATTTAATGTTTATTCAATACATTATTACTTAAATTTTAAAGAAAAAGTAAAGGCACATCAAAAGAACAAATATTATCATATTTCAACCTTGAATTCAACATGATAGTTATTAGGAAATATGGATCAACCATGTAATCAATTTATTCTTTTGTATTATTAGTATTGAATATTTGTTAATAAATAAATTTATATAGTGATTTTTAATTGATTTATTATATCTATGGTATTTAGGCATTTTCAATGATGCAAGATAATTAAAGTCATCTTAATCATATATGTCTACAAAGTGTATTTAATCATCATTGGTTCGTTTCTTAATGTGATTATAATAATCATGTTTCATGAGACATTCTCACACACTGAGATTGATAATAAGAGAGGTAGGGGCTCAAAATTCCTCTATCCTCTATAGTTTGGGCTAAATAGTGTGATTGCTTTGAGAACAAACTCATGTCTTATATACACTATGATAGTCATATTCCATGAGACGTCTTGTTGTTTCATGTGGTCCAACAATTTGCAAGCATCCACCAATTTTTTGCACTTGAGATATAAGTAAAATAAGATTAGTATGGAAATTCGTGCACTTGACATTGATGTATATGTATTTCTATTATTTAATTAATTTTTGGTCAATTTAAATAATATTGTATTAAAATATATATTATATTCATATTTAATAATTTATTTGTGCAATTCCATTTATCTTTTATGGGGAGTTACGAAAGCTAGGGATGAGGCCATTTTCAAATCCAACCTCATTGTCCCATGATGCTTACTATATTTTCTTTGATGGGGCTTCTAAGAGGAACCCCAATACTATTGGGGGAGTTATTTTTCTAAGTGGGAATCCCTTTGTCAAATTTGCAACTTTGGCTTGGGTTCTTCCACCAATAACCACATGATGAAGCTAAAAATTTGAGATTGGGGATGTCTCTTACACTCAAAGGGGCATTTGGAGACTCCAGTATAATTATCAAAATAATTAGTTCATTATAAGTCTATTAGTGTTGATTATGAAATCAAGTTGATTAAACTCACCTCAAAATAGTATAACATGATTAAATTTTAGCATATATATAGAAAGCTCAACAAAGAGGTGGATAAAATGGTAAATATAGGGGTCACACTCTCAATCTTGGAAAACTGCAAATATGAAACTTCTCTAATGTGATTATTCACTAGATAAATAAATCATTTCTCAATCCCAAAATTTTCACAATAATCATTAATTTAAATTTATGACAAGATAGTTGAAGGCTTCTAATATTCAAAACTATTGATATAAAATATTTTTTTACTAATTAACTATTAAATATTATCTCCATCTCTTTATCCCTCTCTGTATCTCTCCCTCTCCCTCTTCCTCTCAATCTCTCCATCTCTCCCTTTATGTATCTTCCTCTCTATCTCCATATATCTCTCTCTATCTATCTCTATCTATCTCTCTCTATCTCTATCTGTTTCTCTTCATCTTCCTCTACCCCAATATATTCCTCTCTACCTCTACTTTAATCTCTTCCCCTCTATCTCTAGAAATGTGCCCCTCTCTCTATTCATCCTTCTCTCCCTCTCCTTCCTCGACCTCTATATATGTATCTCTTTACCTCTCTATATTTATCTCTTCATATTTATTTTTAAATCTCTCCCTCTATCTTTGTCTCACTATCTCTCCATCTCTCTCTACCTATATATCTCTCCCTCTCTCTATCTCTCTTTGTATATCACTTCCTATCTCTATCTTTTTATTTCTCTGTCTCCCCCCTCTACATATTATCTCTTTCATCTCTATCCATCCCTCTCTCCTCTATCTTTATCTCTCTCCCTTCTCCATATCCCTCTCCTTCTCCACCTCCATCTCTATCTCTATCCCCTATCTGTATCTCCTTACCCCTTTGCCTCTCTCTTCCCCCCTCTATCTCTCCCTCTCTCCCTATTGCAAAAATAACATGAGACTATTGGTAATGTAGCCTAATTATCTTCTCGATTCAGAGGTTTTATTTAAGTCATGTTTGGATCCATGTAAGCTAATGCATAGTTGATTTGAAGCTATCACTTCTCCATTAAGACCTTTGTTGCACAATTTTATTTTTTTTCTAAATGGTCTACCAATTGGCCTCATGTACCACACAAATGTATTTAAAAAATACACCAAATTTTTTCCTAATTGACCTTCCACACCTCTTTGATGCACCCATTGTACAACAAAGTGTGATTTCTAGTAATATTGCATAGAAGATAGGTCTAGTTTAGAAATTTAACCCTTCTATTTTTTAGAATGGAAAAATCGATCATACTTTCATTTAATCGTTCAATGTAATATTGCATGAGATCTGTCAATTCCATTTTTTCTAAAATCGTATAAGTTTGTTCATAGCTAAATTGTAGAAATTGTAATATTTTTGTTTGCTCTTATTTTTAAGTTATTTATACAATTGTACATGAAAATTTATTGGAGTATATATTTTTGCACACAAGAGTGATGATTAAATGGGTCTATAAGGATTTTGTATTAATATTATTTAATCTAATGTTTTTCTCATTTGTGAAGGATTAATATAATGAAAATGCATGATAGATATGTAGATCAAACAATATTTGAATTTGTGATATCTTTGTGAATGAATATCATGATAGTCTATGTTTCGACGTTAATTTTTATTTTTTTTATTATTAGACCTTATATTTTATGGATTGTTAGTGATTATGTCATCTTAAGGTGATTTCCTATCGGCCACCATTAGAGATTTGAACAATTGAAATGAATTGTGGGTCATTTTTATATTAAGTAGGTCTATGCAATGTTAGAACTTCCTAACAATTAATCAATTTCTCCCATTATATTTTTAATGAGAAAGTCAAGTATTTATATCATGACTTATAATTGGAATGGTTAGAAGACACTCTTTAGGTGTATTTTAGTTTAATTTAGTAAAATGTATATGTAGATGTTGACACTTAAATTTGACTAACACATTTCTTCTAAAACATATCATCTTATATCATTAGGTCTAATCAATTCATCTTTCACATTTAATCAAATAATTTTATTATTTAATTAAATTGACGATTATGTCCCCTTCATCTTGGACAATTAAACAATTTTTAATTATGTAATTATTATAATTTCAAATTTTCCTCCATTTCCACTTTATTTGAATAATTTCAAATTATTTAATTAAACTACCTATTTCACCGCTTTCCTCTATTAATTAAACAATTTTAATTATTTAAGTAATTTATTCCCCTCTTGTGATTTGACAAAATAATTTATAACTATTTAATTAATTAAGTTAAACATTTATCTTTTCCCAAATCACATTAATTGAAAAAATAGTAATAATTATTTAATTAACACTAATTATTCCTCTCAACATTATCCTCTTCTAAAATAAATAAAATTATTTTATTTAATTCCACCTTTGCACATGAAATTAATAATTTAATTAATTAATTATTAATTACTCATGTATTTCCACCTCACCGGTCAACTCCCACTCACTTTGAGTTCTCTCCTCAATCAATTTAGTCTTCTAATCAATCAATTTTGAGAACTAACCATTAGTCACACTTATCTCTTCAATCAATTCTCTTTACTGACCCATATAATCAATTAGTTCCAATTAGGAAGTCAGTTAACTCCTTATCAATTCCTCTTAAACAATGTTAACCATTTATTTTTTCAATATCGCATTTGATGTTTGTCATTGATCAGTATCACCTAAAATCTATAAATTCAACTATCTTATCATCTATTCTTCCTCTCTCATTCTAGAAAGAAATCTATGTGCATATTGTATCCCAAGTGCTTGTGCTAAAAATCTAAGAGCAACCATCATTACACCTTCTCTCCAAGGTACAAAATAAGAGAATAGTGGAACTAAGGTAAGGTTGTTGAGTAGGGCTTTGTGAGTGTAGGCTTGTTGTATTCTTTATTATATAATTTGTCTTATGCTCTATTGGTGTGATTTTGTGAGTTTGATTTATGAATTAATTTGTTTTTTATTTATTGTTTACTTTCATAATCAATTTATAGGCCATACATTTTAGCACGTCCAGTGGGGCCCTCAAGTCTCTTATTTTTAACTAATTTCATGAAGTTTATGTGCTTTGAGCAATTACAAGTTAGATCGATGCAACTGTTTGGGGATTGGCATATTTTTTATGGGATTTGGGGCATTTGTTCAAGAATTGGATGTATTTTTCAAAGGGTTTGGCACATCTGTTCATGATTTTGGTGTATTTGTTTGATAGTTTGGCACATTTAAACAGTGGAGAGCTCACTATGTTTCAAAGATTGATATTTTAAGTATTCATTATTATTTTCCTCTTCTCTATTCACTCTATTGTTTTATGTTGGTTTGTAGTTGTCTAACCTTAGAATATTAAATTCATCTCTTAGATTAGGGTTTTACTTTTGTTTTCTAAGTTTTTTGTAGTTTTTTGGTAGATTGGTACATTTGTTAGAGACTCTGGCATTCTTTTTCCCCATAATGGTGCATTTGTTCTGATAAACAATACTTTTATCAGAGATCTTTGTGAAAATGTCTAGCAAACTTGTTCAAGTATATTCATCATTATGATTGTCTGATTTGGTGCTTTTGTTTCTTACTATTATATAATTATCTCGGGCTTTTACATAATTGAATCATTCGATTGTGCAATTATTATTTTTATTTAGTTGTGGGTTTTCTTGGTTACTAATATTTTTCTGCACAACTATGGCTTTCGTGGGTAGAAGACAAAACATTGAAACTATTGATATATTTGGTATAGGGTCTTGTGTCTTGAATTTGTATATATTAAATTAGACTTCAATTTATTAAGGTAAAAGAATATGCTTGTCATGTTTGGTGGAGTCTTGGGTATGTATGCTCATCCCTTGTGCTTAGTGCAAGCTTGGGGATCAAAAATACCTTTGATTCCACACATTTTTTTCTTTTACCCAAGGAAGTGTTGTCTATGTATGCTCTCCCCTTGCGCCTAGTGCGAGCTTGGGGATTAGATTTATAACAATGCTTTCCTTCTTTTTAATTTAGTAGGAGGCCTACTTGGGGATTTCATCACCCCAAGGGCGATCTCAACCACATTTTCTGGTGGGATATAGAAAGAGGGAGAAAGAAATTTGTACCCTAAGGTGTGGTCAACATCATTCGAGCCAAGTCATGAG
The DNA here is from genome assembly GCA_007258455.2 of Sequoia sempervirens. Classification (NCBI taxonomy): domain Eukaryota; kingdom Viridiplantae; phylum Streptophyta; class Pinopsida; order Cupressales; family Cupressaceae; genus Sequoia; species Sequoia sempervirens. The sequence goes on from VDFB02000013.1 coordinate 97,098,257, forward strand.
ATGCTTAGTCTATCGATACTTCTTAGGTGAAGAGAGTGGGGGAGACCCCCAATCTCAGGCACTACAAATGGGCTCATTGTTCACCAATTCAACTGTGAAACCTATTATTTAGAAGCCTTAAGAATAATAGTTGTTGTTGTAGACACCAAAATCTGGTCTAAGCCTACGACTTCAATATTCTTCATAATTTGTATTTCCATGGTCATGATTAAATAATGTTAATTATTTAATTATTCTCTAAAGTCTTCATTTCTTTATTAATTAAATAAATCTAATTATTTAATTAATTCACTTTAACTTTTATTCTTCTATTAATTAAATAATCTTAATTATTTAATTAATTCACACTTTTCTTTATTCTATCTGATTTATTAAATAAACACTTTTTATTTAATTATGTTACTAATTAACCTTATCCTTCTTCTTCAATTAAATAAATTCTTATTTAATTTACCTCTATCATAGTTCAACTATAATTAAATAAATCCTTTATTTATTTAATTATTCATTTAAATCCCTTCGTCATGTAATTAAATAAATCTTATTTATTTAATTATTTTTCAAAATATCAAATATTGAATTAAATGAATTATTTAATTCATAAATTCTATTTTAACACATTCCTCTATATTTGGATAATTTTGTAAGTTATCTAAGTATTCACTTTGACTTGACTCGACATCTATTTAAATCGCTCAGTTAACTCTGGATTAGTGTCTGAGTGGCTTGCTCGAGTAATCTCTGTCATATCATTTGGTCATCTAGTTCTAACTCAATTGCATGTACATGCATATTAATTAAATATTTCTATTTAATTAATTAAATCTTGTGTGTGCATTCGAACAAAGAATTGCTTTAATCCTATCTTTATCTTTGTCATGCAAAGACTATTCTTCTATTTTCGAATACCAAACTCGAAGATTAAATCATTTATTTAATCTTTATTTCTATTTCTAATTTGTATCACTCATGTCACTACTAACAATCATAATGCATGTCTAATTTGTCGATCTCAATCGTCCGTTGATCTTTCAATCCTGACTTGTCGTTCGAATGATCAATTTTCTATAAATTGATATGTCCTTCATCATTCCAATCTCTCTCAAAATTGTATGACTTTTAGAGCAATTATCTTGAATCTTCAATGTTTTTTCTTAATCACAAACACTTAGGCCATGCTTGCATGAACTTTGAAAATCCAAGGGAAAGTACACTACACAGACGAAATGGAGAAGAGTAATGGAGGTTATTCAACAGAATTGATTGCATGTTTGGTAAAATAGTTTCCTTTATGCATGTTGTTCTTAGCTTTCTTTGGTGCTCAATTATTTAAGCTTTGAGGATTCATTAGTATAGTTTGAATAGATTAGAATTGAATTGCTTAACTCTCTCATGTGTTTTTCTTTGAGCTACATTTGGTGAACCCAACGTGAACTACTAACCCTCTTGATTGGAAGTTTTTGGTGTTTTTTGTCTTGAAGGGTGTAGGTACTTTTGAATAATCTTGCAAATCACACTTTTTGGAGTCTTTTGAAGTCAAATAAATACCATGATTGGGTCTGGAAGGGTCAAGAGATGAAAATTCATATATTATACTCCATATTTTGGTTAAGGGAAGTATTTTTTACAAGAAAAACATGATTTTTTTTGTAGCTACAAGCTAAAGTGACACATTTGCAAGATAAAGTGATGTATTTGTGAGATAAGGTGATGCATTTGTGAAATAAAGTGACGCATTTGCAAGATAAAGTGACGCAATTGCAAGTTAAAGTGACACATTTGCAAAAAGCTAAAGTAACACATTTGCATGGAAAAATGACGCAATTGACATTTTGAAATGCATCTGCCAAAATAAACAATGCATCTGATGAATACTCATGCATTTGTTATTTTCTGAGCTGCAACTGACTGGTAAAATCCCACGACGCATCTGACAGAGAAAATGACGCATCCGATTGGTAAATTTTTAGGTTTAGATTTTCAATTTACAGTTTCCTTTCATGTTTTTATTTTTGCTAATATTTTGTTTTCAGTGTGTGTCTTGAGGAGTTAACAAAGTTTTTATAGATTGGTAGTTGAAGATAAAAATCAAAATTACTAACGAATCTTTTTGCAGAACGCATGTCGAAGACCCTAGTTAAATTTTTGAAACAGATTGTTTGGTAGTGTAGCAAATCTTTCATTTGGATTCAAAATTAACAAGTGTCTACTGTGTTTGGTGCAAAATCACAATTGTGTAATTACCCTCACGATTTGGTACATCAAAGTATCATCTCCCCTTGCACATCCGTGCGATCTTGGGTGTTAGAGAAATGGTTACCAACTCTAGAACTTGGGCCTGTTTTGGTGGGAAAAAGTACTCACCCCAGGATGACTTAGACTGGTAGCACCCTAAACCCAAGGGACTTGTAGCTAGTATATAAAAGTGGATTCTTGGGGAAAGCCCAAGAATCATGCGTATGGTTTTGACGAGATGGATTCGAAAGGGGACTCTCACTGCATGGATCATGCCCTATGAACAAAATGCCCTAATTAAAAAATTTTGTTTGTAGTGTCCAAAATCCTTCTATTTACTGGTGCAGCAGGTCAGACCTATGAAGCCGTCTCATATTCTTACAGTTCATGTGTAGAGATGAAAGTATGCCATGGGATGTTCGTGGGTACTGTAGCTTGGCTGCCCTGAATGATGTTAATGAGCCATGGAGGGGAGCCAGAGGGGTCAAGCTACTAATCATTTTCCTTGAATAAGCATAGCTAGGGAAACCCAAGTGAGAACTCAGTAAATAATGTCCTACATAACCTAGGATGTGCTTGTCTGTTGTCAAATTAAACGTTCTATGAGTCTAAAATCAAATTGAAAACACTTTGTCTTACAATTGTCTTTGTTTTCCAGAACTTGATCATGAAAAACAACATCAATTTTATATCTCCATTCACTGAAAAGACACAACTGTCAACAAAGTTGCAACTGTTCACCAAAGAGTCACAATTGTTCTGTCAAGTCACATTTGTTTAGCATAGAGTCGCATCTGCCAGATTAGCTCACATTTGCTCTTTCGAAAACCACATCTATTTTATGGAATCACACTTGTGATATTCTGGGACGCATCTGACAAGGTGAGCCGCAACTACAGTCTGGAACGACACATTTGCCACTGTCGCAGAACTTTTACCGGTGCACAAAGTTTAGGAAAATCACATCTGTTATAGTCGGAACTTCCATTATGAGTCACATATGTTAGAAACTAAACCACATCTATCTGACACAAACACTGAATTTTACCAGAAACTTGCAACTGATTACCAGCAAACCGCAACTGTGAAACATAACCACATTTGTGAAATTATGTGATGCATCTGCCTGAGTATTAGAAAACCATAATTTACAGTTACATTCTAGTCGACACGGTCATATTAGTCTTTGATATGTCTTTTCACAGTAGTCCTTTGATAGAAACCTGAAACGATTTGCTCAATTTTGTATCCTTTAGGTGTCATTTAGCCATTACTATAGTCATCTTGATTCTGAGTTTTACTTTCATCTTTGAGTACATATTACCTTGAGATTAAACTTCTAGGAAGGTCACTTTTGCAAACTTTAGAATAGGTCCACTTTCTACACTCTAGAAAAATCATAGCGTCAACGAAATCTGTCATTGAACCTAGTCCTGTCATCATATCTTTTTTTCCTACAAGGAGTCCTCCTAGCTCATCAGTTTAGTTAGGAAACTCACCTTATCTTTGATCCTAGTCCTACATTGGTTCCTTGACATAACTAAATTGATGCCTTGGTTAGACTTTAGGTAGTTGGTAACCTCATCTCAAGTTCACAAAATTGATTACCTTAGAAGATTGCTTAGACTTTGCATCTTTAGACACTATCATCCTAGGATAACATCATTTTAGACATACCTTATTTGCAGAGAAAAATACCAAAAAAAATAGCTGCATTCATTCCTTATTTGCACCTAGAAAATCCCAAAAACATAGCTTAGGTTGCATACCTTAGACTAAAGTTACTCTTTGCATTGTCATACCTTAGGCCTCATATCACATACCTTAGTCATACTCCATCTTTTTTCATAACCTCACCACCATGTCTGCAATTTACCTTGATATGCTTTCTAGTCAAGTTGAATACCAGTTACTCCGTAATGGTCAATGCCAATAGGCCATAGACTTCAAAATACAATCTATCCAATCCAAATTCCAATCAATGTCAACCCATGGAAAACTACCCACATACCCTTCCTACCAACAATCCATAAGTCCTAGTCCTTCATCCATCTACCCTCATTATCAAGAGTCCCTTAGTATAATCCATGCCATGAATCCATAACAAACGTCCACTTATCACCCTTATCCTAACCTTGACAAGGGAAACCAACCTTCCACTAATCCCTTCCAAGCCTCCATGTCCTACCCTAGTCCTTCATCCACTAATTCCTTCCAAGCCTCCATGTCCTATCCTAGTCCTTCATCCACTAATCCCTTCCAAGCCACTCCATCTCAGTCTACATTTAGTCATGAAAATACATCTATTCATGGTCTCCAAAGTCACATCCCATCTACTAAACTTAAGGATACATGTCAAATGGAAATTTCAAAGCATGACTTCATGGCTTCACCTTCATGTCAAGATCAAAGTAGTCTATGCCACGACCCTATCTTTAAGTCCATCCAAGAAGTCCTTCTAGATAATCATGGCATCCAAAATACACCTATCCTTGATCAAGATTCCATTCCCAACCATATCATTCAAGACAAACACGTCTTTGATCAAGACACTACTATTGAGCAAGAAGTCCAAAATGATCCACTCCTTGACCTTTATACCATTCATGATCAAACATTTGAAATGACCCTATCCAAGTACAAAACACATCCATTTCCCAAAATGAGACACTTGCCTCTTTTGAACACATAGATGATAGTCCTCTAGAACAAGAGTCTCCTACTCTAGACATATTTGCAAATGATCAAGCTATTGTTGAGTTCATTGGACTCTATGACAATGACCATAAAGATGGTTTCAACATTGACTTGGAAGCACTAGTAGAATCATCTGAGTTTGATATGTCACAAAATAACAACAACGATATCCAACATGTCAATGAAGATACGACATCCTATCAACTAGGATCATCCACTTTTATCAAATTAAGCTTTCTTGAAGAGGAGGAGATTCCAAGTAACAGTTTCCACAAACACAATGATGGGTTAGCATCTTGCTTCCAAAATGAAAAATACCCCATTGCAAACAGAATCTTTTAGAGCATGCAATATCAAGGAAAAGGACTAGGGATACATGAGCAAGGAATTCTAGAACCAATACAGTTTCAAGAAAATCCTAGACATCAAGGTCTTGGTTATCCTTCAATCAATAAATCTAATGATGTTAATGGTATTTTCTCAGTATTGGGGGCAACTTTATCTGATACAAACATCAAAATGGAGGCCATGAGTAGTTCTTACCACAAGGTTTTTGCCAACACTCCTTCCATCCATACCATAAATTGTCATTCCAATATGAATAAACCTTCCATTTGGAACCAAAAAAAAAAAAATTCTTACAAATTCAAAGTTCAAAATAAAATATCAAGGGCCATTGAATCAATCAAAAATCCAAGTGGACAAATAAAGTTAAAATGGATCCCAAAGAAAAATGGATCAAGCAAAGAAAATAGTTCAAAAGTAAAAGTCAATCAAAATGTGGAGCCACAAGAAAAGAGGACTCCCACTTATAATAAATTTCCACCTCCTTCAAAATGGTCATCATACAAGGCATATAAAAGTCATGGTTCCAAACATTATCCCAATTTGAAACCCAGTCTCCATCATCCATCACCCCAAGTTTGGCAAATAAAAATTCCTACATCTAAATTGCCAAACGTGTCTACCATCATCCTTCATAATCCTACATCTCACCTAAAGTCTAAAAATCCTACATCATAAATATGTTGCATCTTGGCAACAACTCTTTATTGTAAGGACTCCCATGGCACTCTATCGCGATGTGCGTATTTTGATAAGGCCAACTCTAGTGTCAACAAGGATCACAATGACATCAATCAATTGTATGCAAGTGTTATGATCTTGACAAGGAAACTACTTCATCAAGGTCATTATTGGAATATCATGGCACCGGTCTCTACATCAGCACCATCAATGGATTCAACAAAATCAGTGATCATCTAAAGCATTGAGGCCATCCAGAAAATGCAAAAATCCAAAATAAAAATAAAAAATCAAGAGAAATATTTCATCCAATAGTGAAAACCATTCTTATGGCGCTTTGGATAAGTACCATGATGAAAACCTGGCAAACAAATGTCATGTGTAAGAAATTATCTATGTGGACTATTACACTTGGGGGCAAGTTGTCTCATCTCCCATACCCTTCGTATGACATTTATTATGACATTTCCATCTATCCATCTTAGCCCTACCACTCACGTCTATTTTCCCACCTACTTTGATCTTGATAAGGATGGGTAGAAACATAAATAATGCTTTGGAAAAAACTCTTGACATGTCTATCCTTTGGTCATACACTATTCACGAAATATCATGTCATAGCCTTCATAGCCTTCATAGTATTTTCCAGCCAAAAATCCTCATGTCACTTATCTTTTTTCAAAGCCACCCATCATCTATTCATAGCTATCACATGCCTTGGTTTTTCCCTTGTCAATGGTCTAAGGATCTTCCATCATCCCATCCAATCTTGAAAAGTCATTCCAAATGCAACAAGCCCAATCCATACGATCTTGCTATGTATTCTAGTGCATCATTCAAAACATTCATTGACTTTATTTCTAGCCTTGCTACAAACCTTGATCCTTTAGTCACATTATTGGCATCCTCATGTTGTTTCGAGATGTGTCCTTCCTACATCACACAACATCGTCACCATCCTCATCACCTGCCAATTGGTTTTCAGCTTGACTAGGGGCAAGATCATGGTTGTCCTTGGATTCTTGCACATGCTTTCTTGTTTGCTTATCCTTGTACATAGTCCTTATCCCTGTACATACACCCTATCCTTGTACATATCACTTATCTTTCCTATCCATCACTTGTACATACCATTCGTAATAAGTGGTAGTCTTTCCCATAACTTGGAACAATTTACATTGAGTGCATTTCATATCCCCCATTTTACCCTATTCATAATCAATTGGTCTTATACTCGACTGGGGGAAAACACTTGATGTGCATCATATTGGTTCTTCCATTAGCTGTGTTGAAGACGTAAAACCATAGAAAAATCCAAAAACATCACAAAATGACTTAAGAAAACACAAAAACATTAGAAAACTTCAAAACGACAAAAAAATCAAAACATGTGTCAAAAATCCAAAAAAAATAGAGTCAGAGTCAGTCGCACTTGTTAGTCTTTCTCAATTGTCGAATTGCATTGCCTCTGTGACTGGACGTAGGCAAGGCCATCTGCCAATGTGCCCCCGAGGCATTAGGTCAGTTTGTTTAGGTATGTATGTATAAAATCATGATTCAATCCATATGTCTATATGACAAGGTCATTGGTCATGTCGAACTATGAGGTCTTTGTGTGTATAACGTAGGCAAGGCCATCAATCGATGAGCCCCTGAGGCCACACTAGGTTAGTCCATTAGGGTTCGTCACATTCACTATCACACACGTCTTCTATTTGTAGTCAGTCTTGTCAGTCAAAGTCAAGTCAAACTATGAGGTCCCTGCGTGTATAACGTAGGAAAGGCCATCAATCAATGAGCCCCCGAGGCCACACTAGGTCATTCCTTTAGGGTTTTTCATCACATACAATCAATTGTCCACATATCATATCAAGTCATGCATCAATCTGGTGAACAAGTCAACAATGTCTCTAGGTCAAATCAAACAAATTGCCAAAGAAACAATCAAAACAAATCAACTAATCTTTGCTACAAGATGTGTCCTTCCTGGAGACAGACATCATCAAAACAATCAACCTTTGTCTTATTCAGGATGAGTCCTTCCTGAATATGGATATCAACAAAAAATTTTATGTCTTATACAGGATGAGTCCTTCCTGCATATCGACATTGTCAAACAATCAAACATAGCCTTACACAAGTTATCACATCAACAAAATTTGACCCAACGTCTTATATGATACATGTCTTTCTGAAACCGGGCTTTGTCATGCCTTATACAAATAGTCATAACATCGAAACCATACTCACACTCTTATCCGGTATGTGTATCTCCTGAAATCGGGCTCTATCAATCAAAACAAATCAAACAAACAAGATCAAGTTTTGGAAAATATTTTACTGGCTTATTGACTTTATGGCTTATTTATCTTATCATTTCATTTGACTTTATGATTGGAATCTTGTTACTAGCTTTCTCAAGGATGTCCCATGAAGTATTTAGAGAAGCAACAATGTATCAGAATTCTATTTTCTTTGATTGTTGTCTGTCAACTGTCTTTTAAATCTGATTTTGAGTCATGTTACTAGTTTCCTCAAGGATGTCCCATGAAGGATTTAGAAGAGTGATGACGTCTCATGACCTATCTTTTCTTTTGTTTGCTATATGTGGTTTGTCTTGACAAAAAGATTGGGGCAACTTGAGCCCTTAGTATGAGTTAAGGACAATCCTTCTCTCGATTGTCTATTGTTAGCAAGTGGATGACCTTGCACACCTTGATCTATGTCATATCATGGCGTTTTTCTCCATTTTTATTAGTCCCACCCAATGATGATAAAGTGCAACAACTTTTGAGATATGATGAAACATCGAAGATTGCTAATACTAACATCATAGTCTTTTATTATTCATCTTTCTTTTTGCACTAACATTTCTTCTTTTCTACATCTTCACCACCCTTATCTATTTTCCTTTATCCTTTTTTCTTTCATCTTCTAGTTCTCTCATCGATTTCAAGAGCACACTCATGTTCTTTGAACCCGCCTGTCCTCTCGAGGGGGCATACCTTCACCTGTTTTACACCGGGGCATTACTGGAGCATATTTTTTTATCAATTTTCTTTGACACAATGCCGAAATGACATTGTATCAAAGAGGGGCAAATGTAGACACCGAAATCTGGTCTAACTCGCGACTTCGATATTCTTCATAATTCATATTTCCATGGTCATGATTAAATAATGTTAATTATTTAATTATTCTCTAAAGTCTTCATTTCTTTATTAATTAAATAAATCTAATTATTTAATTAATTCACTTTAACTTTTATTCTTCTATTAATTAAATAATCTTAATTATTTAATTAATTCACACTTTTGTTTATTCTATCTGATTTATTAAATAAACACTTTTTATTTAATTATGTTACTAATTAACCTTATCCTTCTTCTTTTAAATAAATTCTTATTTAATTTACCTCTATCATATTTCAACTATAATTAAATAAATCCTTTATTTATTTAATTATTCATTTAAATCCCTTCGTCATGTAATTAAATAAATCTTATTTATTTAATTATTTTTCAAATTATCAAATATTGAATTAAATGAATTATTTAATTCATAAATTCTATTTTAACGCATTCCTCTATATTTGGATAATTGTGTAAGTTATCTAAGTATTCACTTTGACTCGACTTGACATCTGTTTAAATCGCTCAGTTAACTCTGGATTAGTGTTTGAGTGGCTTTCTTGAGTAATCTCTTCTCATCTAGTTCTAACTCAATTGCATGTACATGCATATTAATTAAATATTTCTATTTAATTAATTAAATCTTGTGTGTGCATTCGAACAGAGAGTTGCTTTAATCTTATCTTTATCTTTGTCATGCAAAGACTATTCTTCTGTTTTCGAATACCAAACTCGAAGATTAAATCATTTATTTAATCTTTATTTCTATTTCTAATTTGTATCACTCATGTCACTACTAACAGTTATCATAATGCATGTCTAATCTGTCAATCTTGACCATCTGTTGATCTTCAATCCTAACCTGTCGTTCGAATGATCAATTTTCTATAAATTTATTTGTCCTTCATCATTCCAATCTCTCTCAAAATTGTATGAATTTTAGAGCACTTATCTTGAATCTTCGATGTTTTGTCTTAATCACAAACACTTAGGCCATTCTTGCACGAACTTTGAAAATCTAAGGGCAAGTACACTACATGGATGAAATGGAGAAGAGTAATGGAGGTTATTCAACGAAATTGATCGCATGTTTGGTAAAATTGTTTATTTTATGCATGTTGTTCTTAGATTTCTTTTGTGCTCGATTATTTAAGCTTTGACGATTCGTTAGTATAGTTTGAATAGATTAGATTTGAATTGCCCAACTCTCTCGCGTGTTCTTCTTTGAGCTATAGTTGTTGTTAGTGGGGTGCAGTATACATGATCATGCACAAAGTTACCCAACATGTACCGTCCTAGTGTGAAATAATTTTTTTAAGGGTGTAAAAACCTTCAAGGAAATGAGGAAGGTGAGCCCTTATGCCACTGGAGACCTAGCTATCCCCCTTTGAGAGTGGAGCCATGTATATATGTTCTCCTATAATATTTTATTGATTAGGCCTCTACTAGCAAGACAAACCTTATCTAAATAGCTAGGACCTTATTATTGTGTTTGGCATGTTTTTCTTGTATTATTCTAGTGACACCATTCATCCTATTACCTTGCAAATATCAACAATTATCATGTCTTATTATCTGACTATTTTCTTTCCAAACTTTACTAAAAACACTCAAATCATACCAAATTACATATAATTACATAATTGACCTAAAAAAAATTGCATTTGACTATTATGTCTCACAAATTTTTATCCTTTGACACAAGTTTTTGTCACAAAAAACTCTAAAAACTCAATTTTAGCCTGAAACAACTCATTTTTTCAATCTTGTAGCATAATTGTCTTACTGTGGCATAATTATTTCACCCTTGGCATATTTGTTTCACCCTAAAATGTAATTGTTTCATCCTGTGGTGCAATTATTTCATCCTGTGGTGCAATTATTTCACTTTGTGGTGCATTTATTCACCATGTGGCATAATTGTCCTTGTCTATAGTGCAACTGATTATGTTTTAAAAAAACTAGACTATTATCAATTTTTTATATAATCACACATCCAAACCTCTTTTTAGTGTAATTGTCCTATCTTGTAGCATAATTTTTCTGCCTTGTAGTGTAATTGTGTTACCTTTTAGCACAATTGTTTTTTCATCCAAATTTCTTATTGTCATAAGATCTCATAATCCTATAAATAGACCTACAATAGACAAACCCGACATATACTAGCATACACACAAACATAACCTAAGATTTGACAACATACCGTATTTAGTTTTTACCTTTCATATATTTCAACCACATCTAGATTCAAACTTAGGTCAAATCTATCACTCATCTATAACCATCATTTTCCAACCAAATTTGATTCACTAAGTTTACATGGATCTTACATTCACCTCACCTCTAGTTTGGTATTTTGCTTGGAAGTTAACCTTCTCCAAGTAAAAGATCAAATTATCTTATATGTGAGTAGATTAACTTAGGAGCATTGACTACTCCTAAGTTGTCCTATACCACACTCACCTAATCTATTGGTTTTGATCTCAAAAGTCTACTTTAAATTTTAACACATTCATCAAAATCCCAATCATTAAATCCCAAGATCTAGATACACTTTTTGGTCCCTTTCATCTCATCATTCAAAACACCCAAAAATCTCATTGCAATCAAAAGGTCCTAAAATATCTTATATGCCAATAGAAACAAGGTCCCAAACTAAAAGAAAAAGGCAACACCAACAAGATCCCAACATGGTACCCACAAATGTAAACCCTTTCCAAGAAACACAAGGAGAATTCTCACACATGTTTAGACCAAGAGGTTTTGAAACACCAACCCCACTAAGTCCTGTAATAATCATAACATTAGTGGAGTAGTAAGATATGTAACACACAAGGAGTTGGTTGAAGCCCAACATGATGCTAATGCTATGAAACTAGTAGACTCACTTCTTGCAGCCAATCGTGACCAATACTTCTTATTACTAACACAATAGTGAGCTAAATTACCTTAAATACATTCAACACCACACTTATATGAGATATCACCAATAATACCCCATCCCAGAACTTGAGGGAAATGAACTCCAATGACATCATATCACAAACTAATTTCTCCCTACCACCTTCCATGCCACAACTAAACAATCCTTCATGCAATCTAATAACAACTTCACCACCCAACCTACAAACAACACTCCCATTTATTCCTCACATTCCCCTAATATCACACTTCAACAAATTGCTACCATTATCCCACAATTATTCATACCCACTAATTCCATGCAAGTATCATTACCTCCCATGCACGCTCAAACTCCCACATACACCATGCAAATAACCATTCCATTATATAACACAACATCCAATAATACTATCACCCCCACTTCAATGATTAATCCACAAACATCATCACTACCATCTCACATATCATAGGCACCTTCACCCAACTTGCATACAAGTGCAAACATCATACAAAATCAAAATACTATCACCAATATGTTATATCAACCAAACATCCCATTAAACAACTCTAGCATCCTTAATCTAATGAAAAATACACAAGAACCTCCATCATTTACATCTAACATCCATACTTACATCCCTAACAATCATAGCATCATCCACCAAAACTATAATCGCATATCACAATCTCTATGCTATGACCTTAAATCCTAATCAAAATAAATTTAATTAGCCAAAAGATCCACCAACATAATACACCTCAAAACATTGTCACCTCTCAACAACATATCAATCCACTAAGCTACATGCATCAAAACCACAATGTAAACCCATCTAACCAAAACATCCATCAACATTACCCAACTCAAAAAATTATAAACCCTCAACAATAATTCACCACATCAAACCATTTCACTAACTCCAACATATCCACTCACACATATATTCCATAAAACTCTTCACACATTCACCAAAACAACCCATCAAATAACTTACCCTAAGGTCAATCATCAACACATCCCATATCTAGCTATAACACCATAAACACACCCACTTTCACACACTAGAAAGATTTAGCTCTACATATTCAAGATCTATAGAAAAAAATTTGAAAATCCAAATGGGACCAATGAAGAAGAGCTACACATTGGAGGATATATGTCATTATCCTTTTGACAAGACAATACCCATGTCACCCTTTCCACATAATTTTGAGATACCTAAATTTGACAAGTACAAAGGAAAGGGAGACACTCGTGAACATATTATAGAATTTTATGTAGCTTTCCTAGAGGTTGTTCATAATGATACTTATCTTATGTGTCTCTTTCTAAGAAGATTAGGAGGGTAGGTAATGTATTGGTTTTCTTGACTCCCATCTAACATTAGAACTTTCAACGAACTTTCCAAAAAAATTATCTCACAATTCTCCTATAACATAGAACATGAAGTCTCAATGACCAATCTATGCACTAGAAAACAAAATAATGGAGAGACTTTTGCTTCCTTCTTATAGAGATGGAGAATCTTAGCTAGTAAATATCCATGCCATATAACTAAGAAATAGTCAGTACAAATATTCATCCAAAACATGAATACAAAAACAAGGCTCCATCTAAAAGTTCAATGCTCCAATACCTTCAATGAGGTTATCAAGAAAGAGCTTACAATTGAAAAAGCCCTTATAACCAAAGGACTTGTTAAGATGTTCAAAGGAAACAAGGATAATGCAATTTCTTCCCATGAAAATTCTATATTTTGGTCAAAAAACAAGAATATGGTCAATGGTGGTGTGGTAGACAACTATTGCTCAAAATGTCCAACCAACACTGAGCCTACAAGCATCGCCCACCATTCAAACTATCCAAGATAATTAGTAAAGAGGTCCACCAAGATAAAACAACACCCCTTGATGTAAATACACTCCTTTGGGAGAGCCCATCGAATCAACACTCTAAAATTTGGTTGAATTGAAATTGATCATACTTCTAGAGGTTAGATAATATGAGCCACAAGTTAAACTTGTATGGTGGAAGGACACAAAAATTTGTGAATACCATAGAGTAAAGGGGCGTTCAACTCAAGGTTGCTTTAAATTGAAGAATCTTATCCATGATCTCATAGACAAAGGGGATATTGTTGTTGAAAACCAATTAGATACATCCAATAATGATCACATGATTTACAAAGATCCCTTACATAACCATGGAAAATAAAATGCTCCCAATGAGGGTGGTACCTCTAGTAACTACACAAATTACAATGTAGTTAAGTACGACTATACTATAAACCAAATCCAAGGGACCGACCAACAAGTATCCACTATCACTATCAAGACTAGGAATCTTGAATGTGTTGTTACCACTCGTAGAGGTAAGGTCGCTCTCCAAGGAACCACATCCAAATCCTAGGCTACTAATCAGTATAATATTTTGGATCATTTAGGGAAAATGCCTACATAGATATCCACTTTAGAGCTTTTATGTATGTCTCTCTTTCATAGAGATAACCTAGATAAGGCTCTTAAGGAATCTTCAATACCTATGAACCTAAATGTCAAAAAATTTCAAGCCATGGTAGGGCACCTCATGTCCCCGCACCACATCACATTTATCAATAAATATTTCTCATCCCATGTACCCATACATAATGAAGTTCTCCACTTATAGGTATTCATCCATAAGCATAAGATTAAACACGTCCTAATAGATGGTGGAGCTGGTCTAAATATTTGGGATAAATAGGTCCCCTAGTGAAAACCACAATGTGTGCATTCAAACCACAACATAGTAAAAACAAAGGATGCATCTAAGGGTGAAAACATTTCTAATGCACCCAAGGATGGAAGGTTTGAAAATCTCCCCATGAATCAAGAGAGGTCTCTAGTTCTTATCGAAAAATCTAAGGAAGCAAACATCAACACTACAGACATTGTTTGAATGTCATTGCAACTTCACTATCTAAGCAAGAAAAGGTTAACTTCATGGACTTCTTCCAAAATAGACAAGTGAAATTTGCATGGTCCTACACGAAATTGCAAGGATTAGATCCTAATCTAGTACTACACCATTTAACAGTAACCCCAAGGGAAAAACTAGTAAAGAAAAATTTACACAAAATGCATCCTCAAATAACATGGTTAGTCAAAGTAGAGCTAATTTTTTTTTAGATTTGAGCTTCATTAGACCTATTGATTATCCCAAGTGGATATCAAATTTGGTGCCTGTTACCAAGCCAACTAGGGGCATTCACATATGCACTAATTTTAGAGATCTCAACAAGGCCAGTGCCAAAGATAGTGTTCATCATCAAAGATTGTGCCTCTCCGATAGTCTTATGGGAAATTCAATGAGTGGGGGACAAATTACATCTCACTAAATACCTTCGGGATTTTTATAGAAACTTGTCTCTTCTTTGGGGGTTTTGAGATAAGGGGAGAAGATAATGTAAACATAAAACATGAAAGGTGATGCGCCAAAGCTCTTACAACATTTCAAACCCAAATCATTCCTATTCATGTGATATAAATAAACACAGAATGCCACAACCCTTCATTGTTGGAAAGAGAATGAACAACAAAGGCTAACTTTGAGCACAGTGCATACTTTCAAATCTTTCTGCAGGCAGTGTTCATTAAGGTTCGATCAAACATAAAGACTTCTTACGAATATCAGAACAATATCTTAGAAATCACATGAACTCTTCCTCCTAATACAACATCGTACAATAAAATAACAACTTTTAGAAAAATAGAGAAGTCCAATGACATAGTCCAGTTTTCCTAAGTTACTATTCTACAATACAAGCATACAACATAGAAATACACTACTTAAACTATCTATATTTAGTTTGCAAGACACAGTGTTTCATTTAGAATGACAATATAAAGAAAGAAAGCTTGAAAAAGGCCATACATGCACAGTCTTAACAAATTCTCCTTAATAGTTTGTGCTTTAATTATCAAATGAACTTTGAAACAGAGGTCGAATGCCAATCCAACAATAGTTTAAACCTTAATAGATATAACATGCCAGAGTAAAGTAGTTCTACAACTTGTTTCTAAAAATAATTCTAAAAATCCTAAGAAAACAAAAGAAACTTTTCCTTTTCAAGAAACTGCTATTTGGAATCCAACCCTTTACTGTGTTGTCGCCTTAGTTTTATAGCCACTAGAAGAAGAAAGCATCACCTCAACACATAAGTAATTATTGCTAGATGTCATCACTTGATAGTTTGCAATTTGATCATGGATCCTTGGTTAGGCCACAAAAATCTTTGCTCAACAATTCTCAGCTATTGCATTTATGTCTTCTAGATATTTAGCAAAGATAAGGGCTTGTAGACAATCAAATCTTAGAAATAACAACCTGGCAAGAGGTCTTGTTGACTGGTCACATCTTCCTGAGGCACCAACCTAAAAACTCATCATAAAAAGAAGAAAAGAAGAAGGCTAGCCAGCTTCGAAAAACTCCCGAAACATATTACTCCGTAGAAGAAGCAAACTACCCGCGACAAAGAGGTGACATGTCAGCTAGGTGCAAACCACTGAGCTTATGAATATAGCTCCCAAGAGAATGCCCAACACGTCAAAATGTGCCCTAAACTTTCTCCCGAAAAGAAGATGAGAGATGAAAGCCACACAACCACCAAGTGGCACATTGCGCATCTTTCCAATAGTTTTCATTAAGTATGGGGACACCTAAAACTAAAAAATTTTACACAAGCCAAAAATGAAATGACTAGGGCAAAAACGCTTCACAGTTCTGGCGACTCACAGGGGTCTTCGCTTTGCGAAGATACGAACCTAGGCCTTTGGTTGTTCTTGGAGTTTGACGAGAGTGACACGTTGAGCTTCCCAGTTTGCATCAGTTGGTAGGACAAGGGTCTGAATTTGTTTGTATAATTGCTCAAGATCAAAAATATCTTTAAAAGAGATGTGCCCCCATCTGGAAGAAAACACACCCAAATGATAATAGAGTTGAGAAAGAGGATAGACCTTGCACTCAACGTCATCAACCGTGGGCATGACACTTGAACTTGGAATGTCCACTGAGGCCTAGATCTTGCATTAGATTGCATCATTGACCTGCTCCATTGTCAGTACATCTTCATATGGTGAAAGAAGAAGAGAGAAACCGAAACTAACCAAGATGTCGAAGTACTTGATCTCGACAACCTACTTATTCAACACTATCTGACAATATTTACATTTTTCCGTAGCCCTATGATAATTGATAATCTCATTGGCCTTGATGGAGGTGATCTGTCGATCGAGAATTCCCACTCTTTCCAGGGTCTGGTTAGTGGCGATGCACAATTTAGAGATAAAACTTTAGGAACCCACCACTCAGGATGGACACTTTTGCATGAAATGATCGACCATTGGCCCGAACTTGGCATTTAGTTCCCGAACATCCCTTACAAACTATAAGACGGGTCCCAAAACAACAACACTAGCTAAGATCTGCTCCCAATGGATAGCTATCAGCCTCTTTATCATAGGGAGGCGTCCAAACCCTCACAAAGCAACTAATTCTTGATTGAAACAAGCCTCTCTTGTCTTTATATTTTCCTCTATTTGGCCCTTTTCTCGAAGAGCGTTTGCTAATTTAGAACTCAGTCTTCCAACTTCTTGTTTGGACTCCTCTGCTTCCAAATGGATTCTTTGAAGATCATCAAAGTTTCAGACTCAGGACATCATTCAGCTCTCCTTTTAAATTTTTAATTTTAGTGTGAAGCTAAACTCACTCACTTTGAACATTTGCAAGCAGCTTAGATGCATCTTCTTGCTGGCCTTGAATTTTCCTTATGTGAGTCACTTCAACTTCTCTGGCTCAGACCTCATTTTGCAATCTACTTATTATTTCTTTCACATTTGCCAACTCCACCTTGTACTTCTTTAATTTCTTGTCCAGCCTCTCATAGTCAGCGTATACTACCTTCTGTGTAGCTTTGGCTTGGACCACCTTATTGCGCAAGCGAGTTTCGCTCAAGTCTAGGCCCATAACATGGATGTCATAGTCTTCCATCTGCATTTTCCCTTTGGGCTTTGAAACTAGTGGCTTCATGGTGGTAATAAATAGGTTGATGGAGAGGTGCTTTCCCTTTATTGGATGGCATGGGAGTAATAGGAAAAGCAGTGGTTTCAACGGATCCAATAGGGGCCCTTGATAGGGTGATTAATGACACAACGACTTTGGTGGATGACGCTCCTTCAACACGCAAGACGGTATCAGTGGATTCACTTAAGATGGTAGGGGGTACATTTAGAATTATCAATTTAGGGGTCAAGGATAGAGGATTTATTTCTATGAGAGGACAGACTCCACTTTTTCTTCTTACCTGAGCCATGGTTGATGAAGCATTTTGTAGGACGGACTCCACTTTTTCTTCTTGTCAGACAAGCACATCGGGAATACCCAAGTCTTTGATCCTTCTTCATTTCATATGACCATAACTAGTATGTTCTGATCCTCTGGTTGCAAAGTCTCCCAAAACTTGACCTTCAACAATTGCGGTTGATGACTTTGGAGACCGTCTGGTCCTTTTTCCTTTATTTCGAGCACTGGAAGTAGACGAAGCTTGTGAACCTGCTTGCCTTGAATTTCTTTGACTGTTGGACTCCTATTGTCTAGAAACCTAAGGAGGAACCCTTTCTTCATCGATTTCATGACTCGTCTTAGGGTTGTTGTTGTTGGAATCAACCTACTTGTTTATAAATGCTCAAACTCCTCATCAAGCTGAAAGTTGCTGAATAGGGCACCTAGACATCTCATCTCCTGTCGAAATCTCCAGAAGTTAGACTTCTTTCTTTTTGACCAACCTCTTTTCTTTAATTGTGTATTGAGAGATTTGTTTATTGAGAGATTCCTTTGGTATCCCGCTTGTGGCTTGTAGAAACTTAACCATTTTGGCCATTCCTCTGGAATGCGAGCTAGGTCAATGTATACCTCTGGGATTTCTTGAGTTGGGTTCCTTCTTCTTTGTAAATATTCCCTAACCTCATGTCTTAAAGTGAAAAGCCCATTCGGGTTATAATCCCACTTGTCCCAAATGAGGACCAAACCCAAGGCCACCAGTAAATTTGTGATCTCATCCTTTGCCTTCCGCTTAGTTAGTATTACACAACTCTTAGCAATCATGAGAGGAAGATCATAAAGCTTTGTTTTGTTCCTTTCGGCGCCATAAACCCTGTCAATGACATATACGTGGCGGCATGCCTCCAACTCAAAAACCCTATCAGTTACAAATCTTGGGAGTCAGAAAACTTCCCTGGGAAAACCATAGGACCTGAAAAATGTGAAATATTTTCCCAAGAAATAATCCAATGGGATAGGTGGATTCTCCATCCATCCTATAACCTCCTGAGAGAAACGACCGATGGGGCGGGGTAACAAATCCTGGAACACTGGCCTTAGAAAATAATCTACAAATTGATAATACTCTCCTGTCTTTGAAAGCATACGGGTCTATATAGAAACTAGCTAGAGATAACCCCTTTCATCTAATCTAGATATTGATACATTTCTCCCCAGCCACTCAAAATTTTGATGTAAAAGAAAATGAACTAGAATAGAAGAATACCTAAACTTGGACTTGGTATGGTAATTCTTCAATTGTTCTTTGATATTCCCAACTATTATCTTAGCAAAATAATAATGCCTCAGAACCTTTTCCCTTTTGAGCGCAAGGCCTAGGGTAAACTAGAAAGGATTGAATTCCTCATCCTTGTCGAGGCCAAAAACCCAGGCCAACATTGAGAACACGAACTATGTATCTTTCTTAAATTTCTTGCATGAAAGGGGCCAATGAATCTATCCTCTTTGTGACTTTTCCTTTGTTTCATCTTCATAAAAACTCGTTCGCCCAAACATGTCTTCCCCTAGGGCATCCATCTGCTCCTCATCAAAAATCTTGGCACCCCAACTTGTAGGGAAACATAGCATATCCTGTATAGCTTTGGAAAAAATGGTAATCTTGATCCCATGACTCTCAATAGATTCTTTTTTTTGTTGAACCTGTTTATGCATGCATCAACCAACTTTGGGCACAGATGCATAGTAGGCAACATAAACTGTGGCAGGCCACTACTCCAGAGTCAAAACAAAAAATCCTCTAATGGTGCGTGTTCCAACATCCTCTGAAATTCACCTTCCCTAAGATTTTTAGGGTTGGTGGACAACTGAGGGTTAGAAACATTGTGAATGATGTCTCTCTTTGAATGTGCTTAGCAAGTTGGATCTTTCTGTAGCGCTCAAATGGTTGTTCCTCTAGTTTTGGGGCATTAGCGAATGAACAATGCCCAAAAACATTGGCATAACCAAGCCTTCTATTTGTAACTATAGCTTGCCTGCCGAAGGTGGATGCTTCCACCATTATTGTATGAGAAGGTTGCAGAGAGCTTTGCTTGGCCACTTGCCTTTTACTTCTCTAGATAAAACTACTTTTGAGTGCAATTAATTCTCTTACCCATGCATGTAGTTAAGACTACACAGTTACTATTGGTTCATTAAATGCTGACACTAGGGCAATATGTGTGAACATCAGATCCATATCCCTTGGGAATGCCGAAGATGCCATGAGGATGGAATTAGTACATTTTCCTCACCACCTCTTTTACAAATAAATTATTGCATTGAAATCATGCTTTTTCGTCATTCAAAACGTGCTAAGGTGATGTAAGGTACCCCTGAAAAGATGCGACCATCAATTTGTTAGAGTTTTAGCACATTGATCCATGTATTTTCTCATTAGTAGGCTGGCTGGTGTTGATGATGACAAAGGACACATGTCAACAATCAACGTATGAGTGCATTTACTCCCAACACTCAAATTTATTTCTCAAAGCATTCTATCTAATTCTCTATATGATTTATCTACCTTGCTCCGTTTTGTCTAAAAAATTCCCATTGCCATTTGACCAGAACTAGATATTTCGTTGGTTGAGTTTACCGATTTACCTTTTTATATATAGCTACACCACCTTTTACAACATTCATTTGAACACATAGTCTTCTAAGTTAGCTAGCCTTTTACTTATTCCCATTCCCCCATAATTCGCTACCTATCAGAATGTCTACTAGCCTTGGTACCCCTATTCGGCTCCTTCCATGGAGACCGCAAAACTGCTTCATGAGGGAGATCACTAGTGACTGAATCAAGTGCCTGGTGAAGAAATGTGACCCCCTTGTCATGGTAGCATTCAAGTGGGTAGTTGGTGCATACTTCATTACCGACGAGAACCAACTTCAAAGCAATTACAATGTGCTTTCTCAGTTTGTGGCCTCACTGTTGGACCTAAATGTGTCGAAGCCCATGATAATTGAGTTGTGCTAGAAGATGTTCGACACCTCACTAATGGAAGGGCTATGCGAGATAGTGCGAGAGGCCATCCCCAATGTTGGTATTCTGAGCGCTATGGACCTTCGCAAGCATGTGGACTATGGAATAGACATACCCTGGTTGCCCTTCCTAACCGATTTCTGCACCATGGACATTGAGATGCATCGTTGCTCGTCTCACCCGACGACCACTTTTCTTCTATGAGAGTATGGAATGGAGCAGGTTTTGGGTATCACCTGGAGGAAGGACTTCAACCTTCTAGTGCAGATTCATGGAGAGTAGACCCTAGGTCTGTGTTGCATGGACCTCGTGTGTCATGTGTTAACCCTCTTTTTGCATCCTGATGAACAAGAAGAAGAAAAAGAAGAAAAAAGAAGAAGAAGAAGAAACTCGATGACAAGCCCTTTCCTCTGACTACAATGGATGGAGGTTTAATTTTACTGTCTTTTTCTCATTGCCTCCATTTTGCTTCTTTTTACCCATTACTCCTATGTTTTGATCGAGAGAGCCTCATGTTCAATTCTGAGCCTCGAGTAGTACATTATATGTAAATTCTTAATGAATATAATATAATACGTCGTTTTATTTCTTTAGTGTTCTTCTGCCTATTTATTCTCAAAATTTTGAAATATCTACAATTTTTTTACATATGGTACAACTGTTAAAATTTTTCAAAGAAATATGCATTTTAATGGAAAATATTTAGATAAATACTGTTCACCGGTACATCTAAAGCGTTGCCTTTCATATCTTCAAATTCATACACATTCTTTCCTTTGTATGCGCTGATTTGAAAAGTCATTTCCATAGTGCTTCAAATTTTATGTGTTGCCCTAGTTTTTCAGTATGCTTCTCGTACTTTAGCACTGAGCTCCCTCTTTTGAATTCTGGGTTAGAAGCCCTTTTGTCGAACCCTTGCGCGACCGACTGCTGGCAATTGATCATGGCTCCATGAGCTTTTCCTCTATCTTCTTCCAGCTTGAGGGGTTGTTCTAGTCGTACCTCCATTTTGCTTCCTTTTTTAATCTTCAAAATTTTTAGTAGTTGTAAAGCAGGAATTTCTATGGGAATGGGTACCAATACCTCTTTTTCATACACCAATTTATAAGGGGAGATTTTTAAAACCTGATTGGAAGTAATTCGGTTCACCCACAAAGTAGCTCACAAATTTCTATGCTAATCCCTTTGTTGTTTTGACCCAATACACTTGTCTAACCTAATTAGTCTTTTGTTGGTTGATCTTGCTACCTTGTTCCCTTGTGGGTAGTAACTTGATGAGCCTTTTAGGAAAACCCTGCTTTTGGTAGCAAAAATTGTCGTTCCTGATTTCACAACAACCAGGGCATTGTCGAATATAGCAATTTTAAGCTCGCCCAACTTGGCTATTAGCTCTCTGATGAAATTGGAAATTTTTCCTATGGTGATGTATCCCCACAAAATGGATTTGAAACCTTTCAGGGTCCTTGAATGGAATACAATAGGATGCTCTTCACTGTACCTCTCATTTTTGCTAGCATGCATAGGAACTACTTTATGTTGGCCACTTTTATTGTAAAGTAAAAAACTTTCAAATAAATCTGGGCTAACCAGCATCGAGGTTTCAAAGAGGGTTGTCTTTATTTCATCGGAAGCAGTTGTGTTCTGGGAAGTCCATTCAAAAGGTAGGTTCTCTCTAAACATCAAGGTGACAAACCGTGCAATGCTCATGACATCTGATATGAATCTACTAATAAAATTAATTTTCCCTAGAAGGAATCATAGCCCCTTTGTTGCTCGAACCTTTTTGGGCTTTATGGATTTTCCCTCTTTTGATATTCAAAAGCTAAGAAACTTTCTTTGAGGTACTTCGAAGACACATTTTTTTGGATTTAAAGAAACTCTGAACTGTTGGTATTTCTAGAAAACCTTTTCTAGGTGATTGAAATAATAATTTTTTGATCTAGAAAAGATTGTCGGATCGCCCAAATTTATGAGGATAGTCTAGCTAATCAACCCTTATAAAGCCATGCTTACTGCTTGTTGAAAAAATGCATTGGCATTAGAAAATTCCAATGGTATTTTTAAATATGTAAACATTCTCCACTTAGTGGTAAATGTCATCCTACATTGATCAGACTCATTTTCATAGACTTGATCGCGTCTTGAGGAATTATCTAACTGGAAGAAAATCCCTGATCTAGTCACCATCCATAAAATCCACCCTACCAATGGCAGGATGTCCATGGTCCTGAATTTGGCC
The DNA here is from genome assembly GCA_007258455.2 of Sequoia sempervirens. Classification (NCBI taxonomy): domain Eukaryota; kingdom Viridiplantae; phylum Streptophyta; class Pinopsida; order Cupressales; family Cupressaceae; genus Sequoia; species Sequoia sempervirens. Next base: position 97,121,830 of record VDFB02000013.1, read on the forward strand.
CACCTAGTGAGCTCCTGCGCCATCATGGTTTCCTCCTTCTGGTTGACTAACCTTTGTTTCTGTCAGATAGATTTAGATCCTTTCACCAAGTCAATAGTACATTGAAATATGCCCAGGTTGTATCTTCTAAGACCATATCTAAAGCATAGATCCTTCAGCCTTTTCTTGTTCTTGGAAAGATCTCCCCTCCCATCTTTTAGTTTTCAGTCGCTTCTGACGTCAAGTTTTTTGATCATCCCCTGAATCTTCAGAGAATATTTGTTTTCCATTCCTTGTGTTCTCGAGAAAGTCCATCTTTGGTGGTGGATAGTCAGAAGCTGCTTGAATATCGTCACCCATAATTTACTAATTTTATTTCTCGTTGGGAATTAAGGATCAAACAATGATTTGCGCCATGCTCTGCTTTGTCGGGTTAGAAACTGGTTCAAATTGTGGACCATCAGGAACCATCCGACCAACAATACTATTTTGTGATTGGGGAATTACTTGTATGTTGAAGGATTTGAATTCTTGATGAGATCCCATATCTTATGTCTATATGACTTCATTTGGGTGTTCTTTGTAGTTTCTTGGCTACAGACTTGGCTCACCACCAACTTTGAATCTCTAAAAACTTTTATTCTCTTTACACCCATTTTTTAGCAAGGATTAAACCATGGACCAAAGCCTCATAGTCAACATCATCACTCGAACATGAAAACAAAAAATGATAGGCTTTAAGAGTTTCGGATCCCATCGGGGATATTAATCAAACACCTGCTCCAAAGTCGGCTTTACACTTGGCACCATCAAATAATAGGGTCCATAAATGGTTATTTCTAGACGGGTCATCAGATCCATCCTCATCCTTGATCATTTTCAGAAAAAACTTGATCACTGTTGAAAATTACATAGGTGCCCAACCTTGTTGCATGGAAGTTACCAAATGGATTGGAACTGGTGAATCAGTTAAGCAACACTTCTTCATCTGCAGTCTGTCTGATTATAGCTCCCTCTTCTCCAGGCATTTCTACATAATACCTCTCCTACTAGGGAAAAGAGATATATGCATCCCCAAAACTCAGGTTTGCATCATCCACAATATGTTTGGGATGCAAGGATTCAGACAGGATCTTCATCTTTGCCCCATGCTTGGTTCTCAATATCAGGTGTGACCAGTCAAATGCTAGGTATCCATAAAGCTTGGCGATGAAATCTCTTGATAGACACATTCTGAAAACTGGTGGAATGTCTATCACTACTACTTCTTGAGTGAATGTTTGGCTTGGGAAAGAGAAAAGAGTTAGGGACAAGTCCTTTATCCGACCAACAGTTGGAACCTCCTTCTTGTCTAGTTGCATGATTCCCTTTTCAAGAGGCTCATACTTTAGATTCAAAGCATCCACCACTTGCTTTGGCATGACAATGGTGCTAGCCCCTGAATCAATCATATTGTTATGCAACAGTTTATCTCCCACTATAAGTGTTAAAAAGAAAGGCACAAGCTTTGTTCTACTTACCTCATTCTCCTTTGTGTTGCCTACATCATTTGCATAAGTTGTAGCTTTTGGAGCTTGAGGGGGCAACACAGATCTATTGTCTCCGCTTTGATTGCCTAGCTAAACTGTGTCCTCACATGAACTTTGTTCTTCTTCTTTTAACGCTTATTGAAGTAGTATTTTTTTTTGAGAATTGATATGACATCCCACAATGATACATGGGTTGGCGCCTTCTTCAATTGTTCCACTACATTAAGCGTCTCGACTATTTGGACCTTGGACTTAAATAGTGGTACTTCGCTCGATTTCAGAAGAAATCATTCTTACATGACTAGGGTTGGAATTTTGGTCATCTTAGCCTCCTGTAATGATGTGTTGTGCGGCTGTGGAAAAGGCTAAACAGTGGGCAATGAGGTCGGTTTTGTCTATGGAAATGATTGACATGGCAGAGGATGTGGCAAAGCTTGTTGTATGTACTCTCTCGTGAGCCTTCTTTTTTACCTTGTGTTGTAATCCAATTGCACTTGTGGAACACCAGTCGTCAGAGTTTCATTTGTGAACACAACCTCTTCCTCTTCTAGCCATGATAATAGAGCTTGGTTGGGCGCTATGTCTAACTCCTACTCCAGGGACATCCCTTGTGTTTGTGCTCTAAAACATGCATTTTCCATTTCAGATGACTCGTAATCATCCACATTCAGGAGCATGCCCTTGCTTCTTTGTTCTGCTACCCTCTGCTACATATTCCCCCTTGGGCAATTTTGGGGCATATGACTATCACTGTATGGAAAGCACGAAACATTTTCATCTTCTACCAAATTATTTTGGCCCGAGACTAATTCTTTATTCAAGCTCTCCTTGACTGTCTATAATGGCATGGTGACTGGAACTATCTAGCTTTCAGATGTCGTCTGTTGAATTTCTCCTTTGGAGAATCCTTGATATGGATTTTTTTGATAAGATGGTTTCCCTCCGCCATAGGTCTGTATGGTCTACTTCGGGGGCATCGCTTGCTGTCATTTGATAATGACTAACTCATTAGTGAAATTCAGCATGAGATCCTTCATGTCGCTGATATCTATCACCATTGAGGAAAATCCCAACGCACTTGCTTGAGCAGTGGGATGCACATTCATAGACTACGAAGTGACCAATGTTAACTATGTTGCGGGAGTGCTTGAAGTGGCTTATCCCTTCGGACCATTGGAGATTTCTGCAAAGAATGGCATCAGGGGTCATGGCGAAAGCTTTCTAACATCAATCAGACTATTTTCCATGCACATTGCCACCTCATATGCCTCGGGAAAGATATCCCCTCCCATAGAGGTTATCATGACTGTGATGTTGGGGTTAAAAGCCTTTAGATAGAACATGAATGCCATGGCAGTCTAAGGTTGAGTAGTGATGAGGATCCTTTGCCAGGTCTTATGAAATCTAGTGTTAAAGTCGCTCATTGCTTCATGTAGAGCCCTCTTGATGGTAATCAATTATTGTAGAAACAAGGAACAATCTCACTTTTCTGAGAAACATTTGAATAGGCGCTCTCTGAGCTAATCCTAGGAGAGGATAGAGCTTGAAGCCAAAGATCGATATCAATCTTGGGCTTTCCCTTTGAAAGAGGCAACCAACAATCTCAATGTGACGTTTTCCTCTTATATGTTATGTACCCTACATACCTTCACTATATCTTGAAGGTGTTCAGAAAGGGGTTTTGAAATCTTCTTCGAAGAATCTTGGACTAGCCTTGAGGGCATTAGCAGGTATAGTAGGCCATACATCTAGGGGTGTTGGTGGTTGCAGCAAACTACCACTATCCCTTGTTATGAAGTTCCTAGGGGTAGGGGGAGGTACGTGAGCCATAGAAAAAAAATTCCTATGAATCGGATATACAGGTATTCTAATTTGGAAATTTAATGCTCCAGGTGGAGTAGATAAAGCTCTAGATACTGGGCTCTTCTTACTCTATTGCTCCTTACAAGTGATACAAAACTTGTAAGTCTTCTCCTCCTAGGGGTTGAGGTGGGTAACTGAGAATACTGGAAGTGACTTCTCGAGGATTCTCTTGTTTGGACTCTGGTCATGAAACTTCTAGTTTTATTCCTTAGCATGATTCAAGAAATATTTCTGACTTCTAATTAGGCATTTGGAAAACTTCTTGTCCCACCGAGCGTGCCAGAAAAAGAACTGTTGATCATCAAAGCTTGCACCTCTCCGACAGTCTTATGGAAAATTCAACGAGTGGGGACAAATTATGTCTCACTGAATACCTCTAGGATTTTTATAGAAATTTGACTCTTCTTTGGGGGTTTTGAGATAAGGGGAGAAGAAAATGTAAACATAAAACATGAAAGGCGATGCGCCAAAGATTTTACAATATTTCAAAACCAAATCATTTCTATGAGTGATATAAATAGACACAAAACGCCACAACCCTTCATTGTTGGAAAGAGAATGAACAAAAAAGGATAACTTCAAGCACAACGCAGACTTTCAAATCTTTCCATAGGCAATGTTTATTAAGGTCCGATCAAACATAAAGACTTCTTACGATTATTAGAACAATGTCTTAGAAATCACATGAACTCTTGCTCCTAATACAACATAGTACAATAAAATAACAACTTTCAGAAAAATAGAGAAGTCCAATGACATAGTCCAGTTTTCCTAAGTTACTATTTTGTAATACAAGCATACAACATAGAAATCTGTTACTTAAACTATCTAGATTCAACTTGCAAGACACAGTGTTTCATTCAAAATGACAATATAAAGAAAGAAAGCTTGAAAAAGGCCACACATGCACAGTCTCAACAAATTCTCCTCAATAGTTCATGCTTTAATTATCAAATGAACTTTGAAACAGAGGTCAGATTCCAATCCGACAATAGTTTCAACCTTAATAGATATAACATGCCAAAGTAAAGTAGTTCTACAACTTGTTTCTAAAAATAATTCTAAAAATCCAGAGAAAACTAAAGAAACTTTTCTTTTTCAATAAATTGTTACTTGGAATCCAACCCTTTATTGTGTTGTTGCCTTGATTTTATAGCCGCTAGAAGAAGAAAGCATCGCCTCAGTGCAAAAGTAGTTACTGCTAGATGTCGTCACTTGATAGTTTGCAATTTGATTGTGGATCCTTGGTTAGGCGGAAAAAATATTTGCTCATCAATTCTCAGCTACTACATTTATGTCTTCTAGATATTAGCAAAGATAAGGCCTTGTAGATGATCAAATTTTAGTAATAACAGCTTGGCAAGAGGTCTTATTGACCAGTCACATCATCTTGAGGCACTGACCTAAAAATTCATCATAAAAAGAAGAAAAGAAGAAGTCCAACCAACTCCAACAAACTCCTGAAACATATTACTCCATAGAAGAAGCAAACTGCCTGCGACGAAGAGGTGATGTGTTAGCTAGGCGGAAACCTTCAAGCTTATGAATATATCTCCCAAGAGAATGCTTGATAAGTCAACATGTGTCCCAAACTTTCTCTCGAAAGGAAGATGAGAGATCAAAGCTGTGCAACCACCAAGTGGCGCATTGCGCATCTTTTCAATAATTTTCCTTAAGCACGGGACACTCGAAACTGAAAACCTTTACACAAGCCGAAAATGAAAATGACCAAGGAAAAAATGCTTCACAAATAGCTTTCCTTTTCCAAATATAGACATGATCGTGGACTTGAAAACGAGGCATGAGATGTTGTATTTAATGGATGGATTTTCAAGATACAACCAAATTTGTGTAGCCCTTGAGGATCAACATAAAACAACCTTCACTTGTCCATGGGGAACCTTTTGCTGAAATGTCATTGCCCCTTTGGCCTCTAAAATATTGGAGCTACCTATGAACGAGCTATGACCACTATATTCCATGACATGATGCATACTCTTATGGATGATTATGTTGATGACCTATTATCTAAGCCACTCACAAGAGAAGATCATCTAGGTATACTTGCTAGTATTTTTGACAAGCTTGAGGAATACAATGTTAGATTGAATCCTAAGAAGTGTGTATTTGGGGTTACATCCGGAAAACTAATGGGATATATTGTGTCCTACATAAACATTAAGATGGATCTAACAAAGTTCAAAGCCATAATTGACATGCCTCCTCCCACAAATCTCAAACAACTACATATCTTACTAGGAAAGTTATAGTCCATTCACTAATTTATTACACAACTAGTAGACAAGTGCCATCCCTTTACACACCTCTTGCATAAGGGTATTGCCTTCAAGTGGGATGAAAATCATAACCCCCAACATTTGAAACATTATCTTGCATCTCCTCTGGTGCTAATGCAACCAATTTAGGGTAAACCATATATATATATATATATATTTGTACTATCAACATCATTGGGTGCTATCCTTGCACATCATGATGACTCTCATAAAAAAAGGGCCATCTACTACATCAATCATACTTTGGTGGGCTATGAACTTAACTATACACCTATTGAATGTGCATATTTAGTGGTTGTTTTTGTGAATAAGATATTACATGCTAAACCATCATAACAAACTCATTGCAAAAATTGATCCACTTAAGTACTTGTTGAGCAAAGCAACACTCATAGAGAGACTTGATAAATGGGTTATGATCCTGAGTGAGTTTGATATTGAGTATGTAGATATAAAGGCCATAAAAGGAAAAGTGATCACAAACCAATTAGAAAACTATCCCATAACTGCAGATCACCCACTAATATCAAATTTCCTAGATGAAGGTATATTCACATTAATCCCCACTTAGACATGGAAGTGTTACTTTGATAGATCATACACTCATCATGGATCAAGAGTAGGTAATACTATTCATCACTCCCCAAGGTGACTATATACCAAAACCATACCAACTAGCATTCTCATGTACAAACAATATGATTGAGTATGAGGCATTAATCATAGGACTTAGGATAGCAATATATTGGCAACTTAAGGAACTATAGGTCTATGGTGATTCTTAGTTTATTGTAAAACAAGTGAATGATGAATATCAAACCAAAGATGAAAGAATTCTACCCTACAAAAAGATGGCAGATAGTTTCAAACAATACTTCAGTGATGTAGGGCCTCTCTAATGTTTGATTAACTTAGTGCTACATGTAGACACAATTCTAAGGGTGGATTCCTAAATAAATAGTTCATCTCATGAGAGGCTTCATTTAATTATCAACTAGGGGCTCATAATATTTTAACAGTGTTGGAACTATATATGCATTCATATATTCTAAACAAACCCTATGTCAATGGAGTTTAGGTGATTACACATGTACAAAAAACTATAAGAGCTAGAAAAGGAAATGATTTAAAATAGGGGAAATAAACATAAGTTGTGGCTTTATGCCACAAGTACTTATCATTCAAAATTGTAACTGTTAAATACTAAGACTAAAATGTAACTTTCTCTAGAGAATGCAACAAACATTAAGCTACAAAATTCAATTCAACTTTAAAAATCACATTCATAAATTCCACATGCATGTAACTAGAAACTATCTTAACTAGTTTCAACAATGCATTAATTAATCTAGGAAATAGAGTGGATAGTAGCAACTCAAGTGCCCCTTTCTTGAGTTGCTGCTTTCACAGAAGATGTCAATCACTTACTACTTAATCAAAAATTCATGGGATTTAACTAACTCTCTTTATTGCATAGAAACTCTAAACTCTTACATATAGTTTGATAAGACTCTACTAAACATTTCTCATTCAACAATACATATCTACTGTTGCAACTGATAACAAAAAAACAAACAGTGATCATAAACTACTGGCAACAATTAACTATCAACTGGTAACTAGTAACTAGTAACAAAAAAACTAGATTTACTCCTCAAAAGACCCTGACCCCCTCTCAAAAGGAGACCAAATTTTGGAAGGAGGTTGGGAAATGTCCTATTTCTGGGGTTGAGACGAGCTTTGTTTAGCCTTTGGAGGAGGTGGTGTGTGAGGGTCCACCTCTTGGTGACTTAGTTGTGAAGGATCTTGCTGTTTCTCCAGTTCGTCTATGCCCTGTTGAGGATATTCCTTCTAAGGAGGGTGAGTTTAAGGCCCTGTGCATTGATGAGTGTGTTGATAATCTAGTGGAGGAGGTTGGTGCCGATTCGTTGGCTATTGTGGTTGTAGAGCTTGAGAAGGTGACCCCTTTAAAGATGGTCTCTGATAATTTGTTTTTAAATTCCAAGGAGGAGTTATTAGGTCCCTTGATGGTGGAATCAATTGTAGTCAAAGAAGTTTTTCCTTCTGTTGAGCTGTAGGTGGAATTGGTTTTAGAGAAGTTGGTGCTCACCTCTTCTGTCAATGATTGTTCTTCCTATTCTCCTCAGGAAGAGGAGGTATGGGTCCCTGTTCTCTCTGCTTCCAAGTCTCATAATAAGAAGAAACCAAATCCCTTTGTGGTGGGGATGGCTACAAGGAACCGTCTTAAGCTGGATTATGGTTTAGATCCAAGGGGTAGAGGAAGGACTTCTTTGCAGAAAGTTCAGGAGAGGGAAAGAAAATGTGATATTGCTAACGGTTCACAAATTACTCTACTTGAGATGGGCTTGAATCATCCCTCGCATAATCTTTTATGAAGACCCTGTTGTTGGTTTAGATGAGCACAACAATAGTAAACAAAATATTACTATTCTGCTCTCCTGAAAGAGAAAGAATAACACATGGATATCTAACTCCCAAGGTCTTGGTAATCGGTTCTTGACTGTGCTGATTTCACTCAATGGTTGATGTGAGCTATAATGTTCAAGGGGCCTGCTGGTGTTGAGCTTTTGGATTGTTCTAAGATCAAACATAAATTCAAACCTACTTTAACTGGGGTTTTTAAAGAAAATAGAAAAAGATAGATCAAAGGTTTGGAACTGAAGGGAATAATGATTCATCCTACTTAACCAGACTTATTACCTTTCAAGGAATTCCTAACTAAATCTGGAGAACAAAATTAACTTGTGATTAACACATAGTTTCATTCATTCACAGTGCTCACTTCAACAGCAGATTGCAAATCACTATTTAAAGAAAACATAAAATAAAATTTCATTCTTTGAAAGCTTTTCAAATCGAATTATTAACCCAAGATAAACACCATTCAAGAACACAATATGAAGTAAATTTAAATCTGGTTGCTTCTATTGTTAATGAAAGAGATAAGCAACATTTACAAATCTGGCACAATCACCAGTGTACAAAAAACCTATGTCTTCAGATTGTTTCCATCTATACTAAGAGAACCAGAAGGGTACATTACTGTTTATGCTGAATCTAACACTTAACTAAGAAGACAAAAGAAGCTCCCATTACAAAGAAATAGGATGTAGTTCTGTCTCCTCTATCTTTCAAAAAATCCCTACTGCTAAAAAATCTCTGTCTGTCCCTTGAAATCTCTATCTATGTATCTCTCTACTCTATTCTCCCTCCTTTTTCAAAAAGGAAAAAGTTCCATATATTCAGAATGTTCCCAAAAAGAATGTGCTAGCCCCTGCTTTAGGGTTTTACAAAATATCGATCGGTTTTAGAAGGGTTGGCCCTCAGATCTTTTGGAATGAAGTTAATGCTGCATTGAATGTGCATCCCCGTGTCCATGTCAGTGAAGGATTGCCCTCAGGAGTAGCCCTTAGATCTTTTGGAATGATCGCATTAAATCTCATCCTCCGTGTCCACCCTCGAACTTCCATCAGAGCTGCCTTGAATTCCCTAGTGTATAGCCATTAATATCGATCTACCTTTTGCCAGTAGAGATCCCAGCTATCACTGAGACTCGTGGCCTTTTCTTCCTTTCAGATTTCTTCCTGTTCTAGATCTTTTTGCATGTTGACCTCCTCTGGAAACAGTCTTCGGCCTCCTTCTAGATCCTTGCAGACAACATCCCTATTTACCAAATTGATTCATCATTTCATTCACAGAGAAGATCCATGTCGTTTATGCTCCTTTGATCTTTTTCACAGGGGTAGTCAATCAGTCAAATGGCCAATGGTTCACCTTTAGTTCCCTCTTATTAGTTGAACATATGCCACACAAGATTCCCAGGTGGTCAAAAGGTCATTTGAACAGAATCGCATGTCGGTGAGACGCTAGCTATGTCTCGCCAATGCGATTATGCTCTATAGCAACTATCGGCGTAGCATACAATTGTTGGCGAGACTTCATATCGAAAGCAAAAGTTATATCGATATCACAAAAACCATCGAAAAGACAATTGTTATCGACAGGAGGTCACAACGGGCTCTCATCAGTTACACCAAAGAGTTAGATCATCAGCGAGACTCCCCTTGGTCACTAGGACTTCATAGCAATGTTATCTCCTATTGGCAAGACTCCAGCGAGTCGGCCAGACATCATTAAAATAGGCCAGGAGACATCATCGCACCTCTAAATCCTTCATGGGACATCCTCGAGGTAGCTAGTAACATGACCAAAGGCAGTGAAAAGATAAGACAAAAATAGATAAAATAGTCAAAATATAAGACAAGATAGACCAAAAAAATTAACAGCCATTTAATTTTGTTTGCCAATGTTTGTTTGCTAAAGATTGATTTCTTGTCGGTTTGACAGTTTTGACTATTTAAGAGTTTTGCCAATTTGATGGTGTTGACAGTTTGATGGGGCCTATTGTCAAGAAGGACACATCCTGAAAAAGGAAAAGGACATTTTGACGAGGTCCAAATCTGAGAAGGACACATCTTGAAGAGGACCAAAGAGTGATGAGACTGACATTGTTTTGACTAATATGTTTTGGCAAGTTGACTGATGTTTATTGTATGATTGATTGGACCGTGTTGTCTGATTTTGACCAATTTTGACGTTGGCATTTTGAATGACTGTCTTGTGTCCGAGTTTGACTACGTCTGACTTATTTGACCGATGTGATGATTGTGACAAATTCCATGATTTTATTTGGACCAACCTAAAAGAACTGACCTAATGTCTTGGGGACTCATTGACTGATGGCCTTGCCTACGTAGCAAATGCATAGAGACAACGTAGTTCGACTATGAAATGGACTGACTGACATGACTGACTTTGACTCCATTTTTAGGATTTTGACATTGATTTGGATGTTTTTGTGTTTTTCTTCAGGACGTTTTATGATTTTTAGGTCTTTCTTAAGGACATTTTATTATTTTTTTGTCTTTTTGCCATTTTATGATTTTTTTTGCATTTTGACATTTAAGAGGATCGTGAAAAATGTATATGATTGATGCCTACACATGAGAATCCAAGGAAAAACATGATTGTGCCCCTAGTCAAGCTGAATACCAATTGATAGGTGATGACAATGTTGTTTGACGTGGGAAGGACACATCCCGAAACAACGTGAGGATGATGACGATAATGTGACGAAAGTATGGAGGTCTACAGCTGGGCTAGGAATGTAGTCAAGTAAAATTTTGGATAATGTGCTTGTATGGAATAGATTCATTGCATTTGGAATGACTTGGTTAGGACTAGATGGGATGATGATTATCCTTAGACCATTTGACAAGGGAAAGCCAAGATAGGTGACAGGCATGAAAGGATTAGAGGTGGCCTTGGTAAAGGACGGGAGACATGAGACTAATGGAATTGTCATATGATTTTCAAGGACTATGTCACATAAGGATAATGAGGTTTACGTCAGCAATGACATGAAGTTTCGTGAATCGTGTATGATCGAAGGATAGACATGTTAAGATTTTTCCCAAAGTATGATTTATGTGTGCCAGTTTTATGTCAAGACCGAGGTAAGTGGGAATGATATGGATTAAACGGTCGGATGCCAATGCCAAGAGGAAGGCCTAGGAGATGAGACGACTTGCCCCCAATTGTAAGAGTCCACATAGACGATTTATTTTACACGACACCTGTTTGCCAGATTTTCATCATGGTACTTATCCAAGGCGCCTATTTGCCAAGTTTTCACCATTGGATGAAATTTTTCTCTTTACTATTTTCTTAACTTTTTGATTTTTTTGGTGTCACCAAGACGCTTGTTTGCTAGGTTTTCATTAGGGTGACGATTTTTTTACATTTTTCAATTTTTTTGTTTTTTTGTATTTCTGATTTTGTGGATAGCTTGGATGCTTTATATGACCGCTGACTATTCTGAATTCACTGACGATGCTGATGTAGAGACTGGTGCCAAGATATGCCAATAATGTCCTGTTTGAAGTAGTTGTCTTGTTAGGATCATAACACTTGTATACAATTGATTGATGTCATTGTGATCCTTTATGATATTAGAGTTGGCCTTATTGGAATACACACATCGCGATAGAGTGCCATGAGAGTCCTTGCGGTAAAGAGTTGTTGCCAAGATGTGACAGATTTGTGACGTGGGATCATTGGACTTTAAATGAGATGTAGGGTTATGATGAATGATGGTAGACGTGGAAAGATTGTTTGGACTTTTGGATGAATGACTTTTTATTTTCCAAACTTGGGATGGTGTATGACGGATTTTGGAGGGAGGATGTTTGGAACCAACACTATTAGATGCCTTGTTTGATGACCATTTTGAAGGAGGTGGACATGTGTTATATGTGGGAGTCCTCTTGTCTTGTGGCTCCACATTGTGATTGACTTTTGTATTTGACTTGGTGTCTTTGTTTGATCCATCTTTCTTTGGGATCCATTTTAATTTCATTTGTCCACTTGTCCTTTTGTTTGATTCAATGGCCTTTGACATTTGATTTTGATCTTTTGACTTGTAAGACTTTTTTTTTTGTTGGTCCCAAAGGGGAGGTTGACTCATGATAGAATGATAGTTTATGGTGTGGGTGGACGGGGTGTTGGCAACAATCTTATAACAAGGATTTCTCATGGATTCCATTGTGACATTTGTATCTGACAAGGTTGCCCCTAGTATCGAGGACGTACCACTGACATTGTTTGATTTGTTGTCTGAGGAATAACCAAGACCTTGATGTCTATAATTTGCTTGAAGCTGTATTGGTTCTAGAAGGTCTTGCTTGTGTATGCCTAGTCCCTTGCCTTGATATTGCATGCTTTGAAAGATTCTATTTGCGATGGGGTATTTATTGTCTTGAAAGCAAGATGCTAACCCATCATGATGTCTATGGACACTGTCAATTGTAATATTTTCATTTGCAAAAATTCCTGCTCTAACAAAGATAGATGACCCTAGTTGGTAAAGTGTCTTAGCTTCATTGTCATGCTAGACATATTCCTAACTAATATCTTTGGTCTGATCATGTGACATGTCAAGTTCAGTAGATTCTATTGGTGTTTCCAAGGCAATGTCGAAGCCATCATTATGTTCAGTGTCATAGAGTCCAATGATTTTAGCTATAACTTGATCATATGCAAGCATGTCCCTAGTGGAAGATTCTTGTTCTGGAGGAATATCGTCTATGTGTCCCATGGAGGCAAGTATCTCATCATGGGAAGTGTCAATAGTCGATGCCTTTATAGGGTCAGCAAGTGTTTGATCATGAATGGCATAAAGGTCAAGGAGTGGATTGTCTTGGATTTCTTGGTCAATGGTAGGGTCTTGGTCAAAGATGGGGTTGTCGAAAATAGGGTCATGGGATGGACTACCTTGTTTTTGACATGAGGGTGACGTTATAATGTCATGCTTTGGGATTTCATTTTGACATGTATTGTCAAGTTTATTAAATGGGATTTGACTTTGGACTATGATAGAATTTTCATGACTAGATGTGGCTTGTGAGGGGGTGACTTGAAAATGATTAATGACCAAAGGACTAGGATAGGACGTGGGAACTTGGACTGGACTAGTATATGAAGGACTAGGATAGGACATGGGGACTTGGACTAGAGTAACATGTGAGGAACACATATAGGACATGGAGTCTTGGAGTGGATTAATTATTGAATGACAAGGATATGACATGGAGACTTGGACCGGATTGGTATGGTATGATGTGGGGACTTGACATGAGTTGGTAGATGGTTGATAAGGGATGCAGACTTGGATGGGATTAATAGGTGAAGGACTAGGATATGATGTGGAGACATGGAATGGACTAGTGGACAATTGACTTCCTTTGTCAAAGTTAGGATAAGGTTGATTAATGGATGTTTGTTGTGGACTAATGTCATGGATGGTGTTAAGTGACTTTTGGTAGTGAGGGTAGACAGATGGAGGTGGCAAAGTATTTATGTCAAAGTCTCATGGTAACTTAGCCCCTTGGTCCAAAAGCATGGCTAGATACCTTTGAGGGTCGCGTAAGATTGAGTTTTCTACAAAGGAGACTATATCAGGATTTTGTGCTGCAGCTTCTAAGTCTTCGACATATACTCGTCCATTTTGGTCTCTTTTTATTAATGGCTCAAAAATGTTTTGTGATAAAGATGGCATGTTCATGGAAGATTGCATGTTCATGTTGTGAAATGGGTCAGAAAAGGTCCAATGTTTGTTTGTGTCATAAGTGTTATTGTCGATGTTGGGATTGGAATCTTGTCCAAAGTTTGCCATTTGTCGTTGTTGTCTTCGAAGCCTAGTCTTCAACCGTAAAGGGGATTTGCTCAAATGAGGACGATGATAATGACAAGTAAATGCAAGGATGACACTAGCCTATGTTTTTTGGATTTTTGATAAGGATGAAAATGCAAGACTATGTTTCCTAAAATGTTGACTAGGATGACTAGGTGATGATAACGTTTGCCTAAGGAAATGATTGATGAAAGATGATGATGTTTGACTAAGGACTTAATGTTATAAATGAAAGGTCTAGGTTCAAAATGATGACTAAGGTGAACAATGCAAAGTCTAAGTTCAAAATGAGGACTGAGATTGTTTTTTTTTTGTGTTTTGTTGAAAAGTCTAAGTTGTCTAAAGTTGACTGTTTGTGTCCAGATTTGTGATTGTTGTGTATAATGTTTAAGTAATCCAGCAAGCACTTGACAAGCATGATGTTTTAGTGTAAGCAAGCACACATAAGACAAGTACAATCCTAAAAGGCCAATAGGCCAAGGGTTTGTATACTTGGTATAGCCCACCGATATACCTCGAATTGGTGATAAACACCTTTCCTTCTCGAGAGCGGATAACTTAGAATTTTGGTGGCATTGGCTCCCCTCCACGAATCATTAAAATCATTCAAGCACACCAAATTCAAATTCTTGGGTAGTGACTTCCCAAGAACTACTATCTCTACTCAAAGGGATCAGTAGTGAGTGTCTTCAGGCATGATACTATACCCTGCACTATACCAAGCAATGACCAAAGAACGGTTGGACACTAAAACAAGAGGTGTTTAATTCGGGCATTCCATTCGTAGGGCATGATCCATGCGGTGAGAGTCCCCTTTCGGATCCATCTTGTCGGAACCATACACGTGATTCTTGGGCTTTCCCCAAGAATCCATTTTTGTATACTGGCTGGAAGTCCCTCAGTGTCAGGGTGCTACTAATCTGAGTCGTCCTAGGGTGAGTACTTTTTTCCACCAGAACAGGCCCAAGTTCTAGAGTTAGTAACCATTTCTCTTACACCCAGGATCGCTCGAAAGCGCAAGGGGAGAGGATACTTTGATTACTAAGTCATGAGGGTAATGAAAAAAAGAATGGGTTCGGTTTTCTGATCACCGAGTTTTCACAAGGTGAGAGCATACTCGCCTACCATTTTGCAAACACAGTCATGCAAATTAGAAGACATTGTTCTTTTTAATTGCACTAAAAGTAAGTGTGTACTAATCTAAGAAAAATACAGACACAATGTTTTAGTGTTTATTCTTTGACATTCGAACCTGCAAGACCATGAGTTAGAAGTTTAGATTTTTTCCTTTGACCCACGAAAAGTAACCACCAAATGCTTCAAAACCCATAAATTATTTTCCAAGATTCTGCATAAAAAGAATGTTATATGCAAATGAAAACACGGGTTTTAAAAGCAAAATTAAAAAAAATGGTGATCACTAAAATATCCATAACTTTCTCATATCTTAACAAAATTTGAAACTGTTTAAAATTATGGAAAGCTAAGACCGAGATCTACAGAACCCAGAAAAAGTTTTAAAATATTTTATTTGCCCATTTTTCTTGTGCTCAAAAGAAAGTGACGGGATTTCATAAGAATTCTTGGCTTTAACTTGTAAAACAGTGAAAACAAACAAGAAAACACAATTTTTTCTACAAAACGTCGGGTTCACCAATGTAACTAAGGGTAAATTTTTGGATTAGATTCATCAATAAAGCATATAAAATAAACCCAAAGCAATTACAAAACACAATGGAAGTTAAAACAAAGAACGATTATACCTGTAAATCGTCGAGACCTCCATGATTCATTTTTGTAATACCTTCTAACTTGCTGGCTGATGTGTTGCCCTCATATTTGATATGCGAGCAATCCTTGATGAAGACCTACACAAGCTTTGAAGAATTTGAATCTAAATGCCTATGCCTATGTCTATGAAAAAAATGACTCTAAAATGTCAAATTAATCTAAGTATTAATATGCCAGAATATTGTAATCTATGTGTGTCATCTAGAAATGAGAGCAAAATAGCATTTTATAGAAAATGCCATTTTGAATGGATGAACGAGATTGAATTTTGACAAAGACATAAAATCAACAGACAAGATTTAATTTGACAATTCCTAATTAGGGTTAGGAAAAATCCTTAAGTGAGTGGTCAAGATGTCATCTTAGAAGATCAAATCGGCGGTGGAGAAAAGGTGAGATAATTAATTTCAAAAATAAAGATTTTCAAAATTAAGAAGATAAAGATAGCCTGATTTGTGAGATTAGAAAAATCAAGAAGATAAGAGTTGGACTGAAAATCAAATTTGGAAAATCAAGAATCTGCCCGATTACTTGATTTTTGGAAGATTAGTTACTATTTTGAATTAAATTAATTCAAAATATGAATTTTGTGAGACAATAAATAATCTTTTTCAGATTATTTACCAAAATGGACTGACAGTTAAAAAAGTGATGACATTTTAAATAATTTTATTTATTTAAAATGAGAGGAATATTAATTTTGACAATTAAATAATTAAAGATAATTATTTAATTTAGCAGATAAGATTAATTAATTAAATAAATTAATCAATTTATTTAATTAAGACAATTAGTGACATATTAAATAAATAAATGTAATTCATTTATTTAATAATCAGGAAGAATTAATGAATAAGGATAATTAAACAAATTTAGAAATTTATTTAATTATAGGGAGACTTAGAGAATTAGTGACGTATTTAATAAATAAATAGGATTTATTTATTTAATAATCATGAAGAATAAAAGGACGTGAATTAACTAAATAATTATGAATTATTTAATCAATAGTCGAATGTGGACCAAGGACATAATTAAATGTCATAATTATGCTAGGGCGAAAGTGGTAAAAATGAAACTTGCAGGCCTAGGTCATTTTTATGTGTCTACAAAATCAAATGTTAAGGAATTCAATCTTAAGATGAATACTAAAACTGAAATCTAATGAACTGAAGTCTAATGCTTAAACTGTCATAGGTTTATGCCCTCCTTCTAGCACCATAATGTAGATGCCTTTTTCTGCATTTTTCTCAAAAACAAACATTAGTATTGTCATTTAAAACAAAGCAAAACAAAACATCTCTATGAAACAATGAATCATGTAAGGTGAAAACAAGGAAGCTAAATAAAACACACAATAACATGAATCAAAACCTATCTCATAGTGTATTGGTCCTCCTTTGATGTGGAAAGAAGCTCTTTCCCAACCTTGATAAGCTCCTGGATCAGATTATTGATCATAATATTGCTCTGATGGACAAAGTTCGGTCGATAAGTTTATTGGCCCTAGACCAAATGTTGAGGAAGTTAGGGAGTTTTTCAAAAATAAGTGGAGAATCAATGGTACGATCACAGTGGTTACTCTTCCTAGAGGTTTCTTTACCTCTAAATTCACATGAAAGGAGGACATACTAGCTGTGAGGAGTGATGGACCTTGGGTCATAGGAAAATATTCCCTGGCCCTTAAGAAATGGTCCTCTTGTCTGGATCTCTCTGATTCCATTTTTGAGAATGTTCTAGTTTGGGCTAGAATCTCGGGTCTCCCTCTGGAATATTGGAATGAGGATGTCTTCAATGGCATTGCTAGTTCTTTTGGAAAGCTTCTATCTATTGACCCTATGACAACAGCTAGAAAGCGGCTGGTGTTTACACAAATCTATGTGGGAGTTTCACAAAATGTTGACCTCCCTTCTTCAATAGATATCCAGTCTAAGTTGGGAATTTGGACGCAAGCTATAGAGTTTGAATCCATTCCCTTTTCTTGATTTAAGTGTAGAAAAATGGGCCATTGGGTTAAGAAATGCCCATTAAATGCCAGCAAAGACAAAGAAAATCTCCAGTCTAACCCTAATCTGACTATTTGGAGAAAGAAGCCTGAGGGGGAAGGGAAAGCAAGTAGTACCAATACCCTTAATGAGGAATTTGGAAGGAAATCTAAAGCTCAGAGGAATACCATTGGGATTAATGGGAAAACAAAACCCAAGGAATCCGATGTTCAGAAGAATCAACAAACAGGGGTGGAAAGTATTTTTGGTTCAAAGGAAGAAGGAGAAGAAATTTTGGAGAATGTTGGGGATGGAAAAAGGGATAAGGACTTTGTTTCTTCCACTCTTAATATTTTATCAGAAGGAAAAGATAACGGGGATCTTGGACTGGAGGATATTCCTATATAGGGTTTATCTTTGGATATTGGCATTCCTATCCTAAATACTTCTTCTGTAGAATGTTTCCCTTCGAGTGACCCTCTTAAACTCTGGGAAAAAACTACTCCAAATTTTTTCAAGGACACCTTTGAGAATCAAAGCCAGAATATTGAACTTTCAAGTGACAATCTAAACCAACTTAAGAATGGCTAGATGGATACTCTCCCCTGGGAGAAAAGAAGAATGTACAATAAGGAATGGGAATCTGGGAGAGAGTGGGAGAGTCAAGAAGATACTGATTGGGAAGAGTTCCTCTCTCAGTCCAAGAAAAAGGAGAGAAGTAAACAATAGAATACTCCTAGTGGAGTTGTTACTAGAACAAGAGCAAAGGCGGATTGTGGTGCTACTAAGTATAGCCAAGGAAGAAGGTCAAGTAAATGGCAGAGAGAGCATGAAAGCTTTCAGGACATAGCAGATGGTGTGCAAAAGACCATTCCAGAGATTATCCAATCCCCTAGTAAGATATGAAGATTATGTCTTGAAACATAAGAGGGCTTAATAGCCTTCATAAGAGGGATGTTTTGCACAATTTTTTTAGGGATCGTAAACCTGATATTCTTCTCATCCAAGAAACTAAAATGTCTAAAGATAAGGTGGAGAAGATTAAAATGTTTCAGAACTATGGAATCCAAGGAAATAGTTCAAATGGTGCGTTAGGAAGAATTGCTACTTTTTGGAACTAGAATTTTATTAAAGGGGAACCTTTGCTGGAGAGTACTAATCCTGTGGCTACTAAATTCACACATATCAGAGATAATTTTAGCTGGATTCAGTCAAATATCTATGCTCCTAATGGGAGAGGAGCTAGAAAATATTTTTGGAATGAGATCTCTGCATTCTGTAGGATCTTTGATAAAGACCACTAGGTTGTAATGGGTGACTTTAACATACTGCTTCTAAATGAAGAAAAATTTGGAGGATCTCAGGTGAATTCAAAAAGAAAATCTGATCTTTTGGACTTCAAATCAACAATAAGGAATTGATTGATCTTGATTTACAAGGAGCTATATATACCTGGTCGAATAGAAGAATCAGTAAGGAACTGACTCAAGTAAGACTAGATAGAACTTTAATTTTTGATCAGTAGCTTATAAACTATTATTGTTCTCTTAAATCTCTTTCTAGAGTGGGCTCTGATTACTGTCCTATAATTTTTGTGGTGGACCCTATAAAGGTGAAGAGGAACTCTCCCTTTAGATTTGAAAGAATGTGGCTATTGCACCCTCATATTTTTGACAAAACTAGGAAATGTTGGAATATTGATGTTCCGAGAACTACAATGTTCAAAATTGCTAAGAAACTAAGGGACGTCAAACATAAATTGAGAAGTTGGAAAAAAGATTCCTTTGGAAACATCTTTGGCATTAAATCTGAACTTCAAATGGAGCTAGTGGAGATCTTGGATAAAATTCAGAGGGAAGGATACATAGAAAATTTTAGGGAAAAGAAAATGAGCTACTTGTGAAATTGCATGATATTATAGCTAAAGAGGAGTTCTGGAGGCAGAGATCTAGAGTGTTGTGGCTCTCAGCTGGAGATAGAAACACTAGGTACTTTCATCTATCTTCTTCAACTTCTTCAAAACACAGGGTTGCCAATAGAATTTCTCAGGAAAAAGTTAATGGCATGAGATATGAGGAAGAGGAAGACATCAAAAAGCAAGTTGTCCTCTTCTTTAACAACCTTCTCTTGATGAATGGGGAAGTCAACCATAATGACCAATATTTTCTATTAGAGGCTATCCCTAAGGTAGTTAGGATGGAAGATAATGATAAGCTTGCTTCCATCCCCTCTAGGGAGGAAATTATGAAAGTTGTCTTTTCTTTTGAAGGAAACAAGGCCCCTGGCCCTGATGGGTTTCCTATGCTCTTTTTTCAATGGTTTTGGGAGATTGTTGAAAAGGATGTTGTGAATTTTGTTAAGGAATTATTTGGATCTAGAAGTCTTCTTAAGGAATTAAATGCTATTTTTGTGGTCCTTGTACCCAAGAAACCTAGGGCTATGGAGTTTGAGGCATTTAGGCCTATTAGTCTCTGCAACTCTTTCTATAAAATCATATCTAAGGTTTTGACGTCAAGGATCCTTACTATCCTTCCTTGATTGATATCCCCTCAATAGAATAGTTTTGTTCTAGGAAGGAAAATCTTAGACTCTATAGTTACTATCCATGAGAATATCCATTCACTTGTGGAATCTAAAAATGAAGGGTTTCTTCTTAAGCTAGATATTTCCAAAGCTTATGGCCATGTTGACTAGGAGTTTTTATTCAAAATTCTTAGGGTGTTTGGTTTTAGTAGTAGATTCATTCAATTGGTGAATCAGTTGTTACTACTGTCTCCACCTGTATCATTGTTAATGGGTCTCCCTCGAGATTCTTTTAGAATTCAAGAGGCCTAAGATAGGGTGATCCTATCTCTCCTATTTTGTTCACAATTATAGCTAAGAGCCTAGGAAGGAATCTTAAAAGTTTGATTAAACAGAGTTCTCTTGCTGGTCTTAGTGCTTCTTCTACTAATTTGATTTTTTCTCACCAACAGTTTGTTGATGACACTATGCTGATGGGAAGATCAATGGTGAGTAAGGCTAAGACTTTGAAAAAAACTTTGGACGTGTATGAGAAGGTGACTGGGTAGATGGTCAACAAATAGAAGAGCTCCCTTATTTTCTTTAATACCCCTGAGCATAGATAGGTCAATATTGCAAGAATCCTTGGATTTAGAGTGGAATCCTTACCCTCTACTTATCTTGGACTACCTCTATGCCTTAAACCTCTGGATTCCTTTTGGTGTTCGTTGGTTGATAGGTTCAATAAGAAGTTGGCAAGATGGAAAGGAGCTCTTTTGAGCCAAGATGGAAAAATTTAACTCCTCAAAGCTTCTCTTCAGAATCTCTCGGTTTATGCTTTAAGCCTCTTCAAAATTCCTGCTAAATATGTTGAGGCCATTGAAAAAATCCAAAAATTATTCCTTTGGTTTGATGTGGAGGAGAGAAAGAGGATGCCTCTTATAGGATGGGATTTGGTTTGCAGATTGAAAACCTTGCGGGGTTTAGGTCTTAGAAAAATCAGAATGATTAATAAGACTCTTCTTGCTAAACAAGTATGGAGATTCTTTTCGTCTGTTAGAGAATGGAAAGATATTTTCAGAAGTAAATATATGACCAATTGTGGGTCCCTCAAAGCCTTGCTGGATTCTCCTATTCTGCCCCATGGTTCAGCTTGTTGGAATGACATGATTTTTGGTAGAAAGATTTTGGAATCAGGGGTTGGATGGCACATTAGAAGTGGCAATCTAGCTAGACTATGGGAGGACAGGTGGCCTTTTAAGGTTCCCCTAATAAAAATTGAAAGATTCAAAAGATGGGTTGAGTTTTGCAAAGCAGCTTTTGGAGAGTATGTTAAAGATTATTGGAGTGAAGGAGATTTGATGGATTTGTGTGTGGTTAGTCAGGAGTTGGCTCAACTTCAATCTTCCTTAAGGGCTGTCAGATTGGGACAGAATCAACTGGATGATCATCTTGTCTGGATGGACAACCCTTCAGGTAACTACTTTGTTTCTTCGGCTATTTCTCTGTTGTCCCTTTCTCAAGCACCCCCTCCTTTCTGGTCTAAAGCGTGGATAAAACACTTGACTCCTAAATTCAACATTTTCTTTTGGTTTCTCCTTCAAAATAAGGTGCTAACGATTGATAATCTTTGCAAGCGGGGACTACAAATCCCCAACAGATGTTACCTTTGTAAGAGTGAGGTGGAGTCAGCAAACCATTTATTTCTCCACTGTCCATTTGTTGCTACAATTTGAGGAAAATTTCTAGCCCTTTGGAATATTTCTTGGGTGTTCCCCCTATCCATTGAAGATTTCTTTTCACAATGGAAAGCCCCATCTCAAAATCCTTTCATTCGATGGTTATGGTATTTTATTTTCCCTTTTTTTTTGGGGAGTTTGGAATGAACATAATAACAGACTTTTTCAGGGATAAGGAGATGTCGAAGACTAATGTTTTTGAAAAAAAAAAAGGCTTATAAAGGAAAACTTCAATGTTATTCCCCAAAATCTCTTAATCTTGAAGTTGTGGTGTGCACTCCCTATGATCTAAAGATAGCTAAGGATTGGAATATCAAAATGGATGTTTCTAAGGCATCCAAGCTAGCTAAGAAAAGTAGGGAAGGTGTGTGTTGGACCTTTCCTCCAAATGGCTGGACTAAAGCCAACTTTGATGGTGCTGCAAAGGGAAATCCGAGGATGGCTAGAAGTGGAGGTGTGTTAAGGGACTCAAATGGTAAATTTATGGTGGTTGTGGCCATTTCCCTAGGTCATCAAACCATCCATGTGGCAAAGGAAATAGGAGATTTTCAAGTTTTA
Organism: Sequoia sempervirens; assembly: GCA_007258455.2. Classification (NCBI taxonomy): domain Eukaryota; kingdom Viridiplantae; phylum Streptophyta; class Pinopsida; order Cupressales; family Cupressaceae; genus Sequoia; species Sequoia sempervirens. The sequence goes on from VDFB02000013.1 coordinate 97,144,345, forward strand.
AATTTAGCACATAATTTGAATATAAAATATTTATGGCTTGAAGGGGACTCCAAAAAATCAGACTGTCTCCTAGGTAGGAGCCCTCCCTCCTGGTCTATTAAGAATATAGAAGAAAAATATATCTTAGATAAGTTCGATAAAGTTAAAATCTCCCATGTCTACAGGGAAGCTAACAGCGTGGAGGATTACTTTGCAAATGAGGGGGTTAAGAGGGGAGGTTTGAACATATGGCAAAATTTTAGGGACTTGGGAGCTGAAGTTAGGGCATTATTAGATTATGATGTTACACATGGGAAAGAGGAAAATATCTTTAATGATGATAGGGAAAAGGGCTAAGTACATTAAAATCAAGAGATTTGATGGGTTTGCATCAAATAACTTAGTTGGTAAGAAAAAGTGGCATGCTTTGTGGGTTCATTGGAATGGCTGCATAAATTTGCAACAGGTTTTCGGCACTGGTAGAGATTGCAGTGAGGTGCATATGAATATGGGGGGGATAGGAAAATAATCGAGCCAAATAGCTATGAAATGAACACAAGGAATGCTAAGGTTTGGAAACAGGTAGAGTGAGGTGGTTTGGTTCCTTTCTTGGAAAAACTTCATGGGCCTAATCCTATGGCTACTGACTACTTTAAGAAGAACTGGAATAATGGAGAAATAATCCTCTTTGGGAGAAAGGTGAAATTGGATGAGCAAATCATAGTAGAGGTGACTAGAATGTCCACAGAGGGCATGAAGTTTTATCATGACAGAAAATTTTCAGACGAGGCAGTAATCAAATTCCTTAAGAAGGAAAAGGAGAAAATGAAACTGGTTAAAGTTTTCAACAACTATTTTGAAATCGACACCATCAAGGAACTTTGGAGAAAGGTGCTTCGTGTCATAATGGAGTAAATTACTATGGACAAGAGATTCACTAGAGTTTATGGTCATCATTTTGCTATCCTTAACAACTTCCGTCATAAGGTACAAATTTCTCTACCTTATTATTTGTTTCTTTTTTTGAGAAATAGCCTTGAGGACCACAAGAAAAATCCTAGGAGATACCCTATTCTTCATCTTAGTCTTATTAAGTTAATCTATGAACATTTGAAAAGCCTATCGACTTTATCTAAACCGGTTGCCTCCACAGCATCTAAGGACTATGATACAGATAGTGGTGGTCCGGATAATCATTCTAAGCCTAACCTGGAGATAATTATTGAATCCCATCTGTCCCTTGTCTTTTCTGGTAAGAAAAACCAGCTTTGTAAACCCCATCTTGCGAAAGCTAACCCTGAGATTCACCCCCACTGCCTAGTTCCTTTTAAGAATTCTACTCTCAAGGGTTCCCCTGCCAATAAGTTGGTTTCCTACTCTACGGACTCTCTGGAGGACAAAACTATGAACTCTGAAGCTAGCAGAAACTCTATCTCTTCCCCTCCTACCTCTCTCAAAGATGTTGGTACCAGATTTCCCTATTCCCTTAACCCGGATGATTTTAACCTCATTTTAGACCAGGATCAGTCTGGAGATATCCTTGCCTCTGCTAGAAGTGGAGTTGGTGATATTTTTAGGGTTATGAAATGGGCTTATCAAGAAATTAATGATCTGAATCTTAGAAATAGGGTTTTAAAAAGCAAGTTGGAGGAACTAGAATTTAAGCTATCTGCTTTGAGCAATGAAGAAGAAAAATGGAAGAAGAATAATATTGGAACATGAGATGATGACATTGAGGACAAGTATAAGACTTTGGAAGCTAAAATTATTAAAATTAAAAACAATATGAAAACTAATGTGGAACAAAACCATAGAATAGCAAGGCACAATGCCATTATCATCAATGTAATGTCTGAAAAGTTGGAAAAATTACAACATGGCTCTCTGGTTGTTGATCTGGAAGAGGAGAAGGATAAAAGAAAGAATTAGAACTAAGCAATGTCGAAGAGGACCCATTCCAACCTTAAGAGGAAAGTGCCTCCTACTACCCAAATGGTCCAGATCTTAAAGAGGGGGGTTTAGGAAATGAATGATGTGGAAGCTGAGACAACGAAAATGTTAAAGTCCCAAGTTTATTTGCTGCTAGCATTTTGTTTGGTCTTTTTGGGTCTTTTCTGTGGCTCTTGCTGACCTTTTTTTGGTGGTTGTGGCTTTGTCATTTTTTCTCCTTTCTACAGCCTCTTTTTTTATGGGGTCTTTGACGATCTTTTCTTTTGTTTGTAAATTTTTTGGTTTCGGGTCCCTGTAAAACCCATTTTTCCTCTTTCAAAAACAAAAACTTGATGGAAATCATAATATATTTTTCTCTATTTATGCACATAAATAAAATCTATTCATATTTGGGTATGAACTATCTCATTCATACATCAATTGAAATAGTTGTAAGTCTAACCTAACATATTTTATCCTTTTTAATTAATTTTTTAAATAGATGGGTATGATATTATTGTTATTCTTTCTCCAATATGTCTTGACATTCTTCAACAAGGTTTAACATGCATTCACAATATTTTTTTTCAAGGGTTTGATTCCTCTATGAAATAATAGATTATTATCATTTTTTTATTGGCTATACATGTTAATCAATAAATAACTATAAATAGAATAAACTAGACCAAGGGTTTAGACTTTCTTTTCTAAAATAATCTAGATAGCAAAATTTTTTTTTACACTAATCTATCAGGATATTATAAAAATAAGATATGATTGAAATAATACACATCATATATCATGAGAAGACCTTTTTGGAAGAAAAGCTTATCCTCGATATCTCATAGGAATTATATTCACAAAAATAATACAATTATAATACAACAAAAGGGTTAATCCTTCACAAGGGACCAACATCAATTTTGGAGATATTCTAGTACCATAATGTTCCTATAATTACAAGTGATCATATCTCCATCCAAAGCACCAAACAAATAGAGCAATCCCAAATTACATGCCAAAAATTATTGTATAAAACCATCAAAAAATATCATGGCCTAAATGTGTTGCCGAAATCTCCATCTAATATACAATGGCCCTCTCCATAATAGGTCAATGGGATAAAATAATGATTGTAATCCTTATGACATATAACATGTCATGGTGTCCCATCAAAATTGGATGCTTTACTTCTAACCCTATATCTCCATTCAAGATACATTAGATGGATTATAACACATGTCATAAGATAGTCAAAATTTGTTATCTCCAAAAGTCACATATCAGATTCAACATAAAATTAGATGGAAGTAAAATACTCACATATCTACCTACAATATATATAGTGATCGGAGTTGGAAATAGCAAATAGTAACTTAAAAACAAAAGAATAAAAATAATAATACCATATTTTGGGTGACTGTTTGTGACTTTAAAGATATTAATTCAATTTACAAACCAATGACAACCAATGACGCATTACCCTTCACCATATAGTGCTTTGGATTTTTCATGTAGATTTTTCTTTCAAGTTTTCATGCAAGAAAGGTTTCTACACATCCATATGCCTCATTTTAATGTCAAACTATACGACAATAGCTAACTAGAATTTAGTGTATTAGATATTAACAACTAGATAAAGTTATAATTGTTAATGGCCAAAATATATGTTTAGGATACTACCAAGCATGGAGACCCTGAAAAATGTGGGCCAACTATGTGTAACAATCTCTAATTCTAACATAAACTTGATTTTCTATGGCAAAAAATATAAGTAAAAAAACATATACCATAAAATAAATGCTCCCATATAATAGATTATCCTCCTATAATCTACTAGTGTTTTGTAAGTCATAATATAATAACAAATATCAATGCAATAAACATTACATAAGCATGTATTAGACAAATTCCTTCATAAGAATTAGAATTCCTTAAAATAACAAATTTAGATTGATGATTCAATTAATCTTCATTATTACATGAAATTTCCAAGTTGAAATAATACTTTATACATAAACAATAAGACATCTATAAAAAAAAATCTAAATAATAAAAATAGATGCAGACTTACATTTGCATACAATACTTATCCCAAAATAGAATAAAAATCTCTTAAAATATCTAAATTTAGAAACTAGAGTTAATGAGAGAACAAATTACAAGATAGAGTAGAAAATTTTCAAGAACTAAGCACAACAATTGGTATAAATGCCCTTGTTTGTGGGTGGAGTGCCTTTAAAATTAATGGAATGCTCCCAACTTGAACTCAAACACCTTTCTCTACACATACCATCATTAGGTATGTGGATGCCACATTTCCGATGCTCTAAGAGAGGGGTTGATGGCCTTAAATGCGTGGTACTTTAAATAAATTTTATGATATATTCTTCTTTTTGAAAAGGAACAATAATTTTACTTGTAAGATAAATTTTATGATAAATTATTTTTTTGAAAAAGAACTATAATTTTAAAAAACGGTACCAATAAAATGAGATGGCCCCTGAATGTAAGGTAAGGTGACACCAAAATATGCATACCTGTTGATATTTTTCTTTATTGGAATGTGATGTTTCCTTCCATCAGTAGGGGAGAGGGGCCCATAATGGAGCAGGGTCCAATATCTTGGGGATAGAAGGAGTCCTCGGCGGATCTTATAGTGGAGCACCTTAATATCCAATTGTAAAACACTTTCTATCCATTAAGTACACAAACTGACAAATCATGTGATGCCACATCAGCACACCAATAAAACATGACTTAGTGCACCCTAAAACGAAATATAGAAACACGTAAGTTGCCAAATAAACTGCTGTACAAAATTGGGAGTGACTTGAAATTTCCACATAAGATTTTGAGAAATGCGAAGTAAGGGTGCTCCACTATAGGCCCCTCTCCCCTATTCCATGCACAAATTGGTAGTGTCAAAGATGAATATGTGATATGATCCCATCTGCTAAAACGCGATTAAAATTGATTGATTTACTGAAATAGAACTTTGTGCAGATAAAATTTATGGAGAATATAAACAATTCTCCACCACACCACCATTGCTTCTATTTTTCTCGCGCATCTACTTTTCTCCTTTAACCTGTGCATTCCGTGCCCTTACTAACTTTTCCGTGCATAATTCTGTTCCATCACTCATTTCTTTATTCTATTCTACCACTTGTCTTTATTTTATAGTTTTATTGTGGCGAATCTTATTAAGTGCGTCGTTCTCTTCATGTACTTTTCTCCTTAAGCAAAAGAAAGACAAGTGTGCTTGACGTAAATGTACCAAATTGTTATTTATCTTTCTTCTATTTACGCCGAAGGCATTCCCAATCTGATTTTGGAGATCGATGATTCGGATTTAGGCAAAAAGCGTGCAAGACGATTGGATTGTTTCAGGCCCATTAATATTTTTCGCTAGTTTTAATTTTTTTAGCTTTATTTTTCTGTGCTATTTTCCACTGCGTTTTCCTGTTCCCGAGTATCGCACATTCTTGCAAGCCTTTTCCAGCTGCCGTTTTCGTTGGAAGTTTCTTGATAAATGACTCCCAAAAATACCTTTCACGGGGAGTTAAAAAATTTAGGAGGTAAAATTTGAAAGAAATAGTAAGGAAGAAATAATATTAATTTATTTTTAGTAAATATTTGGGACCGGTATGTTGTGGACTAATACAACAATATTTTAAATATATTTATTTTAAAAAATAATGTTATTGATGATACTATTAATTATATAGTTTATATATATTTATTTAAAATATTTTTGAAGTGTTTATATTAATTTTTTATTTATTATGGGTTCTTAAATGAATATATTTAAGATTAGAAAATATAAAATTATTTTGTATTCATGAAGATTTTTTTTTTATTACATATGTGTCTTTATTTTAACATGAAATTGTTTTATTTGAAACACATTTAAAACTTTTGGTGTTTTAACTTTATGTTATTATAGAGCTATTTTATTTACTTTTGAATTGGAGAATATCTTGTTTTAAAAAAAATAAAGGAAATTAGAGAGAAATGAAATTTGGTCATGTAGTCATTTGTATTTTATTGAAATATTTAAATTTACAATAAATTTATAAATTCTTAATATTTAATTAAAAATAATTATTATTTATATTAATAGGTTAATTGCAAAATTTTAAATAAATAAATAATGTTAAAATTTTATTAAACAACCACCTTTAAATTCACGGTAAATGTATTTTATTTTATTATTAAAAATAATAATTTATAAGATTATAAAACACTAAATATTTTGGAAGGAGAAATTTTATTAATAAATACAAATACTTAATATTTTAACTTAATTAAAACAATTAATATACTTAATCAAGGAAAAAATATGGTATATAGATAAATATAATTAAAACATTAAGAAAAACCTAGATGCTACTTGAACTCGATTATTGTTGCTTTGCAATAAGTTTGATATTTTTTAATGTAAAAAAAACTTTTTTGAATGTTTCAAATATATTTTAAATATATTGCAAAATAATTAAGACTAGGCAAACACAAGAAGAAAGACAGATCAAGCCCACTTGAAAGATAACTCCAACTCCCAACCATATAAAAGTAGAGTCAAGATACTTTTTCGAAGGGTCTCTTTATGACAAAAGATAGAAAAACATGATTCCATATAAATAGGGTTTATTGGCCTTTCCAGATCCTCTCTCTCTCTCTCTCTCCATATATATATATATATATATATATATATTCATCTCTATCTTCCTCTCTATCTCTCTTCCCTATATCTAGCTTGTTGCCTCTCCCTACATCTCTCTCCCTCTCTACCCCCTTTATCTTTCTCTCTATATCTTCCTCTTTCTATCCCCCCCCCCCTCTCTCTCTCTCTCTCTCTCTCTCTCTTCCTATTGATCCCTTTTTGTGTATCTATCCACTTCTCTATCATCTCTTTATTTCTCTCCCTCCCTATCTCTATCTCTCTTTCTATTACTTGTCTATATCACCTCCATTATCTCTTAGTCTTGCCCCCCCTCTCTACCTCTTTATATATCGAGTTTCCTATATCTTTCTATCTCTCCATCTCCCCCTCTCTCATGGTCTCCCTCTTTATATCTCTATTTATCCTTCTCCCTCTTCCTCTCTCCTTCTATCTCTCTCTATATATTTTCTCTCTCTCTCTCTCCCCTCTATCTTTTCCAAGTTATGTCTATCTCTCTATCTCTCACTTTTATCCATATCTCTTTCTCTCTCACTCCCTCTTGAACTATATCTCATTATCTCATTATCTCTCTCTTATTCACTTTGTCTCTCCTTTATAATAGTATCTCTTTATTTCTCTCTCTATCTCCCTCTCGCTCCTCTTTTTATCTCAATTTCTATGTGTATCTATCTACCTCTATCTCCATAACTCTCTCCCTATCCCTCTCTATCTCTCATTATATCCCTCTATCTATATCACTCAATCTCTCCCTTTATCTATTGAGCAACATGACCTTATTGATAATGGAGCCTGATTATCTTCTTGATTTAGAGGTTTTTTTTAAGTCATGTTTGGATCCTTTCATTTTAAAGCTATCACTTCTCCATTGAAACCCTTTTCGTACAAACATCATTTTCTAAATGTCCTACCAGTTGATCGTACTCTTTTTATATCTTTCTATCCATATCTTTTTCTACCTCTATCTCCCTATCCATTTCTATCTCTATGTATCATCCTCTATCTATATCTACATCCCTCCCTCTCCCTCTCCATCTCTTTATATTGAGCTATATCTCCCTCTCTCTCCCACTCTACCTATCTCTCTCCCCCTCTCCCCCTTTTTCTCTCCATCTACGTCTTTGTCTATATCTCTCTATATCACTCTCTATATCTACTTATCTCGCCTTCTACCCCTCTTTATCTCTACCTCTATCTTCATCTCCCCACTCTATTTCTAGATATGTATCCCTCTCTCTATCCATCCATCTCTCTCCCTTTCTCCCTCTCCCTCTTTCTATACCTCTCTCTCTATATATATTTTCCTTTTATCTCTCTCCATATTTTTTCTTCCATCTCCCCCTCTATCTCTATCTTATTATCTTTCCATGTCTCTCTACCCTTATATCTCTCCCTCTGTACCTCTCTCTATATATCACTTCCTATCTCTATCTTTATATTTTTATCTCTCCTCTCTACCTCTCTCTCTATATATCACTTCCTATCTCTATATTTATATGATCTCTCCCTCTCTACATGTTTATCTCTTCTATCTCTATTTATCCATCTCTCATCTCTCTTTATCTCTCCCTCTCCTCTCCATATTCATCTCCTCCATCTCCATCTCCATCTCCATCTCTATCTTCTTACCTCTCTATCTCTCTCTCTTGATCTTTCCCCTCAATCTCTCTCTCTCTCTCTCTATTGCAAATATAACATGAGCCTCTTGGTAATGAAGCACAATTATCATCTTGATTCAGAGGTCCTACCGGTTGACCTCATAATGCACAAATGTATGCAAAAAATAGACCAAAATCTTGCCTAGTTGACCTTACACACCTCTTCAGCATACCCATTACACACCAAAGCATGATTGCTAGCTTTATAATTTTTCAATGATAAGAAATTTTTGTATTTATTTTGATGAAGTTATATATATATATAAAATATTTTGAAAAAATGAATAAATCTAGTACAATTCTATTTAAAATCGGGTCCATTGTTCTAATATTTTCTCATCGTTATAGACACGTATTTTCACCAGTTTATCTCCAATCTTATCCAACTTGACACATAGTTACATGTATTCACCTAAATTACGTATTCAGTATACTTATACATGCATATTTTAGTCTATTTTTTACCCACCTATATATTACCATTTTCCTACCTAGAATCATTTTGAAGTCCCAAAGGCAACCTTGAGACTACAAACTTAACCCCTGCCTTTATAAAAATTTAAATCCAAAATTAGTTGATTCCTACTAAGACATAGTGAGAGGAATAAACATATGTTTGTGCCATTTGATGATTTGCTCTTGTAAGTAAGAGCATTCACTTGCATCTATTTCACATCTCTAATCTTTCACACATCATGTTATCTAGGGTCTAGATTGTGTTAATGTGTGTTTTAGCCACAACATGTAAGATAATTGTTACTTCCATGAAAGGAAAATATTCCATGTCTTGTACAATGATGTTGAAAGTCACTTGAGTAACTAAGTAGGTAGTGATTTGATTGTCTCATTCAAGGGGATCTAGTAGAATTAAGAGAAAAAACACAAATTCTCATTTTTTCGTAGTTCAATGTTGACTATTAATTGATTACCCAATTTGTAAGCTCACAATTATAATCTTTAAACTTTAAAATTATTAATTTGAAATGAATTTGAAAGCCAAAATTGAATACTAAACTAACATTGATCTACTCATAATCTAACATATGACATTATAAATTACAAAAGGAAATGAAAGGGGAAGAAAAGAATAAAATAAACCTATGTTATTTTGTTCCTAAATATAAATCTAAGAGTAGAAAATCTAGTTTGAAATTATTCTCGATTGACCAATTTGTTTATATGTAGTCACAAACACAACATTGCATCTTCTAAGGATCAATGAACTCAACAAGAAACAACTAAAAATTGTGCTATTTTAGGTTCAAATTAGAAATATCACTCCCACTACCTTTGTGGAAGATAAATATCTCATATTAATTTTGACGAGTATGATGTAGAGTACTTGAGTGTAGTCCTTGTGGGATGCCTACATGTGATGTTTTCATGATTACTAATGCATGTATTGAAGGGCCCCAAGTTTCAATTATCTATTTGTATAATATTGTTGTAATCAAGTGGTTGCAACCTAGCATATGAGTGAGCCCTTTATGAATAATTATAATGTGATTGAGGATTCAATATTAATATATTAAGAGATCTTTAAAAATAATGCCAATTGCATTAGTTGGTCCCTACACTGTCAAGTGACACTAGAATATGTGAAGTTTTTAACATTTTTCTTTATTGGAATTTGATGCTTCCTTTTTTCATTAGTCCCTACACAAATTGGTAAAGTGTCTCAAATGAATGTGTGAGAAGATCCCATATTCTTAATGGGAGTAAAATTTATTAATTTATAGAAATATAACTTTATGCAGATAAAATTCATGGAGTAGATAAAAAAAATTCATGTCTTGTGTATTATAAATTTATTTTTTCTCTTCATGATCTTTACTTTTCCTCTATGCATTTGATACACTTATTAGGGAAAAGGGGTCAATATTTGGGTAGGGTTGAATTGTTGGTGTAGTACTTGTGATTATAACATTTAGTCTTGCTATATTATTATAATATATACTATCAATAATTAGTTCATATGTAAATAAAAAATAGCCAAATATTGTTCAAGATGAACTCATATTAGAACATATGAGAAATTATTAATGCTATATAAAAAATGCAAATACATTCATTGACAAGTGAGATGAATTTTTTATTTTTTTTTCATATAAAATATCATAGTATCTACTGTAAGTGTGTCATTTATAAAATAAGGTTCTCAATTAATCAAGTATTGTTGTTATAGTGAAAAATACTACTCTTATGTGTACAACTATTGGAGTAGCAATGTATATGCATTTAAGTACTTCATGTTAATAGTGTATCCTATCACAAATATAAAAGGGGAGAAGAATAAATATATTGTATTTTCTCATGAAATGTGAAGGATTGTTGAAATTTTTTATGATCATTTAAAGTTGAATATAAGTTGTATTTTAAATAATAATGTGTTATTTTTATAAGAAAAAATGATTATTTTGTGTTCAACTATTAGTCCATTTATGTTGGATATAAAGATTAAAGATATCAATATTTATAGTTAGAAAAAGGTATTTGTTGTGTACAAAGTTCCCACCCTTTGTCTATACTTCCAAAAGTTATAGACATGTCTAGAGAGTAGTTGTAACTATATCTAACAAAATTGCTCTATTCTTTATGCTTTGATGGATGTCCATGCCCTATTCCAAAGCTCCCATTTTGGTGCAAGCTAGAAGGATGTTGACAAAGGTTGTAGAGTCTAGATTTACACCTACCAATCGCATTTTTTTAAGAGTTCTTACAGCGTTTTTCCAAAAACTAATTTTATGAATAGTTTGCAATTAAGGCAATGGGGCATTCTATGAGAGCACTTTCTTTAGGGAATTATATTGAACAATTCACATGCCTCGTCTATCCTTCCACATTTTGCATATCTTAAAATCATGGCAATCCATGAGACCACATTTCTTAAACACGAGGTATTATGTCGAACAGTTTACATTGTCTTTTCTATGATTCCACATTTTGCATACATATCTACGAACGTAGTTGCAACTATAACATTTGACAAAATTCTTTTGTCCTTTATTCTTTGATGGATTCCATAACCTGTTTCTAAGCTCCCATTCTGGCATAGGCAAGGAGGATGTTGGCAAAATTGCAGACTTTGGCTTTACACCTTTCAATTGCATTTGCTTGAAAGTTCCTGAAGCCTTTTCAACAAATCTATTCTGTGTATATCCTACGATCATTGTATTCCATAAGACCACATTTCTTTCATGCTTTTGATCAAACAATTCATGTTCCTTATCTATGCTTTTATAGCTTACATACATGTTTATCAAATAATCTCCAACTTCATGTGACAGAATTCCTCCGTCCTTTATGCTTCTATGGATACCCATACCTTATTTCAAAGATCTCATTTTAGCACAAGTTGGAAGTATGCTAGCAAATGTAAACTGATTCGGTTGGAAACTTGTTTGTTGCGTATGCTGAAACAATGCGACTACCTTATGAAGATAGCCATGCCTTCTATTGGCTGCATTACCCATATTTTATGAGAGAATATATTTTGTAGGAGCATCCATCAAACTTTTACAAGACGAGAACAGAGTGTTTAAGTTTGGTTTGGCTTATGCTTGGGAACTGGGCAGTTGACCACTGACTATAATAGTTAAGAGGACTGTTCAGGGGAATAGAAATCGAAATTGACCCAAAAAAACAGATTGAACGGACCTCACATGTGCCACCAAAACAAACAATGTTTAGAATGTACTCTTTAAGCCCAGCCCAGTTGTACATATCAAGACAGGAGTTTGCAGGGTTATTCAGCAACAGCAGCTATGACAGTGTAAGTTTGGTGGGTGAACGCGCAGATTTTAATGACTTCACATTGTTTCAGCTATTATACTGATCTCTATCGTACTCTAAATGACAGTTACACTTTTTAATAAATATTTCCAGTTTATTGCACAGTATATAAAACAAAAATGTTTTCAGATAAATTGCAGTATTGTTCTCCATTTTTAGCCATATACCTAATGCGGTAAGGACATACATAGTTAAATTCCAAAAATTTCTTTGAATAATCTGGGTTACAAGAGAACCAGCTGATGATTACAGATGCTAATTTAACTGTTTTAATTTTTTTAGAATATGTAAATATATGAATGTCCTTATAAAGATAAAGTAGCATTTAATCTGTGTACTATCCACCTCAAAATCCTAATCTTGCCATCATCAGATATTGGTTCATTTTGGAGTTAGTATGGCCATAGTCATGCAATTTTACCGCAAAATAGTAATCAATATCTGAAAAGCTTGCCTTAGATGAAAGGGGAATATTTGAACAGAAGAAAATTATGAAAGGACATGTTTAGTCTTTGGTGTTACAGCCAAATTTAGCAAAGGCAGCAGGGATGTCACATAGCTGCAACCAGATGATTAAAATTCTATCTATTCAATTACGATTAACTAATTCTAATCTTTAAAAGTTAGAATCCCCTGCAACCAACTAGATAGCAGGCATGGGTTGCTATGGAGAGGCTGAGGTAAGGTTCTGTTGAGATAGATTAAAAATAGACTGATTAAATGCAACCGCGTAAGGCCAGCACTGAGCAAGGCAGTTGCCAGATGCACAATAGTCTGATGTACTTCCACACCAGTTATATATGCTACAACATCGCCCGCTGTTGCACCAAAAGTTCCCGGCTGGACTACATGTTGGATCGCCCTTTACCATAACTGCCATCAACACTAACAATATATAAAGTGCCAATATTAATCTGCTCTCTGCCATCTATTCTTTCTCTGCAATAACAAGAATTCCATAATAAGAATATCATAATGTTCCCTTCTTTCTGTGATAATAAGAGTATCATACCAGTAAAGTTAAAAGTAGTTAGAAAAGAGTATCTACTGCAATTAATTAAATAATTAGAAAAAAAGAAAAACTTGTACGGTAATATCTGAATATCAAAAGCAGGCAAGCAGAGAGTCACACTAGTGTGACAAGAGATCTGCTTAAAAAATTGACAATGGCAGAGGTGCAGAGGTTTTTAAGATCACTTTAGATGATAAATAATTGTAAAGAACATCATATATAGTGTTGGTCAAGCAGCTAGGCATCTTTATTTTGCACTTAAAAACAAGTGTAATTGATGGAGATAGGAAGCGAATTTTCTCCTTCATGGTAGAAATTCTCATTCCCACCACTTACACCATTTAAGTATTAATGGCGGAATCGATTCTTTCATTAAAAAAAATAGTTTATATAAATAAGAAAATTAATTAAACTAATTAATACTTCAGATATAGATCATATAATAGAATTTTGGTATTAAAAAATAATATAAATAAATGTACTTAGTTGATTTTGATGGTTGAGGGATAATTTAATTGTGTTTTCATAAAAAAAAAAATGTTGGGGGAGTTTTATTTCAAATCCATAAAATCTTTTATTTCGATATGAGAGCATTATCTTTAGATTGAAATCTCTTCAATTGAGAGCTAACAAATGAGAGGTATATATTCTACCAATGTCTCCTAGTGCATGATCCTAGCCTCATCTCTTATGATGTTAGGGTCTTGCACTCAACAATACTTTATCTTTGGTGGGTACATTTACAACAATTAAACTTCACCATTAGACCAGGGGCCCATTGAATTGATCATAACTTTTGATTACAATTTAAAGTATGTTGCTCACATAGTTTGGTGGGTTAATTTGTGACATGTAAAGTCAACCCCACGTGTTGTGGATCTAACAATTTGTATATTTATGGCTTGTAATTTGTAATAATAAGAGTGTTTATAGTGGATAAATGTGACATTTGTCACCCAAAACTCTACTTTGTCAATTCTCAAGAATTGTCTGGTATTAAAAAATATATCAAGGTAATTATCATATCACTAAGGTCAAATTCTTCTACATCAAACCACTAGATTTAGACTAACTTTATGGTCATGAAAAGAAAAGAGGAAAACAATCTTCAAACATCAGATGCTCTAGAATTATTATATTAATTTAGATTCATTTAATTACTCCAATTGAAGTACCCCTAGAATGATTATTATATCAAATGCATAGGATTTTTGTAAATGGTTATTAAATATGAGAGGATCTAATTACATGAGAAATGAATGCAACTGAATTATTGAGTTATTAAACTATTGACTATACAAAAATATAAAATAAATTACATTATACTTATATTTATATTATATAGTATTATATATTTATTTCTAGATATATGTATTTAAGATATTTGTGTACTAGTTATATTTACACTATAGTGTTTATATTATATTATATTATAATTCTAATGACAAAAAAAGTATTCCTTTTTCTCACTTAATCTATAAATAATTAATATTGAACTAAGTCTAATGTTGCCTTAATTTAGTGTTGTGATGTTTTTTACACATTCACATTACGTTTAGGGCCCTTTAAGACTAAATGGACCTAATTTTGCCTCAATTTAGTGTTGTAAAGTGTATTTATTTACATCTTCAAACTAATTTTTGGTCCCTCTTTCATTTATGACCTTCAAATCATCATTAATAAGCCCTTAAGACCCTTTATTATGTATCCCAAGACTTATTTTAACAAAAACCCTGACAAATTCAATAAATACACTTAATATTCTTACCCCCCAACATTTCCTCAGCCCAAAAAGCTAGGGTGGGACCCATATGCCACCTTGGGAATATGAGCCCCCTTAGGTGAGACCCACATACCACCTTGGGTGTATGAGTCCCATTTGGCCCCTTTTTAGGGTTTTGAGTGAGAAATTAGGGTTTTCAATTCATATTTTGCGAATGTTGGCATTTTGGATATAATAAATAGTAAATTAGATGAAATGCCCATATAATTAAGGTTTCAAATCATTATTTCACCTAAGCAACCTAATAATCTTCAAGAAAGGGAGTTTCACCTAGATCTAGAGCTTTCAAGAGATATTTTTAACTATTCAAGAGCATTCAAGAGCTGATTATCTATAATTTTTTAGCATTGATTCAAGATTCAAGCATCATGTCAAGGTCCTCATGCATCATGTGTGTTTGTGAGCTAACATGTTGATGTAGCATTTGTGATCCAAGTTTAGGAATTTAAAGCCATATCAAGTTTTATGATCAAGATCTACATCCATTGAAGCCAATTCATAGAAGTCACAAATCTATACTCCAAGGATTCAACAAGGTTTGGTGAGTTATTGCATTCATTTGTTCATCCATCATTCCTTCATTTTATTTCAATCCATTTGAAAGTTTAATTACTTAGATGGGGTTCGACTGAGGCAGACCTCCATCCACTAACAAAAAAATATTTTTCTCTTTCTCTTGTCATGTGTGTTTGCATATTTATGTAAACAGGACTAAATCACCACCTTGGGCATATGAGTCCTTGTGCACATCACAAGTAGAATTTTTTAGTATTTTCAAGCCTTACTTAGTCATCTCTAATTCTCTAGGTACTTTTTGTATCTATTTGTTTAGTGATCTAATTTCATATTCTAAGTTTATAGGGTTTAGTGTATTCATATTTGTATTTCTCCTTAGAAACTTCATTCAATGGTGAACCCCTCCATTTAATCACATCTAAGGAAACCTCCTCATAATTCCCTTAATTGAGGAAATTGGTTGAGGGATCCTGGTTTCCTAATGAACTAAGAGTGAAATAGGCCCCCTTGTCTTCGTGTTCCATCTCCTAAAAGGTGGAGCACCCTATTTCCTCGTGCTTATGTTGGCGATCCCGGCCTTCACACCCCTTTATTTCTAATTTGCAGTCCTAGATTTAGCTTACATTAACTTTGCATTAGATCTTGCATTATTAATTTACATCTAGGGATTCTAAATCTTGCATTAGTGAAAAGTGCATATAGGTTGCATTTTTGCATCTTGCATAATTTAATTTTACTAAAAATATTATTACAAATAGCCTAATCAACATACAAGTTAGAAACCTTAGAAACAACCCTAATTTTTTTTAATTTGGTGTAAAAACCCTAATTTAGGACTCATTCACTCACATGAGCAATTTAGTCTCTGGATATGTGGTTTTACTTGATTTCTAGGAATTATGTCTTAACTGTTTTTCACTATTTGAATCTACCAAAAACCGTAACTAGGACTCATTTTCCCATCTAGGTGATTTAGTCCTATATCAAACCTAATCTACATTTTACAACATTAAAAACTTCATTTATGTGCTTCTATTTGCTCTTATATGTTGACACAAAAAAAGTAACCCTTCTACTTTTTCTCATGTTTAGGCCTTCCTAGTGGACTTTGGCTTGATTTTTCCTAGATTTAATGTTATAATGTGGCATAAGATCTTGGACTCTTATGAATCATTAAGACTTCTAGGATGCCTTCTAAAGGTGTTGAGAAGTGTTGTAACACATTTCTACACTTTTCTAGACTCTTCTTATCATAATTCATCATAATAACTCATTTTTATTACTTACCAAGTCTTATTTTAAAGTGTTGTAAAGTGTTGTAACCCACTTTCATGCTTTTCTAGACTTGTCACCACTAATTTAATCCTTTCTCATGTTTAAATGACCCTTTAATACACTTTCTAGCCCCCTTAAGTTTTTTCTTAAGGATATTCCCATTAAACAACATTTAATACACTTTAATTCTCAACATCCACTTAAAATTTCCCAGGAGCACTAAGTTGCCACCTGGAGTGACTTAGTCCCACTTGGCTCAAAAATAAAAATTATTTTAAAATTATGGTAGGATTTTGTCCTCTAACCCTTGAGGTCAGCCTATGATGTGTTATTTTTGAGAAAATTAGTAAAATCAAGTATAAATAAGGGTTTTTCCCCTCATTTTACATCTCCTACAATCTCTTAATTATTCTCAAGCATTCAATCACTCTAGGCATAATCATGTCATCGATTGGAGCACTCCATTGCATATCTTCATATTTGATCAACAAGGGTTTGGTAAGTTTATGACATTGCATGTTGTTTATTTATCATTCTCTTTACATTTCATTTTATTTCATAGGGTTTGATTACCAAAGTGGGATTTGACCATGGAAAACCCATATACTCTAACTTGCAACCATTTTTCTCCCTTTGCATGTGTGTTTGCAGACTTTGTAGGAAGATTTGTCAAAGGATAAAGTGAGAAAAAGGTGTCTTCAATCAATGAAATCTATTCAATTCAACATAACCCTATGTAAAACTTGGAGATATTGTACAGGTCATTTTCTGAAGATTCAAATCCAGACCCACATCAAAAAAGCAAGTGTAGACATGAAGCTACAAAATCCTATCCTAAGATTCTCGAAATCTATAAGTGGACTAAGTCACCATATTTGATGATTTAGTTCCACTCCAAAACCTAAAAAGTGGTTTTTGCATTTTTGGATACCCATTTGGCAGATTCCTATTCCAGACAGTTTTCCCTGAAACTAGGACTAAGTCGCCCAGCTTGGTGTAAGTGTCCCAATAAGCATTTTCAGTCAATTTCTCAGGATTCCAGAATCATCCCACATGTGATTTTAGATTCTATGTTCACCTCTCCAATTCTAATAAGTTATTTTGTCATTTACTTGCATTTTTAGGTGTTTTTTGATATCACAGTGTGTTTTCCAGCAATTTGGATTTCTTAGGCTTTTCATCATTAAATAATTTATTTTTCAGTTTGCTACATTCTTACATCATAATTATAAATAATACATCTCATTTAAATTAGTCTTGAGTGTAAACACCCCATAGATTTTTAACCCTATTCCTTCCCTTTTAAGTGAAAGACCCTAGAAGGGTAAGTGTCCAATAGGGTTACTAAAATCTTTGTTTACATTTTGGTGAACCTTCTTTTTTAACATATTTCCTTCTAATTTAAAAGTTCATCCTAGGTTTCATTTGCATTTGCATTGCATTAGTTATTGCATTGTTTAAATTGCATTTTAGGGTTTTACAAATTGCATTAGTGAAAATCTCAAATACTTTGCATTTTTGCATCATTTTCACATTGAAAACAAAAAAAATCTACATTTTCATACTGTAGTTGCATCTGTGCATCTGAAAGAAATCAAATTGCATTCAAAATTTGTGAAAAATATCAAAAAATTATCACTGGGACTTAATTGCCACACTAGGTGACTTAGTCCTCTTGCACAAATTGCACTATAATTTCGAGTATTTTCTAGGAATTTCCTACATTTTTTGTTTTTGTTACTATCTTCCCTTTTTAGTTTACAAAAATATTGCTAGTTGGATTTAATTTTTCCTAGTTTTCATTTGCATTCACCCCATATTTTGTGATACTTGTATCAGTGTTTCATGCCCTATTCATAATACTTTAGTGAGATGAAGTTCTAGAATCATGGCTTCCTACGATAGCACTTTCATTGTGGACCTTAGGATCTCAAGAGCTCCTACTCTTGGTATGGACAATGGTACATTAGGCATGGATACTACCAGTAGTACTCCCTTTCCTTCCAATAGCATGCATGTTGATACACAAACTAGTTCAATTTCGCAAGAAAAAGTAGTGAACATTCATGAGGACCTAGCATACCTTCAACATAACTTATGTCTTGAAAAGATTTCAACCACTACTATTCCTGCTATAGAAAACATCCATCGATTTCTTGAAAGTAATGAGGGCTTAGATGTTATAAAAGACATTGTTGAGATATATCAAAAACATGCTTTTACTACATTCCCACCAACAAACATTGTGGTTATCTAAGGAGGATCCCATATTCCTCCTCCTTCAACCGTTGCATCCATACCCACCTATACCACTCCTTAACTTACAACAACCATGCAGCAGGTTAGTCATGTGACTCCTTCCTTTGCTATTCCAACTAGCCTTCCTAGTTCTTTTTTGGCCTCGAACATTCCATCCTCCACCACCTTTACCCCTCTTAGTGTTCCCTTCACTTGTCCTACCACTGCATTCACTCCATCAACTTTATCTCTTCCACCTCATACCACTTATATCGGTCCCCTTATAACACAACTCTTTCATACTGTTTCCTCCATGTAACAACAAATTTATACCATAAACCAAAGCCAAAATGCACCACCCACCTACTATGTTTGTGGTAGTCCATTCTCTTTGGAAATATTAAGAACCTTGATGCCATAAGGAATTGAGTTTCCTAGGTTTGAGAAGTATGGAGGAAAAAGAGATGGTCCTACTAATCATGTTAATGCCTACATAGCCTTATGTAGTGACTTTTTCCTAGATGATAAACTTTTAGCCAAACTATTTCCTAGGACTGTAATGGATATTGCCTTGGAGTGGTTCTCTTCCTTACTAAATCATTCAATCTGTTCATTTAATGAACTTGTTGATGCCTTTATAAGTCATTTTAAAGTCCATATGACCCCTAAAAAGACAATGACTGATTTAATAAGGTGTAAAAAAAATGTGGATGAAAAAGTTACTAATGTCATTTCATGCTATTAGTCAGTATATGCTCAAATAGATATCAAGGTTCCTTATTCGCATCTCCAAAAGATGTATTTCAGAAAATTGCAAAATCGCATTCAGGATAGGTTGACAATGATGAAATTCCCTTCTTTCATGCATTTATGCATATCCCTTTGTGACTATCACAACTTGGTTAGGGTATATGTAGGATCATGATGGGCCAAAAAGTGGCGATATGATGGGTATTTGTAGGGTATGTGGCTAGTGATTTTTTTTTACCCAAAATTGATGAAATGAAAAGGGGTTTTAAAGGGAATTCTCAGCTTTCCACCAATATAAATTATTCTTTAATTTGAATTTAATAGAATTATTATTATTCATTTTCTATTTGAATTATGTTGAAGTCGATTGATACTTTGCTTGAAAAATATTTATAGCTTTCAAATGGTATCACATTTTTGAATCAAAATATGCATCACATTCTATACTTCACATACTATAGGATTAAAAATGAATTTAATGAAGTTTTGACCAAGTTAAGGTGAGTCAGGACATGCAGTTTTTATATTTTTTAAAGTTGTGATAAAAATCCATAATTAATTATTTACTTGGAAAAAAATTACAAAAAAGTATGCATCACATCGAGACACGAGTCCTTTACTTATATCTAAAATATTATAAAAAAATATTATCATTTTATTGTGGTTAGGGTGGTTAGACAGACACCTACTTCTTATTTTTTTTGTATAATTTAAGTGCTACTGCATTGAAATTTCAAATATTCACCAAATAGATTTTTGGTTTTTTTAAATAAACCCAGTAGTTTAGAAACTACATTCAATTTTCTATAGATTCTATTTTTACATATTTTTGAGCTAATATGATAACTTATTCAAATTTTTACGTCAAGTTACTTAACACTGCTTTTTCTAAATTTTTCACCACTTAAAGGCTTGTTTTTTCCATGATGATCCTGCACATACTCGTTACTAGTTGTGATAAGAAATCCACTTCTAACCACATTGAGAAGTATGAACTAACAAAAAAAAGGCTTTTTACAGTTCAACCTTCCACCCCCACAACCAACTCCACCTATTAATAACTAGGTGGCAACCACTAAAGAAACCATACCCTTTATCTATGGGGACTCAAAGAGACAGTTCATCCCTTTGCCTGATACCTTGCATACTACAGTGATCAATTGCTACAACAAATGATTGCTTTACCTACAATTAAACCAATTGATCCAACCAAGCCTTTACCTCCCTCCTTTAAACCTAATGCTTATTGCCATTTTCATCACCAAAACGGTCATGATATGAAACAATGTAAGCATCTCAAACATTTAGTTCAAGACCTCATTGATTTTGGTTTGCTATCCATTGTAGATGTTAATGATCAGGACAATAAGTCTGTTGCCCCTGCTAATAAAATTTTTCAAATCTTTACCAATCCTATACCTAAACATAATGTTTCATTTTCCAAAGCCAATGAACCTTCAAACATTGATGTAATGAACGTTGATACTAATGATGAACATGATAGCACTCCAAATGTTACCCGTAATAATCCTATGGATTAAATGGTGGGAATGATAGACATTATCCCTCGTAAGGGCCCAACTATTAAATCTCTTGATATTACTTTTTCTCCTCAAGATATACTTAAAAAACTTCCCGATGGTCCTTTTTACATAGCCAACTAAATCTATGATAATCCCACGAATGGGATATTAATAGATCCCGCCTGTGGCGAGAATGTGATCATAGAATAATTTTTAGTATTACATGATCTTTATCAAGATGATTATGATAAAGCAATCACATGGATTAAAACATATAATGGTTTTGTGTGCCCTATGATCAAATCAATTGTACTCCCATTATTGATAGGACTGAAAACATTGGATATGACATTTTCTATAATTACAAAATCGAATTAGTTTCATCTACGGTTGAGTCATCCTTAGCTCCAATTGATGAAATTTGTTCCTTTAGTCATTCATAAATGTTTGAAGTTTCTGCATAATAGTGAGATATATACTATACACCATAGTGGTTTTAATCCATTGTCCTCTAAAGGTAAATTTTCCTTGGAAGCCTTCTAGCTTGAACCTATGGAACCCATCACCCCTCACAAGGATTTATTTTTCATCACTTATCAAAAGTTCAAAGCCAAAAAGATAGTCAAATTGTCTCATTGTAACATGTCCCCATCCACTCCTAGCATTCCTATCCTAGATGAGACAATGCTTCAACTTGAATTTTAACCTGAAAAAACATTATGAACTCCATTGCAACCAACAAACAATACTTCACCCTCTCCATCTAAATGACCAAGAGATGCTAAAAAAAACCTTGTCATGCCTTTGTGACTTAAACAAGTGTATAAAGAAAAAGAGACAGTGATTGACCCATCTCCTTCAATTCCTTCTATTTCTCCTCTTCAAGAAGAAAAGGAGCCTATGATAGATCATTTTCTTTTCCACCTCAACAAATTCAAAACTGAATTAAATGAAATCGTAGTACTAGGAAGCGTAGGAATTTTCGTTGTCTCCTTGCTCATCAAATTCAAACCAAAAGAAAAATCAACCTCCACCTTTGATAGAAATAATACTTGATCACCCTCCTGACCTGCCACGAGATAGAACATTACAAGCATCACAACAAAATGATCAAATGCAACAACACCAACTCATGATACATCTTTCATTGGAAATTGCACTTCACCCTCCCATTGTGATTAATCTGGATGATGATGATGATGAGGAGATCATTAAAATAGATGAAGAGGTGCATAATGATTTGAATTCTTTATTCTCCTCTTCCATGAGCTTAAAAGATAAATCTCTCATACCAAGTGAAGAACTTGACACTTCCTCTTGTTTGGCACTTGCAATTCCCCCATTAAATAGTCAACCACCCTCGCAATACACTGAACATGATTGGGAGGTAGATGACTTGTTAGATGATTGATTTGCATACGGCTTGCTAGCCTTTTAATTTTTTCTTTTCTTCTTTTTTTATGTGCATATCATGTTCCCCCATAATTTGTGTTTGATGTTCTCTCTCTTTGTACACTTCTATTTGTACCTTCCTTCTATATGTCGTACATCGCTTTTCATTTTTCGCTTTTTTTTGTGTATTACTTTTTGGGATGATACGAAGCATTGAGACGCCCTATGTCTCTTCCATGTTGACTCAAAAGGTCCCTTTTCCTTTTTCCTTTTCTTTTCTTGTGTTTTCCTTTTGGGGATGATGTAAGGCATTAAGACCGAAATGTCTCCTTCATGTTGACCCAAAAGTGTTTCTTTTTCATTTCACCTTTTTCTTTTTCTTTTCACTTTTGTTTTGTTTTTTCCTTTTGGGAACGATCCAAAGCATTGAGATATCCTATGTATCTTCCATGTTGACCCAAAACAATCTTTCTTTTTCTTTTCTTTTTTTCTTTCTTTGTGTCATTCTTCTCGTTCTATTTATTTGAAGAATGATGATAATTTTGAGCTCTTTCATAACAACATTGCAACAATGAACATATTGACCCCAAATCCATAGATCCCTTATGTGTTTAGTGTTTTCCTTTTGGGGGAAACCCTCTTTCTTTTCTTTTACTTGCACATGACACGACCTTACTTGAAAACGTATGGCTTGGCATAGGGGGTTTTCGAGTTGGCTCTCATGTCTTCTTTCTTTTTGCATTTTTTATTCACTGCTTTAAAGTATTTTTCACAAAATGGTGTGTAGAAATTCCTTTAAAGTGGGGGCATACATTGGCATTATTCATTTGCATTTTTTTTTTTGTTCTTAGTAAAACCTTGTTACTTCACACGATGCATTTCTCACTTTGTGGATGACATTCGGTGTGATGTCCTTCATAAGCATGATCTATCTTAGCATATTGCATTCCTCTTAGTGGCATGATGTGATGCATTGCATCCCCTAAGTTGTGAATCTTCTATTATTTTATTGGTCCTCTCTTTGATACATTAGACACAATCTTCTCTAAGTTATAAATCTCGCATGAACCAAACGAGACTCCTTTGAACATATTTTACATTTTATATTTTACATTTTTTAATTTTACATGGCCACCTTACATAACACAACTTTCATGCTTGTGGTACCTTTGCATTTGTTCATGAGTTCTAATCATATGAAGATTTACTTGTCTCATGAAGCACAAACTGACATTGTCCTTTATGGTGCCTTATTAAATTTATTAGGAGGCATAACTTTGATATGGTTGAGCAGGAAGCCCATTCTGAGGCACAACTTTCCCCATAGCCACCTTTTTGTGGATCTCTCACCCGATGGATGACTAGAAATTGTGTGGCCCCATAGTGAGTATGCTTGGGTTTTCTCACCTAGCACACAACCAAAAGTTTCATTGCCCCAAAGTGAGTACGCATTCCTTCTCTTTCTAAACAAGCAACCTAGATCTAATCCACAACAAGTTGGATAGATGATCAAAGCTTTATTTATTTCTTTCTCATCATCATGTGTGTTCCTTTGTTCTTATGATTGGTTTTCCATGTGATCATAATCTTGGGGCCTTGATCATCCCTCTTTATTATTGACGTCTCATCTTACTAAGCATTAGTGCATTTGGACCTTTCTTGGTTATATGAATGACTAATTTAGTGTGAGTTTGAAGCAAGTTCATCCTCTCACTAAAGTGGGGACTAAATGTGGACATGGAAAAAGAAACCCTTCTAGTTTTTCTCATGTTTAGGCCTTCCTAGTGGACTTTGGCTTGATTTTTCTTAGATTTAATGTTATAATGTGACATTAGGTCTTAGACTCTTGTGAATCATTATGACTTCTAGGATGTCTTGTAAAGGTGTTGTGAAGTGTTGTAACACATTTCTACACTTTTCTAGACTCTTCTTATCATAATTCATCATAATAATTCTTTTTTATTACATACCAAGTCTTATTTTAAAGTGTTATAAAGTGTTGTAACCCGCTTTCATGCTTTTCTAGACTTTTCATCACTAATTTAACCCTTTATCATGTTTAAATGACCCTTTAATACACTTTATGGCCCCCATAAGTGTGTTTTTAAGAATATTCATGTTAAACAACATTTAATACACTTTCATTCCCAACATCCACTTAAAATTTCCCATGTGGAGTAAGTCACCACTTGAGGTGACTTAGTACCACTTGGCTCTAAAATAAAAATTATTTTAAAGTTTTAGTGGTAGTTTTTCCTCTAACCCTTGAGGTTAGCCTATGATGTGTTATTTTCAGGAAAATTAGTAAAATGAAATATAAATAAGTGTTTTTCCCCTCATTTTACATCTCGTACAATCTCTTAATCATTCTCAAGCATTCAAGCACTCTAGGCATAATCAAGTCATCCATTGGAGCACTTCATTGCATATCTTCAAATTTAATCAACAAGGGGTTGTTAAGTTTATGACATTGCATGTTGTTTATTTATCATTCTCTTTACATTTCATTTTATTTCATAGGGTTTGATAACCAAGGTGGGGTTTGACCAAGGCAAACCCCTATACTCTAACCCTCAACCACTTCCCCCTTTTCATGTGTGTTCAAGCAGACTTTGTAGGAAAAATTTTCAAAGGATAAAGTGAGAGAAAGGTGTCTTCAATCAAACAAAGCTATTCAAGTCAACATAACCGAAAGTCAAACTTGGAGATATTCTACAAGTCATTTTCTAAAGATTTAGATCCAAACCCACATCAACAATGAAAGTGAAAACCTAAAGATTCACAAAATTTGTAGGTGGACTAGGTCACCACCCCTGGTGATTTAGTCCCACTCCAAAGCTTGAAAGTGATTTTTTCATTTTTGGATGCCCATTTGGCAAATTCCTATTACGACAGTTTTCGTCGAAAATGGGACTAAGTCGCCCAACTTGGCATAAGTGTCCCAGTCAACATTTTCAGTCAATTTCTTAGGATTCTAGAATCTTCCCACATTTTATTTCAGATTCCAAGAGCACCTCTCCAATTTTATTAAGTGATTTTATCATTTACTTTCATTTTTAGGTGTTTTTGTATATCACAATGTGTTTTCCAGCACTTTGTATTTCTTAGGTTTTGCATCATTAAATAATTTATTTCTCAGTTTTCTATATTTATACATCATAATTAGACATATAACATCTCATTTAAATTAGTCTTGAGTGTAAACACCCCATATATTTTTAACCCTATTCCTTCCTTTGTAGGTGAAAAACCTAGAAGGGTAAGTGTCCAATAGGGTTACCAAAATCTTTGTTTACATTATCATATCTCTCTTTTAGTTTGTTGAGTTTTTGTTTCATTCATTTCATTATAACCAACTTAATTTGGTTCATTTATTGCATTTATTAATTTAAAATTTCAATTTACAACTTTTCATTCTCAGATTGTTGCATAACATGTAATTAACAAATTATCTTGTTTATAATCTAATAATCAAATTTACACACTTCATTATAAATCATTGCATTGCATTATGGGTTTGTACACTTTGTATAGATTAATTTTCACAAATTTTAGTATCTTTCTTTTCCAATTTTACAAAGAAAATTTTTATTAACAAACATGTTAGTCATTCATTCAATACATTTCCTAGTTATGAGAGTCTCTTAGTGCAAGAGAGTGAAAATGTTGACACCTTCCTTAATTCGATACCCCCTCCTATCTCTCCTATTTTTGGGAATGATATAATAGAAGAAGATACAAGCATAGACAATCATGAAGATCATAGTTGTTCTTCTCCTGATACCTCTCATATTAGTGATGAAGATATCTCGGTGAAAGAAGATGCAATCATTGATAATCATGAAAGTCTTGGTTGTCCTTCTCCTCCTCCCCCTTGGGAAGATATTATGACATGGGAAGATGAGATCATTGCCACTACTTTACTTAGTCTACATTCATCTCCCAACATCTCCCCTACTTGTGAGAATGATTTAGTGAAAGAGGATACAATCGTAGAAAATCATGAAAATTACATTTGTAAAGAGACTATGTTAGGGTTAAGACATCTAATTATTGAAAGTTATAGCATTATTTCTCTCTTTCCTAATTTCCCTAACATTTGGAAAGATATTTTTGAATGAAAAATTCCAATCATTAGTGAACATGAAAATCACAGTTGTCCTTCTCTTGATGACTCCCCTATTTGTGATGAAGCTACTTTACAAAATCTAACCATGGAATGCAATGAACCCTTTTTTTTCTTTTCTCCTAAAATATCCCCTACTAGAATGATATTATGGCACAAGAGAATGAGACCTTAGAGAAAAGACGAAATCATGGACAATCATAACAATCAAATTGAGCCTTCTCCTAATATCTCTATTATTGTTAAAGAAGATATTTTGATGTTAGAAAATCCAATTGATGAGAGTCATGAAAATATTATTTGTCTCTCTTCCCCTAGGGAAAACACTATTAAACAAGAGAATTCCATCATTGATAACCAAGAAAATCCAACCATTAATAACTCCCTTATTTTTCATGAAGTCATTTTAGAATAACCAACCTTTGAATGTCATAAACATCTAGGTTGTAGTTCTAAAAAATATCTGACTAGGGATGATGTCATGGTGCAATAAAATGAGAACATCTACACATTTCTTTCAAACAATAGTGATGTAACTTCCCTAGATGAAGATGATGAAGTGAAATTAGACTCCCCTTCAATAAGACATCATGAAAATAAGGATAAATATTATTAGGTTATGCACATTAGAAATCCCTTGAAGTACTCTCCTAAGCCTAAACTTATCCTTTACCCACCCTCAAACCAACCAAAAAATAAAAGAAAATCCATCCTCATCCTTGAACCACTGAAGAGTAATATGTCACAGTAGTCGAGTTACAATACCATTGCTCATACATATAATAATAGAAACAATACACAACCAAGACAAACACCTTCAACATCCCTCCCATGGTCTAATCCTATCTTGCCTAGTGCTCCTCATTTTTCGACCTACAAAGTGGAAAGGAACATGATTTTGTTGAACAACTTAAGAATACTCTTGCTAAGATATCCTTATGGGATCTCATTCAAGCCTCCCCTCATTATCATAACATGATTTAAAGTGGCTTACAGCAAGTTTGTACCCCTCCTAATGTGCAATCAAATGAAGTGTCAAACCAAATTGAAGATATAACTTTAATAAACTTAGACATTACTTTCCATCAAGATGAGTTACCCCCCCATGGAAGTGAGAAAGAAAAATAAAGCCTTCAGAATAATAGCTTAGCATAATATCACGGGGATAAAATGAACCCTTATTGACAATGGCTTAGCTCTTAATGTGTGTAGTGTAACCCTTTCAAATAAACTTGACATAAATAAATCAAGAATTTAATCTACCTCTTAATCTATCAGTGGGTTTGATAATGTGGGAAAACAACCACTTGGTGTGATTACACTACCTATTAAATTTAACAAAGTTACATTACAAACCTAGATCCATGTTTTGCCTCATGATCTTTCATATTATAATATTCTTTTAGGTAGACCATGGATTCATGAGATGCATGTAGTGCCTTCAACTCTTCATTGTATACTAAAGTATGTATACAACAACAATGTTTATACAATCAAGGTTTAACCTGAATTAGAAATTTGTTTAAACATTAAGAAAAAAAGGAAAATATTTTGAAAACATTGCCACCAACAATACAAGTGGAGACCGTGCAAGAAAAAGATAAAGATAAGCATATTGAACAAGTCACAAAGTCATTAGAAGATTATTGGGGTTCCTTAGATTTCACACCTACATTCACGGGAGAATACAAGATCACAACAAAATATTTTGAAAAGGGAAAAGAAAAAGAAGTAATGTTAACGCAAAATTTAAAATCATCCACCTCAACCACTTTAGAAGAAGCAAATTACACAACAAATTTGGATGAAATTGATTATGAGAAACCACTAAATTTGAAAGAAATGAAAAAAAATTATGAAAAAGGTTATGAAATTATGAAACAACTTGGTTATAGTGGAAAAGGATGTGGTGCTAGAGAACAAGGTATTTGTGTCCCTATACAACCTAACATACAAGAAACCACTAGTGGTCTTGGTTATTGTCCTTTGAAACAAATGAAAGAAACAAAGAAATATTCACTCAATGTCAATGTCATCACACAAAAAACTAATGGTTGGAGTTCATTAGATTTTACGCCTTCCTTTAACAAAGAGAAAAAAAATTGCAATCTAAAGAGTCTTGTGTAAGTATGACATATTGCACTAAGAAATACGTATCTTTGTTTCAAAATAAAGGAACATCTTCTATTGATCAAGAGAGTATCTTATCAAGACTCCTCCAAGATTGTTTGATATCCTTCCAAGAACATGAAAGAAATTTTACTACGAGAGTTAATTTTGTGCATATCATAGAGTTCATGGTAATTCTACTAATTAATGTAAGGCTTTGAGTAATCAAATTCAACATTTAAAGGATTGTGGTGCTCTTCCTTGTGTTGAAGCATCTACTTCCTCTAATTGATATTGATTTTTAAGTTTTCTTATCAATCATCTTAGCTCATCCTTGTCTTGCACTAAGTGGGGTAAAGGGGTTAGGTAGCCTTGTCCTCATGTGACACTTTTCATTGTCTCTTTTTGCTAGTTGACTTCCTTTCATGTATATATAACAACAAGCTTAGGATGTGGATGACATTTATTAAGTTGGCTTGCATGTGACATGTAATTTTCTTTCTATGTTTCACATTACACTTTGGGGAAATCCATTTATTCATGATGTAGTCTCATTCAGGAACATATGACTTGGCATAGGGTTTTCCAAATAAGCTCTCATGTCTTCTTCACTGGGTACTTTAAAGTAGATTTCTCACAGCAATGGTGTTGGAACCTGCTTTAAATTGGGGGCATACATCAAAACTCATGTTTCATTGTGCAATTTTCTTTCTTATTACGATGCATCCTTTTCTTAGTAGTGTCATTGGGTTTGAATTCCTTTGAGAGCATGATATTTCTTTGTTTTTTTCTATTAGAGACATTAGGAACGATGTTTCCTAAGAAGAGACCTTAGATGAACTAAGAAAAGTCCCTTTGAACAAATCTTTACGTGCATGTTGATTCATTTTTTCTAGTGCCTCATTGAAGTTATTAGGAGGGATCAATTTGGTATGGTTAGTATGTATGAGAGCTAAACTTAAGCATGAATTTCCCATAGCCACTTGCTTGTGTGTGTGAGCACATATCAGCTGCTTGTGTATGTGTCTCACCTCTCTAGGGGCTCACCTAATGGACAACCTAAGGTTCCACCAGCTCTTGTGAGCTTGTGTTTGGTTTTCATAATCGACATCGTATTCCACTTGTAAACATTTTTGGAAAAACAACTAGATCTGATCGATATCATGTTAGACAAATGGTCAAGGCTTGATCCACCCTTTTCTTTTACTTTTCTTTCTTATTTTTGTCTTTGATAGTGTATTCTTGTATCTTTTCATTACTTCATACATATAGTACATGTGTGTTCTCTTGTGCCTATGCTAGTTTACCATAAGATCTCAATCCTAGGGGCTTGACCATCCCCTTGACCTTTTTCATTCTATACCATCCACATTGGTACACCTGGACCCCTCTTGAATGCGTACTTTAGTGTGAATTTGAAACAAGTTCCTCGTCTCACTAAAGTGGGGAATAAATATGGTGAGGGAAAAATTATACCTTTTCCTCACTCAATTTGGGATTAATTAATATTAAACTAAGCCTAATGTGGCCTTGATTTAGTGTTGCAATGCATTTTACATATTCACATCAAGTTTAGGGCCTCTTTAGATTAAATGGATCTAATTTTTCCTTAATTTAGTGTTGTAAAGTATATCTATTTACATCTTCACACTAGGTTTTGGGACCTATTGCATTTATGACCTTCAAATCATCATTAATAGGCCCTTAAGACCCTTTATTACGTATACCAATTTTGATTGAAACCTCGACAAATTCAATAAATACACTTCATATTCTAAAACCTAACATTTCCTCAACCCAAAAAGCTAGGGTGGGACCCATACACCACCTTGGGTGTATGAGTCC
This sequence comes from Sequoia sempervirens, assembly GCA_007258455.2. NCBI lineage: Eukaryota > Viridiplantae > Streptophyta > Pinopsida > Cupressales > Cupressaceae > Sequoia > Sequoia sempervirens. Next base: position 97,174,956 of record VDFB02000013.1, read on the forward strand.
CCTTAGGTGATACCCATATGCTGCCTTGGTCATATGAGTCCCATTTGGCCCCTTTTTAGGGTTTTGAGTAGGAAATTAGGGTTTTCAATTCAAATTTTGTGAATGTTGGCATTTGGGATCTAATAAATGGTAAATTAGATGGAATGCCTATATAATTAAGGTTTCAAATCATTATTTCACCTAAGCAACCTAAAAATATTCATGCAAGAGAGTTTCACCTAAATCTAGAGCTTTCAAGAGAGATTTTCAAGTGTTCAAGAGCTGATTATCAATCATTTTGGAGCATTAATTCAAGATTAAAGCATTATGTCAAGGTTTTCATGCATAATGTGTATTTGTGAGCTAACATGTTGATGTAGCATTTGTGTTTTAAGTTCAAGCATTCAAATCCATATCAACTTTTATGATCAAGATCTACATCCATTGAATCCAATTCATACAAGTTGTAGATCTATACTCCAAGGATTTAACAAGGTTTGGTGAGTTATTGTATTCATTTGTTCATCCATCATTCCTTCATTTAATTTCGATCCATGTCAAAGTTTAATTACTCAAACAGGGTCTGAATAAGGTAGACCTCCATCCACTAACAAAAACAACATTTTTCTCTTTCTCTTATGATGTGTGTTTTGTACATTTATGTGAATGAGACTAAATCTCCACCTTGGGCGTATGAGTCCCTATGCACATCACAAGCAGAAAATTTCAATATTTTTTGCCCTTTCTTAGTCATCTTTAATTCTCGAGGTACTTTTTGGTACATCTTTCTATTTATTGCTTTGATATCATATTCTAAGTTTCTAGGGTTTAGTGTATTCATGTTTGCATTTATCCTTAGAAACTTCATTCAATGGTGAACCCATTTGTTTAATCACACCTAAGGAAACCTCCTCCTTATTCCTTCCCTCAATTGAGTCACTTGGTTGAGGGATCTTGGTTTCCTAATGAACAAAAATTATAATATGTGCAAAAAATCCACTCCATGATATTCATGCACTAAGTAGATTATAGGTGAACCACTTTGTGTAGAAACGCAGCTAGATTTTGTAGATGCACAACTCTATAAATTGCTTATGGCTCTATACAAAGTGATTGGACCATGGAGTAGGATTTTAGATCTTCTATCTGTGTAAATCTCATGGATGAGTGTGGACATGTCATTTGACAGAGAAGATATACCATTCAAATTAAAGGTATGTGAGACTAGAGAAGGAAGAAATTTCATGAAATCTTTTATAGAAAATCCTTTAAAAGGTAAGAAACAAGGACAAGGATTAGCTTGGGACATGGTACCATTGAGTGTGATAGAATGTGAAAACTAACATTTAAGGTAATACAATAGGAAATTAGCATCAAATGTGAATCCAACTTTATATCAAACATGCACCTCTAATAGAGACAAAGGTATGTAAGCAATGAGAAAAAGCATAAAAATAAATACCATATAAACCATTAATGACCTACTTATTGTGTTCTAATTGATGGTTAACGATTTTATTTTATTGTGGTTTCCCAATTCTACAACATAACCTTGTTTTGTCTATTCTTCTTCCTTAAAATGGATTAGAGATGGTTTGATCTATATATTTGATGATGATATGTAGAGGGTTAATATTAATTTAGGATGTACATCTAGGATTTCATGAGAGAATATTTAATTTTGAATTTGAGAGGGGGAAGTTATTTAATCCTAGAGGTTTGTGGATGGAGGGTTAGGATTGGATTTATTAGATGAATGGATGGGATTAAAAGCTAGTTTGAATTTAGAGTTGAGGTGGTTGGAGATGGTTATCCAAGACCAATATGGTTGATTTGATGGCTATAATTTAATTTTGACTTTATTTTGGATTAATTAATTGTATTTATTTTTATTTTAAATATATGGTGTGGCATGATTGTACCATTAGTGGGGACTAGAATAAGAGTTGTGGATTTAGGTTAACTAATCAAATAATTAGATTATTGAATCAATTAGTGCAGATGGATGGAGGATGTTAGTTTAATTAAATAAAAATGAATTATTTAATTAATATGATTATGGAGGGGTATTAGATGACACTGCCTAGGCTAATTAAATAGTTAGTGTTAAGATAATATGAGTTTGGCTATGAGAAGCCTAGTATGGTGTAAAAAATTGTATATTAGATGTATTGTTAGGATGTGGTTTTAGGTTCCTACAATTAAAAACATATAAATATGTTGAATTTTCAAACTAATGCAGGAGCATTTTGGGGGCTAAGAAATCTTGTATCACCAAATATATTTTTGTTTCTAACCTTTTTTTTTGTTTTGTTTTCAATAAAATTGTAGGCACTCCTTTGAGCACTAGGTTCAACATAATTGAATTTTGTTTAAATTATTGGTCTTGCTAGTTATTTTACACTCTCAATGTTAATTTATTGAAAGGTAATAAGGTATAGGAGGCAATGATTTAAAATTTAAAATTATTTTTATAAATTTAGCACTAAAACTTGTAAAAGGTGAATTTTCAAAAAAGGTGAATGTTGGAAAATAAAAATGTAATTCCAAAGTCTTGACTATTAAAAATATATGCATCATGTGTCTCCTAGTCATTTTGAATGCCCCTTTACTTTTGCACATTCATTTTGGGCACCAAATTAAGGAGTGGAGGCAATTTTGAATTACTAGAAACTTTGGAGTAGTAGTACCTTTAGAAATGGCCTCTAAATTATTCCCACATCATGATATGGTGTCTTAGAGTAATGGAATTCACAAAAATATGAAAAATTAAAAAAGAGAATTATAGGAATGGGTCAAGTGCCAAGTGTTCAGAAACGGATTTTTTGAGAATTTGGCTTGAAAATTAGCATGATATTTTTAATAAGAAATTTTTGAATCACTTATATTCCTATAGATGAAGGTGGGAGGTCCTATTGTAAATTTTTTTTTTAAAAAAAAGGAATTTTCTTGCATATTCAAAATAATTTCTAAAATAAAATATGTCAAGTGAATTCTACACACATTTGCATAAGTTTAAATGAATTGAATTTCTTAAATTTTGAGTTAATATATCTTTCTATGAGTATTCTTTCTTAGATAAATAGATTAAATATTTGAGTGGTGGCTATGAAGATCAACACTTTGAATTGGAGTCTTTGTCTTCGATCTGCATAAAATGGTATTAGAGTCAGATGATCACTAGATTGAGGAGGTTGAAATTTTCAAAGAATTGTGAAGAAGAAATCTTTCTACGAGAGATTAGACATGAGTTTTTGAAGGAGGTTAATGAGAGGAAGCTTGAAGGTGTCTTAAGAAAACCTTAGAGATATTTTTTTGTAGAAGAGGATTCTATAACCACTGAGGAATTGAGTTCTAGAAGAGTTTGTTGTAGGTGAGAGGAAGCATGTAACTACAAAGGATCTGATTCTTATAGATATTTATTGCAAGGAGGACCTATGATTGTAGAGGGTGGAGTAGGCACAAAATCTTTGAATGAAGTTGTGAGATTGTTGTGGCAAAAGGAGTACTTGTAATTACAGAGCGGCTTGTGTTTCTTTGAAGATTTCTTTGAAGAAGAGAACAAGATGGGTAATGAGAAGGCCTATGAGGATTTTACTTATGGAAGAGTGGAAATAAAAGATGCTTACAAAAAGGCTTATTAGAGAGTTAAATAATATTGATGCTAGATTGTACATGATAGAGATGGAGCAGAGAATGGAATTTTATGAGGTTAAAATAAAGTGTGAATAAAGATTACATGAATGGGGTATGATGGCTAATGAAAGGTGTAAAGTTGAAAAACTTGAAGAGAAGGTGGAATGCTATCAAAAAGAAGGAAAAGAGCTACAAATCTCTTATGAAATAGAGAGAATAGATAAAGAGGGATGTGAGAAGAAATGTGAAAATATGTATTGCTACAATCCTATGACGAGAAGGTTGTGGAAGGACTCTAACATGTGGGAGCAGTCTAGACAATTGTAGTTCAAAGAAAGAATGGAGAAAGAAAGAGGATAAAATGGTCTATATGGATCATAAAATTAATGGTAATTTTAAATATTTTATTTTATCTAAAGAAGTTTTGTTTGCAAGATTTAGAAAAGATAAAGAATATGGTAAGGAGAAGAAAGAAATGGAAATTGATTTATGTCTTGTTAAAGGAATAAAAGTGGAGAAAAATGAAGTTGCATGCACAAAAGAGAAGTTGTAATAACAAAAACTGAGGTATTATCTCATTCTTATGATTTTTTCAAAGAAAATATTAATGTTGATTTGCATGTAGAAAAGATAAAGGAATCTATTGAATAAGGTGATTGTGAAGTTGGGGCAGTGATTGGTCCTTGAAAGGAAAAAAATATATTGAAGAAAATAACACATTTGAGATCAAGGGAGGAGGTAGAGGAAGAGAACAAAAAGATTGCACTATAAATTCAAGAAGAAAAAGTTGGGGCAGCAGTAGAGAAGCAAGAAAAAATACAAGTAAAATAGTCATTTTTAATATGCTATTTACATGAAAGAAAATTTGACGTTAAAGAGATATATAAATTTGTGCATGTGAAAATGAATGAAAATGATAGTATTTCTTTAGTGACTAACAGTGAATTTATAAAGGTAAAAAGAAGTGTTGTAGCAAATTTTGGTCCATTGAAGGACATGGAAACATTGAAAAGTTTCGGGAAGCAGTTTGAAGAAGAGAACATAGAAAGGAAGACAAATAAGAAAATTGAATGAGTAGTAGAAAATAAAGAAGAAGATAACTTACTAATTGAGATTGCAGTAGTTGAGGAGTGGATTGCACTGACAATAGGTGGAGGAAAGGTTGTAGCAAGGAATTATAAGGAATGCAAAGATGAGCCATGGAAGAATTTAATTTGAAGAAAGATGAAATTTATGAGAAGAAAAAGGTGAGGAAAAATGAAAAGGAGAAGAGATAGAAAGGTACAAGGAAAGGTGAAGAAGAAGATAACTCAAATGGATAACTTGAAAACAAGTGGATAAAAAATAAACATACAATTTTTAAATGTTCATGATTTTTCAACTTATGAAACATTTCATCTTACCTTGGGTGTCTGATGCAGGAGCATCTAGTGGGCTAAGCAATCTTGCATCACCAAAAATATTTTTGTTTCTAACCTTTGTTTTTGTTTGGTTTTCAATTAAAAATTAGTTACTCCTTTAAGCATTGGATTCAACATAATTGAGTTTTGTTCAAATTATTTGTCTTTCTGGGTATTTTATGCTCTCAATGTTAATTTCTTGAAGCGAACTAAGGTATAGGAGGCAATGATTTAAATTTTCATATTATTTTTATTAATTTAGTACCAAGAATTGTAAAAGGTGAATTTAAAAAAATTTGAATGCTAGAAAAGAAAAAGGGTATGTGCAAGATAATCATGGAAAAGCAGGCCCTTAAGTGGCAAAAAAATCAGAAAAATCAGAGTTAGGCAACTTGACATAGAAAATTGAATAAGTTATCTATATTATTTCAAAAATATGTAACAATAGAATCTGTAGCAAATTGAATGTAGTTTCTAAACTACTAGGTTTATTTTATTTTTTTTTAAATCTATTTGGTGAAAATTTGGAATTTCAATGCAATAGTACTTAAATTTTAGGGAAAAAATAAGAAGTAGGTGTCTGTATGACAACCCTAACCACAATAAATGATAATATATTTTTAAAGGTTTTATATGTAAGTAGAGGACTCATGTCCAAATGTGATGCATATTTTTTTGCAATTTTTTTCCAAGTAAATAATTAATTATGAATTCTTTTATTACAACTTTTAAAAAATATAAAAGCGTGTATGTCTAACCACCTTAACTTTGTCAAAACTTCATGAAATTTATTTTTTATTTTTTTAATCCTATAGTATGCAAAGCATATAATGTGACACATCTTTCAGATTCAAAAAATGTGATACCATTTGAAAGCTATAGATGTTTTTCAATCAACCTATTGATCAAGACTTTAGTCATAATTCAAATAGAAAATGAATAATAATTATTTATTAAATTCAAAGTAAAGCATAATTTATATTGGTGGAAATCTGAGAATCTCCTTTAAAAACCCTTTTACTTTCATCAATTTTGGGTAAAAAAAAGTCATCAACCACATACCCTACACATACCCATAATATTGCCACTTTTTGGCCCATCATGATCCTGCACATACCCAAAATACATTTCCAAAGTCTTGGCTATTACAAATAAATGCATCATTGGTCTCCTAGTCATTTTGGATGCCCCTTTATTGTTGTACATTCATTTTGGGCTCTAGATTGAGGAGTGGAAGCAATTTTGAATTGTTGGAATCCTTGGAGGAGTAGTACATTTAATGCACTTGGGAGTTACATTTATAAATGGCCTCTAAATGATTCCCACATGGTGATATTTTGTCTTGGAAATCAATTTATAGTAGCATGGAGAGGAGGATTCTAAGGCCTAGCTGTAGAGGAAAGTAATTTACAAAAATATAAAAATTGAAAAAAAAATACATGTATTGATTTTTTTGCACAATTTTCAATTGAATCATCTAACATTAAAAAATTATTTTTCATGTTCTATTTTTTATTCTACACACATTGAAAGAAAATTGTTTATTTTTCTCAAAATTAGGGGGGGGGGTAGCTAGTTTTTAATTTTTTAAATGTGTCCTCTTTGAAAATTAATAAAAAATAATATATTCACCAAAAATTAGGAAAAATATATGTACTAATACCTGATCTTAGTTATTTTTCTACTTAATATTTTTGTAAAATACTTAGAGAATAAAAAAATAATGGGATAGCACACATGAAATTATTGTATTTTAGGATTAAAATATGGTCATATTGTGTGCTTCCAAAATATAACACTCTTAATCTCCACTATTTTATAAAAAATGTATATTTTAGAAACTAGATTCTAAGCATTAGTATTCCTTTTCTTATCATATTTTCAAGTTTTAAGCATATATATGTTAAAAGTTTTTTGAATTTCAACTTTTTTTAATCATGCCAAGAGGCATAACTACAATGGAAACAAGGGGTGAACTACAATGGTATAAAGAGAACATATAAAATAATAAAAACACAAAATAAATAAAATATATGGTAGATAAAAAAAATTAATAACCCTACAAAAATATTTTGTGTATATAGTTATTTCCATTTAACTATAGTGAATAAAATAATTTTAATGAAACAACTATGTACTTTAATAGATAATAGTAGATAATACTCTTTAAAAATTTATATGTTTAAAAATATTATTAAGATGATATCTTTATAGAATTAGTTATAATAGATAACAAGTATGATATGATATATTCATTACATAATTAGAGATTTATTTTTAATATAACTAAATATTTATATTAACTTATACTCTATTTAACCTACATAAATTTTAGACTACATAAATTTATTTAATAATTATTGAAGCAACGAAAAATAGGTTGATAGAAAAGGGGTTCACCAAAATGATAATAGATAGATCTATTCTCCTCTATTTCATTAGGAAATGAGATCCACACAAAGAATTTATTTACAACCCTTAGGAGAGTTGAAACTCAATGAGTGAATCTATATATTTCCTTATGAGTGAAGGATAAGGGTCAAGGTCAAACAACACTTTGGGGAGAAAAGCTAAAAATAATAAAGTAACACCAAACTACAATTCAACACTTGAAATAACAATTTTAAGCTCAATAATAACATAACCTACAATCAAACCACATATTAGAGAAGGGCTGATCTAATTGTACCTTTCACCAAAAGTTAGTTTTCAAAGGTTGACTAGGACTCCACCCAGGGATGAAAGCATTCACTTTCAAGTTTTTTCTACAACTTTTAGGAGCCTTTTCTATAGATCTAAATCTTCCAATTTGTACGAGTGGAATTGTCAAAATGTTGGAAATAAATTATGTAGATGAGTTTACGTGAGATGACAAATTTTATGAAAACTTTTGCAACTTCTCCAATTTTGCTAGATTTAAAAGATCTTCAAGCTTTCTTCCACCTAGATCTACAAACAAAAAATGAAAGGGACAAATTGTTTTTTTTTTGTGAGTGGGTTGTCTCCTTGGTCAAACCATATTTTGTAATCAAACCTTGAAATGAAATGAAACATGAAATAGGGAATGAAGAATGAAAAAAGCTATGTTACCACTCAACAAACCCTTTAATAAACCTTGCAATGTAAATCTACAACTTGCATTAAATGGCTTCAATGGATGTGGATCTTGACTCTTGAAATCTTGCTTGAAATATTGCTTTGAATGCTTGATTTGGTCATGAAACCTACATCACCATATTAGCTCCAAAAACATGCATGATGCTAGAAGACTTTGACATGACAATTGGATCTTGAATGCTGCAATAAAACTCTAATAAATCTTCTCTTGAATGCCTTTGATTGCTCTTGAAATATCACAAGCTTGCTAGCTTCTTTATTTGATTTTCTCTTGAAATTTTTAGTTGAAAACATAATGAAATAACCATATATTTATAGATATGTGTCTTCAATTTCCTGAAATTCAAATATCACAAGTCGACACTGAATCACATATTTGAAAATGTTAAAATACCACTAAAAAAAATTTAAATATAGGTCATAAGGTCTAGGGAGGACCCATTCGCCCATGGGAAAATGGGTCTGAGGTCCCCAGACCTAGGACACACATTTCTCAATGAGAAATGTTAGGTTTAGGCATTAATGAATGTTGGTTTTCCTCTTCAAAAAATGTAATTAAATAGGCTTGGTAAATGAATTAAGGGGCCAATTAAGGAAAATTAAAATCAATTAATTAAATGATCCCTAAATGAGTGTGAAAGTGTATATAAATAAATTTTGTACAACACTAAATTAAGGCACAACTAAGTCCAACTTAAATAGGAGGGGCCAAAAAAGTGAGAAAATGTAAAGGGATATGTTTTTTGTCACTAAATTTAGCTCCCACTTTAGTGATAGGATGACCTTGCATCAAAATCACACTAAAGTAGAGAATCAAAACATATGTATGCAGCAATGAAAAAATACTCAATCATAAAAAATCAAAGACTTAAAGGAAAGGTGAAAAAAAAGGGTAGATCAAGACTCAACTATCCAACCCAATGTGGAACATGCCTCAATTTTTTTTCCAAAAATTTTCACAAGCATAACCTAGATGTCTACTATGCAAACAACACACACACTCACTTTGAGCTAATGAAACTCCGACTATCAACTAGGTGAACCCCCAAGGGTGGAAAATGAGAGAATCTTATTAGGTTTCCATACCATACGAAATATATCCCTTTCATAAGGCCTAACAAGTTGTGTTATGTTAACCACCTATGAAAAAACAAGGTAAGGTTCCATTGTCAAGCAAAGTGTGTTATGCTTTGTGGCCCTGAAAAGAATTTGAGCTTCACAAGGTTAGCAAAATGTTTTATGCTAAACACTTATGGAAAAAATGTAAGTAAACGTGTTCAAATGGATTTTTCTTAGTTTTTCTAAGGTCTCCTCTTAGGGAACATTATGCCTAATGTCTCCAAGAGAGGACAAGTCAAGAATAAAAGATTCACAACTTAGGGAATGCAACATGTAGCATCACCACTAAGAGGAAAGAGTTGTATGCCAAGAAAGGTCACACTCCTGGAGGACATCAAACCAAATGACACCACCAAGAAAAAGACACATCACAAGAAGTAAGAAAATCACACAATGAAACATAAAGAATGTCAAAATTTTCAAATATAATAATGCCATTGTATTCCCACACCTTAAAGAAATTGCTAACACCATTGTTGTGAGAAATTTTCTCTAAATTAGAAAATAATGAATGCTAACAATAAAGAAGACATGAGAGCTTATTCAAAAGGCCCTATGCCAAGTCATATGGTTCTAAATGAAGCTACGTAATTAAAAAAAGAGACGAATGGGTTATGTCCAAAACTAAAATCCTAAAACACACAAGGGATCCATGGATTCGGGGGTAATATGTCTTTGCTATAATGCTGTCATAGAGCTCAGAAACATATCATTCCCCAAATACTCACATAACAGGAGGAATAACACATAGAGAGAGAAAAGAAGAAAATGATTTTGGTTCAACATGGAAGAGACCTAAATTTCTTGATGCCTTGCATCATCCCCAAAAGGAAATCACAAGATAAAAGAAGGGATAAATGTTTACAAAATATAGAAGAATGAAGATACAAATAGAGGAATGCACATGAAGAGATACATCAAACAGGAAAATACAAGAAGATTACATTATGCACATGCAATTACACAAAGAAAATGAAAAAGAAAATAAATCAAAAGACTAGAAAGGCATATGTGGTTCAACCTATAGTAGGTTGTGTGCATCCCAATCTTGTTCAGTATATGCAAAAGACAGATAACTAGCCCAAGGGACAAGATCAAGTGCCAAAATAGGACAAGCACCAAGTTCAACACTTTGTTTAGGAGGATCATCATTTAATCTTATGGAAGAGGAAAATAATTAATTTACCTCTTTATTCACTTCCTCATCAATCTTAGTAGTTCCATTATCATCATCCAAGTTAATCAAAATAGGAGGTCTAATCACAATATCTATAGAAGGTTTTTGTTGTTTATGTTGCAATGAAGGTGGAGAGGCATCATGCATTGCTTGAGACAAGTTTGTATTTGTATTTTATATTTTTTTCTTTTCTTCTTTTTCTTGTAACAAATGAGCAATAGCATGACATCTATGCTTACGATCTCTAGCATTTTGGTTCCTTTTCATTTAGTTTTCAAGTTGTGATTGTGTAGGAGCAGGTTTTTCAACCATAGGTTTCTTTTCTTCCCTTAAGGAAGGAAAGAATGGAGCCATGGGAGGTTGTTCAACCACTTTATCTTTAGCTTTATAAACATGTTTGACTTTAGGAGGAACAACATGATTTATTTAATTATCTCATGGTCTCTTATATGAAATAGGTGGAGGATTTGTCATAGGCTGGTCTTGGTTACTTAGAAGGGCTTTTGGTTCAATCATAGTTTCCTTAGGAATAGGAGGCTCAATCATGGTTTAAGGAATATTGGTAAGGGATTATTCTGCTATACACTTTTCCTTAAACTTCTTATAGGATTTGAAAAAAAAGTCCTCACGGGGTCTAATATGCTCTATAGGCTTGGGAGAAAAGAAATCCAATGAGATATTCCCTTGGGAAGACATGGGATTGAAGCTACTATGATGCACAATAAAGATTTCATTCCCAAATGGAAACTTTAAATATTTATGCACAACTGATGGGATGCCATTCATTGATCAAAGACATGTATAACCTAACTTCACACGAAATTGGTCTAAAGTCAAGATGATAGTGAATGAGACATTTAATTGTTTCGGTCCAAATTATAAAGGGAGATTTATCGAAACTATCGTAGGGAAAGAAAACCATTATGTGTTTGGATCCATGATTTCAATTTTTCATATGTATCTTGATAAAGCTCATGCAAAAATAGGAATTCTTCAGTGATCATGTTCTCTACACATATGGGATCAATGAATATCCCATTAGTAGGCTTATCATTAATTATTCTAGCTATGTAAAGAGGACCATCAAATGTATACATTTAATTATGTCATTTTGTGAGAAAGCAATGTCAAGTAGCATATTTGATTGACCCTTACAAGGTTTAACTTCAATAAATCCAACCATAGATTTCATAAAGTCTTCCTCATTATCATTCATTTGATCATCATTTGTGTCAACATTCATCACATCATTCTTTGTTTTACTAGCTTTGACAAAGGAAATATTATGATTTGGCATAGGATTTGTAAACATTTGCAAATTTTGATTAGGAAGGGCTATAGACTTATTACCTTGATCATTAACACTGCCAATTAGGATATGATTAGAATAAATGGGGACTTGCACAAGATGTTTAAGACGCTTGCAATATTTTGTATCATGTCCATTTTTTTGATGAGAATGGAAATAGGAATTTGTTCTATAGTTTGAAGGTAAAGGTTTAGGAGGATCAAGAGCTTTAACAAGAGATAGGGAAATCAAATTCTTGTCTAAGATTTGTAATATGGTATTATGAAGGGTATCAAGTAGGGGTGTAAATTGTCTATTTCTATCCCCAAAGGCATATGGTGTTGCAAGAATGGAAATGGATGAAGGTGTTGTCATTGATTTTGATGTCATGGTTGTAGGTTATTTTTGTTCATGTTGAGGATATTGAGAAAATTGTATTGAAGATAGGTTGCAGGTGCTTAGTGGTTGCTCTAGGTTTTTCTCCAAGATTTTCTCATATGGTTGTGTGGTTTAGATATGTTGGTCATGGTTGTTGGAAGCTTCTATATCTAGTTTTTTGGCTCCTAATTCATTGTATAGTATGAGTTATGTTCACTAGTTGCGAACTATGGTTTTTTGTGTTATGGTTGAGGTCTGGGAGAAAATTTGTTGGTATGGATTTCTCTTTGGAAAATTATTATGACTTGTAGTTCTAGATTTGAGTTGATATTATTGTATTGAAGATAATTTTTCTATTTGGAAAGATTGTTCTTAATTGTTCTATGTGTTTTACACTAGTTTGGCCAACCTTATGTTGAACACTATCTTTGTAATTGATGTAGCATGTTGGATCTATTTGGGTCCTCACCAAGCATGTGTTTTGTTTTCCCTCATTCTAATTGCACCATAGGATGTTTTGGTGATGACCTAATTTGAAATTATTGTTGGATAGCTGACTTTAGATATGTTTCAAAGTTGAAGATGGTATAAATTTAAGATGAGTTAGTCGTGAAATGAGGAATACGAGAGATAAGTGCAAAGAAATAGAGTAGATAGATGCAAGACTAATGTGAATTAGTGAGAGTGTGTGATGAAATCATGGAAGATCAGTGCAAAGCCTAAATGTTGAGTTTTCAGATGCTGAGTTGAAGGTGTACTCTATCATTCAAGCATGTTTGCAAGTGGTTGAGAAAATTATGGTGGATTTCTTTGTTGCATTGATATTGTCTTCTCTCTATAACATATCTCTTCTATATTCTTTCTATATCTATGGTAGTGAGCCCTTTTGGTTATTACTCTTGTTGGATAGTGAGTCCTGATCCAAACAACGATTCCTTGTTTTGGCAATGAGCATTGTTTCTCAGGCAGTGAGCCTTTATAATCAATTTTGATATTCTCTATAGTGTGAGTTAATCCTCATTGTGGTTTTTCCATGTAAATCTAGTGTTGTTGTGTTTGTGTGATGGTTTTTAGTTTATGTACTTGCACTTAATGTTTAATCATTTAAGTAGTGTTAAGGATTAGTTTCAACGAATGATTTAAAGGTTTTAATTTGTTGCAACTGATTCACCCCTCCTCTTAGTTATCCTATTCAACAATTGGTATCAAAGCTTGGTTTGTTGGAGTAGAGCTTGAATATTTAAGGAAGGTCTGGGATGGTTGGAAAAGTTACTTATGATTATCTGAGGTTTGATGAAACTAATTAAGCTATATGGAAAATACCAATGTAAGAATATCTCAAGTATTGTGGATATGATGTTGAGAAATCTTACAACAATCCTTTCACTCCTCTTGCTAATGGTCCAAGTACAATTGATGAGATCAAGGCACATGAAGCAAACAATAAGGTGAAGTATATTTTGAAGAAAAACCTTGTACATTTCAAGTTGATTATGGTTCAATATCTGAAGACCACTAAGGAAGTCTATGATGATTTGGAAAGGGCGCATGAAGGTGATGAAAGGGTCAAACAAGAAAAATTGTAGAATTTTGAAACTAAATTTGAGCTCCTACATATGTCTAAAGATGATAATGTTAAAGCTTATGTATAGAGATTGGATGAGATAGTAGCTAGAATGGGAGGACTTGGTGCTACTATAGATGAAATTAGGATTGTAAAGAAGATTCTTAGAACTCTTTGTAATGCTTACAGGTGAAAAAGGTATGTGATATTGAATAGAGTACAGAATACAAGAATTACAATAAAGATCTGTTGTTGGGATCTCTGACATCTTATGAGATGAGGAAGCTAAACTTAAGAAATGGATTTAAATCACAGACTGCCTTTATGGCTACAAAAGCTGAATATCTGGATGAAGAAAATCTTGATGAAATAGAAGCTTTGTGAAAAGGATGAAGAAAGGATTCAAAAAGTATGAAGGTAAGTTACCCTTTAAATGCTTTAGTTGTGGAGAAATAGTTCATTATGTTGCAAAGTGTTTGGAAAGAGCTAAGAGGAATAAATAGAGGTATGAGAAAGAAAAGAAAGGTAAGAAGATCAACAAAGCATATTATATGAATGAGAATGTTAGTATATCTAATGAGGATTCTGATTATTAAGATCCTAATGACAATGATGCTTGTTCTTGGCTATAAAGGATGAACCTACTTCTACTAATTCTAAAAAATAGGTAAATGAATTCCCTCTAGAGAAGGAGAAAAATGAAGGTATTGTAATCTCTGCCCTACATGCTAAACAAGGAAATAACTATTGGGTTGTTGATAGTGGTTGTTCACATCACATGATTGGTGATAAGAGTAAGTTTTTTAAACTTGAAAAATATGATGGAGGCTTGGTTATGTTTGGAGATGATATTGACCAGTGCTAAAATTTGAGGTATAGGTTCAATAATTTTTGATTGAAAGCATAATACTAATGATGTCTACTATGTTAAGGGTTTAAGGCATAATATTTTGAGTGTTGGATAGATGTGCAGTAAAGGATATAATCTTGCATTTGAGGATGAGAGATGTGAGATCAAGAAAGGATCTGGGACAGTGATTGCTGCAAGAAAGAAATTTGAAGGAAATATCTATCAGCTTAAAGGTGCTAATGGATGATGCTTTATGACTCAAATAAATGATAGTAGGTTGTGGCATCGAAGAATGCTTCATATGAGTTTTGATAATTTGGTCAGGATTAGTGTAGCTTAGGCTGTGAGAGATTTACCAAGGATTAAAAATCTTGTCAATGCTTTTTGCAAGAATTATTAGTTTGGAAAGCAAGGTAGAAGCCATTATAGATCAAAGGAACAATCTACTACTGGACTACTGGATTTAATTCATACATATCTCTATGGTCCTACAAGAATGAGAAGTCTACAAGGTGAAAGGTACTTTATGATTTTGATTGATGATTATTCTAGATATACATGGGTTACATTTCTTAGAGAGAAATTAGATGCATTAGAAAGATTCAAGACATTCAAATCTATGGTTGAAAATGAAGAAAATTTGAGGATAAAATGCTTAAGACCTGACAGGGGTGGAGAATTCACCTCCCATGAGCTTAATATATTTTTTGAAGAGCAAGGAATAAAAAGAAATTTATCTGCTCCTAGAACTCCTTAGTAGAATGGAGTTGTTGAAAGAAAGAACATAATAGTTCAAGAGGTCGCTTGATAGGGATTGGGGTTAGAGGAATCAATCATTGATTCCTGCCTAGGCCTTTCCTTATAAGACCTTCTTGGTGCTGTACTTCACCAATCTAACCTATAGGCCCTTCCTCATGGCTAGGTGCCCTGGTTTGTCTAACCAAACCCTCTTCTATCAACAAGCTTCCTTCTACCAAGCCAACCTTGGTGCTTCACCATATGCTCTCCATTGGCCCTTACTCTTCTTAAAGACCAAATATACTCAACCTTCTACTAGATTCTTGCAGGGGTGTGAAGGTGTTGCAAATATTCAAAAATAGTCTATCTAGGCTACTTGAGTAACCACAAGTTTCCAACTTTCCATTGCTTTCACACAATTCCTTTTCTAGAGTTTGAAAAGGCTACAAGCCTTGAGCCCCCAATTAGGCCTCTAAATAGAGACAAAATGCAATTTTAACCTAAACCCACCGAAGGAACAAGACTCATTTCCTAGGGTTTGTGTTTCTCATACCCTCACCTCCAATATTTTTAGGGTTTTAAGCCCTATACATGTCGTACACTGGCCACACTCAAAACTGACCCAAAACCTAGGGTTTTAAAGCTTTTCAAAGCTGTTTCAGACTATCAAAAAGTTCTCCTATCAAATGAATTGATAAAAGATCCTCCTAATCACCATGCATAGCCAAGAACACCAAAAAAATTCTCCAAAAATAATTTCTCCAAGATCTTTATTCCCTTGCAAGATATGAGGCTTTTACTCCAAGTCTGCCCCAACTGGACCTGCATTGGCTTGCCTAGGGCAATGCTTTGCTAGCATCTCCTGCACTGCCACAAAACCTAAATGCTACCATATTTACAATTAGGGATCCTAGAAACTAATCCCAAAGGGTCGTACAAATAGTACGGTGGGAAAGTGCTCTAGAGCTCCATTCTTTCAAAACTGCCTATTACAGGCCAGAAAAAGACAGTGGACAAAGTATTTACAAATGAAAGATGAAAACAGTCTACAAAGGTGAATAAAAGACACACCAATCTTGTACAAATGTTAACACTACATACTACAAACAGGATAACAGCAGGATCACTCCATTAAAGCTCAGTTTTTAATGAAAAAATATAGAAAATTGTCTCTTAAATGCTATTTTCTTCCAATTTACAAAAATATCACTCAACAATAATACCTCCAACCTTATCTCATGGCTGAAGCATGCCTTAAATAGGACTTAAAAAAAATAGATGCTTGGGTCGAGCTCATAGATGACCTAATGGTGAGTGTTATAAAACACACTGTGTTTTCTAACCTCTTGCCAACTTTTGACAACTTAGCACAATGATGTTGCAAAACTATTTAACACTTGTCACCTTCTTTACCAAAGTTCAAAAACAACCCAAAGCACCCAACACAATGGTCAACATGACCTTATGATAACACAACAAAATTTGAACTTCCTTCTAGACTTCAGGAAAACCCATGTTTCCCAGGTGCTCCTCCACCATTCTCCCCCTCTCAGCTCAAACAACTAAGGAATTTATATTAAAGAAATATTAATGCCTTTCTTCTTAAAGTTTGTTTCTTCTAGCCAATTAGCTTCAGATTCATTTATGTTCTTCCATTTGACAAAATGCTCCATGTACACCTTGTGCCTTGTAGCCTTCTTCACTCTTGACTCCAAGATCTTCTCTACTTGTAGCTTGTCTGGAGTTGGTAGTGTCATGTTGCTAACATCCTTAAATATCTCCCTGCTATTTTGATCCATGTCAGTGATTTTCCCCTTGTACTTGATCAGATCAACCACATTAAACACTGGAGATATGCCCAGGTCTGCTGGGAGTTCCACCTTGTAAGAATTCTGTCCATACTTGGCTAACATCTTGCATGGTCCCACTCTTTTCATCTGGATTTGTTAAGGTGGACCATGAAATAGTCCCCTACTACAAATTGTACATCCTTCCTTGACAAATCAACTTTCTCCTTCAACTTTTGGGTTGCTACTGTGACTGTCCTCTTGACCTGCTCCTGAATCTCCTTCATGGTCTAACTGAAGTCTTTTGCATGTCCACTCCTATTCTCCATAGATCCAAAGTCTCTGAGCTCACAAATGCCTCTTGGGTGCATACCATACACAACCTCAAAAGGACTTTTCCCTATGGTTCTGTTTACATTGTCATTATAGGCATATTCAGCTTGGGAAATAACCATATCTCATGTCTATCCATACTCCTTGGTTAGACACCTTAAAAGATTACCCAACACTTTGTTAACCACCTCTGTTTGACCATCAGTCTGAGGATGGTAAGATGATCCAAAAGACTGGTTTGTACCCAATCTGCTCCATAGAGTCTTCCAAAAGTGACTCATGAACTTCACATCTCTATTTGAAACAATGCTTAGAGGTAAGCCATGGATCCTCACAACCTCCTTGAAGAAAAGATGAGCTATATAGCTAGCATCATGAGTAGTTTTACAATGAATAAAATGACTCATCTTGCTAAATTTGTCTACCACAACATAAACACTATCAAAACCAGTCTTGGTCTTAGGAAGGCCAACCACAAAATCCATGCTCACACACTCCCATGGTCTGTTAGGAATGGGCAGGGGTTGATATAAACCAACATTGCTAGCTCCTCCCTTAGCTTTCATGCACACAACACATTGTTCCACATACCTTCTAACATCTCTTGCCAATGTAGGCTAGTAATAGAACATTTGTATTAGCTCTAAGGTCTTATCGATGCCAAAATTTCCACTAAGACTACCATTATGCTTTTATTGAATCAGATTTTCCCTCATAGACCCTCTTGGAACACATAACTGATTTCCCTTAAACAACAACCCACTTTGCAAAGTATACTCATAGTATTGACAATGGAAGTGGTTCTCAAAGTTAGAACATACCTTATAGGCCTCTGAAAAGTCTTCATCCTCTCCATATAGATCCTTGAAACTCTCTATGCCACTACTCTTGAGCTGTATTTCTTGCACTGTCAACAATCTTCTGCTTAATGCATCTGCCACCTTGTTCATTTGTCCTTTCTTGTGCTTGATGGTAAAAGTAAAAGCTTGGATGTATTCCATCCATTTCAAATGCCTATTACTCAACTTCTCTTGGGTATTGATATAACTAAGTGTCTGGTTATCAGTAAAGACCACAAACTCTTTGGGTAACAAATAATGACTCCACTTCCTAAGGGACTGCAGTAAAGCATATAACTCTAGATCATAGGTAGAGTAATTTTTCTTGGCTTCATTGAGCTTTTCACTAAAGAAGGCCATAGACCTACCTTCTTGACTAAGTACTCCTCCTACTGCTACTCCACTTGCATCACACTCAACTGTGAACAACTTGTCAAAACTAGGCAATAATAGAATAGGTTGAGTTGCTACTTCTTGTTTCAGTTTCTCAAACCCTTTATCAGCCTCTTGAGTCCACTTAAACTTTGTTTTCAGATGACCTTTGATAGTATCTAGGACTGGTGCACATATACCACTAAAGTTCCTTATGAATTTTCTATAAAATTAGGCTAATCCATGAAAACTCCTTACCTCTGTTGTTGTGGTTGGTGTAGGCCAGTTTAGGATGGCTTCCACCTTCCTTGGATCCATCTTTAATGAGCCTTTGGATACTACAAAACCCAAGTAGACAAGCTCTTGTTTGAAGAACTCACACTTCTCAAGGTTTATTGCCAACTTCTCCTCTTGCAACCTTTTAAGAACCATCTCCACATGCTTGAGGTGTTCTTCTGCTGTCTTACTGAAAATTAGTATGTCATCAAGATATACTACCACAAAGATCCCTGTGAAATCCTTAAGCACTTCATTCATGAGTCTCATGAATGTGCTAGGGGCATTTGAGAGGCCAAATGGCATCACTTTCCACTCATATAACCCATCATTTGTCTTAAAAGTTGTCTTCCACTCATCACCATCAATAATTCTGATTTGTTGGTATCCACTCTTGAGATCCAACTTTGTGAAGAACTGAACATCTCCAAGACAATCCATCAAGTCTTCAATTCTAGGAATAGGAAACCTATACCTAATGGTGATCCTATTTATTTCCCTAGAATCAGTACAAAGTCTCCACTTACCTCCCTTCTTGGTTGCTAAAACCACTGGCACTGCACAAGGGATGATGCTCTTTTAAATCAATCCTTGATCCAATAATTTTTGCACTTGCCTAGCTACCTCTAGGTTCTGCTCAGGTGTAAGTTTGTATGCTGCTTTTTTAGGTAAAGAATCCCCTGGTATAAAGTCAATTTGATGACTTATAGCTCTCTTTGGAGGTAAAGTTGTAGGTGTACCATCACTGACTATACTCTTGTACCTATCAAGCAACTTTTGGACTACTTCCGATAGGACTTTCTTTTCAGCCTTATTTTCCTCTTTAGGTTGCAACACAACCACATATCCTTCATTCCCTTGGTGTAGGTCCTTAAGGAACTCCTTACCACTACTCAACATGATGTTAGGTGTCTTGGACTATCCTGCATCTTCTTCTGACAGTGACTGCAGCTTGAAGGTTCTTCCATCCTTTTTGAATGAAATAGTATTCTCTTTCCCATCATACATAACACTCCTGTCATACTCCCATGGTCTACCTAGTAGTAGATGGCATGAATCCATGGGTAATACCTCACAAACTAACTTGTCTTTATAACCTCCAATGGAGAACTCCACCATTACTTGTTCATTCACCAAAAAACCCTGCCCTTTGTTCAACCATGTGACCTTGTAGGGGTTAGTGTGGGGTACCTTCTCCAATTTTAGTTTTGCTACTACCTCCTCTAAGATTATATTATCTATTGAACTTGAGTCTACTATGACCTTGCATACTTTTCCAAGTATCTTGCACCTTACTCTAAATAGAGCTCTTCTTTGTTTTGGTTCCTCTTTAACCAATTGTCTAATCAAAACCCTGTTACACATCAAATTCTCTCCTACCTCAGATTCTATATGACTGATCTCAGATGCTTTGGGACTCATGGTGTCCTCTTGTGCATAGGCCACTCTCTTTTCATTGCTAGATGAGGAAGCTTTCTCCGGGCATCTATAAGCAGGATGACCTAGTTAGTTACAATGATAACACTTCATGTTTGCAAAATAGGAACTGCTCTTGCCTGCTCCTCTTCCTCTGTTTGAACCTCCTTGAGGTCCTCTACCTCTGTTGAATCCTCCTTTTGAAGATGTTTCACCTCCATGCTCAGTGAGTTTTAATTCTCCTTGATTTCTTTGGTCATTGCCTCTACCTTGGTAGCCACCACGCTGTCCTCTTTGATCTCTGCCTTTGCCTTTGCCCTTAGAAGTATGATCTTGCTTCCTCTTGTTCCTTTCCTCAGTCTTGATAGCCAATTGATAATATTGGTGTACTGTCTTGGGACTTAGTAGAGCCATCTCCTCTTGAATGTTCCATTTCAAGCCATTAAGGTACCTAGCCACTTTGAGACTCTCATCCTCTGTCACATTAGACCTCATACAAAGCTTTTGGAACTCTTCAGTGTAAGTGTGTACATCTTGGTCTTTTTGCCTTAGACTTTGCCTCTTCTTGTGCAATTGAATCTCATAGTCATCTGGCATGTAGGCTTCCTTTACCTTAGCAACCATTCCTTTCCAAGTTGATATGGACTGTTTTCCTTCTTTTTCCCTCTCTGTCTGAATGAACTTCCACCATGTCAAGGCTGATCCTCTCAATCTTGACTTAGCAACCTTCACCTTCTAAGCTTTAGTGACTCCATCACACTCAAAATGATTCTCCATGCCTTCTATCTAGTCCATGACTAATCAGGTTCCATTTTTCCACTAAACAGTGGTATTCCTTCAAGTGCTTTCCCACTCAAATCTTTCAATTCCTTCAAGAAAGGCTCCTCCTTCAAAATAGGGTCAGGTGCAGGGGTCTTGTCTTCCTCTGCAATCTCTTCTTCCTTTGGTATTCTTCCCTCAAACTGTGCACTCCTCACTACTACCTCAAGTTGGGCTATTCTTTCCCTCAATAGCCTATTGTCTTCTTCCTATCCTTCAACCATCTTAGCCAGTTCTACATTGGTCACCATGGTGGAAGAATCACTAGACTCAACCTCTGACATATAAAATGCTTCCCAAATCTTTAGCCTGGCTCTGATACCAATCTGATAGGGATTGGGGTTGGAGGAATCAATCACTGATTCCTGCCTAGGCCTTTCCTTATAAGACCACCTTGGTGCTCTGCTTCACCAATCTAACCTATAGGCCCTTCTTCATGGCTAGGTGCCTTGGTTTGTCTGACCAACCCCTCTTCTATCAACAAGCTTCCTTCTACCAAGCCAACCTTGGTGCTTCACCATATGCTCTCCATTGGCCCTTACTCTTCTTAAAGACCAAATATCCTCAACCTTCTACTAGATTCTTGCAGGGGTGTGAATGTGTTGCAAAGATTCAAAAATAGTCTATCTAGGCTCCTTGAGTAACCACAAGTTTCCAACTTTCCATCACTTTCACACAATTCCTTTTCTAGAGTTTGAAAAGGCTACAAGCCTTGAGCCCCCAATTAGGCCTCTAAATAGAGACAAAATGCAATTTTAACCTAAACCCACCAAAGGACCAAGAATCTTTGCTTAGGGTTTGTGTTTCTCATGCCCTCACCTCCAATATTTTTAGGGTTTTAAGCCCTGTACATGTCGTACACTGGCCACACTCAAAACTGACCCAAAACCTAGGGTTTTAAAGCTTTTCAAAGCTATTTCAGACTATCAGAAAATTCTCCTATCAAATGAATTGAGAAAGGATCCTCCTGATCACCATGCATAGCCAAGACCACCAAAAAAATTCTTCAAAAATAATTTCTCCAAGATCTTTATTCCCCTGCAAGATATGAGGCTTTTACTCCAAGTCTGCCCCAATAGGACCTGCACTAGCTCACCTAGGGCAACGCTTTGCTAGCATCTCCTACTACTAGCATCTCCTGCACTGCCAAAAAACCTAAATGCTACCATATTTACAATGAGGGAGCCTAGACACTAATCCCAAAGGGCCGTACAAATAGTATGGTGGGAAAGTGCTCTAGAGCTCCATTCTTTCAAAACTGCCTGTTATAGGCCAGAAAAAGACAGTGGACAAAGTATTTAAAAATGAAAGATGAAAACAGTCTACAAAGGTGAATAAAAGACACACCAATCTTGTACAAATTTTAACACTACATACTACAAATAGGATAACAGCAGGATCACTCCATTAAAGCTCAGTTTTTAATGCAAAAATACAGAAAACTCTCTTAAATGTTGTTTTCTTCCAATTTACAAAAATATCACTCAACAATAATACCTCCAACCCTATCTCATGGTCGAACCATGCCTTAAATAGGCCTTCAAAAAAACTTAGATGCTTGGGTCGAGCTCATAGATGACCTAATGGTGAGTGTTACAAAACAAACTGTGTTTTCTAACCCCTTGCCAACTTTTGACAACTTAGCACAATGATGTTGCAAAACTATTTAACACTTGTCACCTTCTTTCCCAAAGTTCAAAAACAACCCAAAGCACCCAACACAATGGTCAACATGACTTTATGATAACACAAAAATATTTGAACTTCCTTCTAGACTTTAGGAAAACCCATGTTTCCTAGGTGCTCCTGCACCATCGCTTCTTTAAATAGATAGTAATCTATATTTTTAAATTTAAAATGAGAAAATCTCAAGTGATTTTAGTTGTATATGTTGATGGCATTATCTTTCGAGGAAATGAAACTATGTGTAAATTTTTTGTAGAAGTGATGCAAAAAAGAATTTGAAATTTCAATGTTTGGAGAGATGAATTTCTTTCTTGGGCTGCGATTAATCAAATAGAGAAAGGAATTTTTATTTCACGATCTAAGTATGTAAAAGATATTTTGAAGAAGTTTGGGTTGGATGGTTCCAAACTAGTATGCACTCCTATGGTGACTAGTTGCAAATTGAGAAAAGGTGATGATTCACCTAAGGCTGATCAGAGCAAGTATAGATCTATGATTAGTGGATTGTTGTATTTGAATGCTACTAGATTGGATATTATGCATGTTTTCTATCTTGTGGCTAGATTTCAAGAAGATTTTAAGGAAAACCATGGTTTTTTTGTTAAAAGAATATTTAGATATTGGAATGGCAGTCTGGATTATCGGTTATGGTATCCTAGAGATACCGACTTTACACTAAGTCCTTATACAGATACAAATTGGGTTGGATGTGTAGATGACAAAAAGAGTACAAGTGGTGGTGCATTTTTTCTTGGTTGCAGATTGGTGGCATGGTTGAGTAAAACACAAGATTAAGTTTCCTTGTCTACTACTGAAGCTGAGTATATTGTTGATGCATCTTATTGTACACAAGTTCTATGGATGAAATATACATTGAAAGATATCATAGTGGTGTATGATAATCATATTTATGTCTTCTATTGTAACACAATGCAATCAACATTTCAAAGGATTATGTGATGGATAATCATATTTACGAAGGATCTTCCTAAAGATACTTTTGAGTATCTCCAGGAGAAGTTAGGGGTGATTCTCCCTCCTTTCTTAAACTAGATTTATATGGAGATGCATCACTACACTGGATCTATGGATCTATCTTTCTTTTGGATTGATGTTATGTGGCTACCTTTCAGGGGGAGCAGTTAGTGTCATGTGTTGTCACTGTATAAGTATTTTTTTTCTATATCAAAGAGGAAATCAATGTAAAATATATTTTTCCTTTTCCATTGATGTCAAAGGGGGAGAGGAAGAATGTGAAAAATAAAAGAGAAAGAATGTGAAAAAGATCATCTACTAAGTGGGAGAAACAAAAAGAAAAATCTTGAGAAGTGTATTCAAAGCTAGTATGTTGTCTTTGATTGTTTTTCACATCATGTGTTTCCATTAATGACAAAAGGGGAGATTTTTGCAAGAATGGAAATGGATGAAGGTTTTATCATTTATTTCAATTGGTCAATTGGTTATCAACTTGTTTTTTTGTCATTGATGTCATGGTTGTAATTTATTTATTGTTCATGTTGAGGATATTGAGAAAATTGTCTTGAAGAAAGGTTGCAGGTGTTTAATGGTTGCTTTGGGTTTTTCTCTGGGATTTTCTCCTATGGTTGTGTGGTTCAAATATGTTGTTCATGGTTGTTGGAGGCTATTATATCAAGTTTTTTGGCTCTTGATTCATTGTATAATGTGAGTTATGTTTATCAATTGTGAACTATGGTTTTTTGTGTTCTGGTTGAGGTCCGAGAGAAAAGTTGTTGGTCTGGATTTTTCTTTGGTAAAGCCTTATGACTTGTGGCTCTAGAGTTGAGTTGATATGATTGTACTGAAGATAATTTGGTATTTAGAAGGATTATTCTTAATTTTCTATATTTTTTATATTGGATTGGCCACCCTTGTGTTGAACACTATCTTCGAAGGGTAAGTGCAAGAAGTTGAGTCCACTACTAGTGGAAGTGTCATTTTTTAACTTTAAAATAGGTACCTATTCTTTTTTATAATAGGTACCCATTTTAAAGCACGAGTACTCATTCCAAAAGGTATGAAAATCACAACCCATGTTTCTTATTTGGATTTAGGCTTAAAAAATGCATGCTAACCCAACCCTTAGCCTTGGACCTACAAGCACAAGATCATGACAATTTCAAGAGAAAAAATTGAGTATGCCAATATGGCTTATGGAATTTTTTTTAGAATTATTTTACAAAATTAAAACCAATTTTAGATGAGATTGTGTATATTCTAAATATGTAATTTTTTTCTTATTGGAATATCTTTTCTGTTTTTAAAATATTTTTTGATGAAATTGGTCCATAAACCTAAAATATCAAGTTTTTTATTAATTTAATAACTTTTTATTAAAATAAATTTTTGAAAAAAATTTGTATGTGAATAGTATTTAGAATATTCTTTTCAATTTGAAAAAAAAAAAATAAAAAAAAAATGATAAGTTTAGGTCATCTTATGCATGACGTACATGTGGGATTTTCAAAACAACAATTACAGAAAAAAAAAAAAAAACAAAAACAAAAACAAAAAAATATATATTCAAAGGAAAATTACAAAAAATATATCATGAACATTCTTCAATGTGTCAGATCATTTCCCAAAAGGATTAAAAAAAGATAATTATTTAGGTCAAAATATGGATGATGTACACGTGCATGGTATGGTTAAAAAAAAGTGACTTTTAAATAGTGGTTTTTAGACATGCCTATTGAAAATCAAAATTTGCCATCTGGGTACAAAAATAAAATACATATTTGGAAACTAGACTCTAAGTACTATATTTCATATTACTATTTTTTTTTAAGATTCAGTCTTTAAGTGCTTCAAAATTTTAGGTTAATTTTGATAAATTCTGAAAATCAAGGAAAACACTTCCACTTTTTGTCCAAAAAGTGGACTCAAGTTCTTGCACACACCTCAGAATTGATGTAGCATGTTGGATCTATTTGGGTCCTTTCCAAGTGTGTGTTTTGGTCGCCCTAAATCTAATTCCACCCTAGGATGTTTTGGCACTCGCCTAATTTGAATTTAATGTTGGATGGCCAACTTTGGATATGTTTCAAAGTTCAAGATGGTATACATGTAAGATGAGTTAGTGGTGAAGTGAGGAACAAGAGAGATAAGTGCAAAGAAATAGAGAAGATAGATGGGAGATTGATGCAAATCAGTGAGTTTGTGTGATATGAGTGGTAGATTAGTGTAAACCTAAATTTTGAGTTTCTAGATGTAGTCATGAGCTAAAAGTGTACTCTATCATTCATGCATGTCGGTGAATGGTTGAGAAAATTGTGGTAGATTTCTCTATTGTATTGAGATTGTCTTCTCTATGTAACATATCTCTTCTATCTTCTTTGTATCTCTGTGGCAGTGACCCCTCTCAGTTGTTAGCCCTATTGGATAGTGAGTCTTGATTTGGACAATGAGTCTTGATCTGGACAGTGAGTCCTTTTTTGGAAGTGAGCCTTGTTTCTTAGGTAGTGATCCTTTGTAATTGGTTTTGATATTATCTATAGTGTGATTTAATCCTCACTGTGGTTTTTCCCTTATTGGTTTTTCCACATAAATCTAGTGTTGTGTTTGTGTGATGGTTTTTATTTTCTTCACTTGCACTTAATGTTTAATCATTTAAGAAGTGTTAAGGATTAGTTCTGATGAATGATTTAAAAGTTTTAATTTGTTGCAATTGATTCACCCCCCATCTTAGTCGTGTTATTCAACATATGGTTTTGTCATCTTTATAGCAGCCACTTGGGTGTCAACATGTTGATTTAATTCAGGGGGATTGAGTTATAAAATCCCTTGTTTGTTTCTTGTAAGGTTGATAGTTGGTTTGATGTGTGATTCAAAAAGTTTAGGCTGATTAGAGGATTTTTTCACTTTACAACTACTAGCCAAATTTTGGTAATCATGAAGGGTTGTACACAAAATTATAAAGGATGGAAATTTTAACATCTAAATTTGAGCTTGGATTTTTTTTGCAAGTTGGAAATAAATATTCGTTGAAAGTTGGCATCAGGAATCTTAATGTTTATTTGTGCATAAAGCATGATATCACTATAAAATTAGTGACCTTTTCATCATCCTTTTGTTTACATGTCATTAAATCAACTAGGGTCATCTTAGGACCCATGTGAATCTAGAAGTGGTTATAGAAAGCATCAATATTTTCATTGAATGAACGTATTGAATTATTCAGTAAAGAGGAAAACCACTATAAAGTAGTATCTTTCAAGGATCTAGGGAAGAGTTTAGCCAAGAGTTTAACTTCAAAAACAAATTCACTACATAAGGCTATTTAAGCAGAAACATGGCTAATAGGATCTCCTTTGTCACCATATTTCTCAAACCCAGGAACCTCTATACCTTGTGGCATTTGTGTTCTTAATATCTCAAAGGATAATGGGGTATGTGCAGGATCATCATGGAAAAAACATGCCCTTAATTGGCAAAAACTTCAGAAAAATCTGAGTTAGGAAATTTGACGTAAAAATTTGAATAAGTTATCTCTATTATTTAAAAAATATGTAACAATAGAATCTGTAGAAAATTGAATGTAGTTTCTAAACTACTAGGTTTATTATTATTATTTTTAAATCTATTTGGTGAAAATTTGAAATTTTAATGCAGTAGTACTTAAATTTCAAGGAAAAAATAAGAAGTAGGTGTCTATCTGACCACCCTAACCACAATAAAATGATAATATTTTTTTATAATATTTTAGATATAAGTAGAAAAATCATGTCTGGATGTGATACATATTTTTTTGTAATTTTTTTCCAAGCAAATAATTAATTATGAATTTTTTATTACAACTTTTAAAAAATATAAAAAACTCGTATGTCTAACAACCATAACTTGGTCAAAACTTCATGATTTTTTTTTTTTAAAATCCTATAGTATGTGAAGCATATAATGTGACACATGTTTTGGATTCGAAAAATGTGATATCATTTGAAAACTATAGATGTTTTTCAATCAACCTATCAATCAAGACTTTAATCGTAATTCAAATAGAAAATGAATAATAATTATTTATTAAATTCAAAGTAAAGAATAATTTACATTGGTGGAAAGCTAAGAATCTCCTTTAAAAACCATTTTCATTTCATCAATTTTGGGTAAAAAAAAAGTCATCAACCATATACCCATCATATTGCCACTTTTTGGCCCATCATGATCCTGCACATACCCAATGGGTTGGTTTTGATTTATTGTGAGGGTTTTCCATTGTTGCTTTGATTTAGTTTGGTGATTTATTGTTGGAGGGATGACATGTTTTTCAAAAGTGTGTTACAGATTGCATCATTGTTGGTGTTGTGAAATGGAGGCAAATAAGGTGGACTTTTGTATGTATGTGGAGGACAAGTGAATTGTAAATTTTTGAGGGGGGATGGATGAGGAGATATGATATTTGAATGCACAAAGCTAGAGGGGTTCACAGTGGAAATACCTAAGGAAGTGTTGTCATTTCTAGTAGGTTGGATGGTTGTAGTAACATGAGTACTAGTGTATGTAGGAATAGAGGTAAGAGTTGTGGCAGGAGGAATTGAATTTCCACCTTGGCTTTGTGAATACCCCAAATCTTGAGCACAACTAGTCACTATAGGAACATGTTTATCAACAATATTAGCCAAACTTCGTACAATGTCTATTCCATGTTCATTTTCAAGCATTTTCCTCATATTCTCTAAAGAAGGAATGACACCACTAGAAATGTTTTTAGAAGTCACAAAGTTTTTCTATTTTTCCATTTCCTCATCTATCCTTCTTATGTTCTCTTCTGGTACATTAGCAACCATTGTTTCAACATCATGCACATTATTTGTGGGTAGGGAAGTCATTCGAAATGAGGTATGAAAGCTAGGATCCATAGAGGGTTGACTAGTGTCAACATTATGAGTGAAAGAGTTAGAAAACCCAAGATCCATGACGAATGATATATTACGGGATGACATGAGTTTCAAACTATGTCTCACAATACTATTGGAAATAGGACACCAAGTTATGAAGCTCATACAAGTTTCACAAACTTGGTATGCACCCAAAATGGATAAGAGGTAAAATTTAATAACCTAAAATGTAAAGTGCAATGAAGATATGTAAAATAAATTTTTAGATTATAAACAAGATAATTTGTTGATTATGGTATGCAAAAAAACCCAAAAAAATGATGTCTTGTAGATGCAATTTTGAATTCACACAATGCACTGAATTTATCAAATAAAGCTTAATATGATCAATTTGAACTAACATAAATTATATAAACTATAATATCAAACTGAAAACAACAAAACAAAATACAAAAATAGAGATTTTGATGCCTAGAAATTTGCAGGAAAAACCCCCAATCATGGACTCATTCTCCCAGGGGTGAATAGCTCCTAGCTGAGGATTTTCAAGAATGAATGTACAATTTTTTGAGTGAATTCCTATGATTTTTAGATTCTAGACTAAGATAGGTGATTGTAGTTTGAATTTTCTTTAAATTTAAGTCTAAATGTAAATGCAAAATAATGATAAATGACAAACTAGGAGATCTATTTTGATATGCAATTTTTATTCAATTTTCAAATGTAAATGAATGATGATGCAATGTTATGTAAATCTTTTGCAAAATGACTATTTTTTTTGTATTTTCTAGATTTTAAAAGATGAAAAAATGCAATCCTAAAACCCTAAATGAGATGCAAACTAATGCAAGCTAAGAAACCTTAAGGGTATGTGCAGGATCATCATGGAAAAAATAGGCCCTTAAGTGGCAAAAAAATTAGGAAAATCAGAGTTAGGCAACTTGAAGTAAAAATTTGATCAAGTTATCTATATTATTTCAAAAATATATAAGATAGAATCTGCAACAAATTCAATGTAGTTTCTAAACTACTAGGTTTATTTTTTTTTTTAAATTATTTTGTGAAATTTTGAAATTTGCATGATATAGTACTTAAATTTTAGGGAAAATATGAAAATTAGTATCTTTCTAACCACCCTAACCACAATAAAATGATAATATTTTTTTATAACATTTTAGATATAAGTAGAGGACTCATGTCCCAATGTGATGCATATTTTTTTGTAATTTTTTTCCACATAAATAATTAATTATGAATTTTTTATTACAACTTTAAAAAAATTTAAAAACTTGTATGAATTACCACCTTAACTTGGTCAAAACTTCATGAAATTCAATTTTATTTTTTAATCCTATAGTATGCGAAGCATAGAATGTGACACATGTTTCATATTAAAAAAATGTGACACCATTTGAAAGTTATAGATGCTTTTCAATTAGCTTATCAATTAGGACTTTAGTTGTAATTTAAGTAGAAAATGAATAATAATTATTTATTAAATTGAAAGTAAATCATAATTTATATTGGTGGAAAGCTAAGAATCTCCTTTAAAAACCTTTTTCGTTTCATCAATTTTGGGTAAAAAAAAGTCCATAGCCACATACCCTACACATACCCATCATATCGCCACTTTTTGGCCCATGATGATCCTACACATACCCTTAAATGAGATTCAATTCAATGAAATTCAATGCAAATGAATGAAAAATCTAGATCTAGGGCTGAAATAGAATCCAAAACTAGAAAGATACAATGCTCAAAAGTCAAGTTCACTAGAATGAAACAATGAAAAATAGGTTGAGAGAAAGGCGGTTCACCAAAATGATAATAGATAGACCTATTATCCTATATTTCATTAGAAAATGAGATTCACACAAAGAATTGACTTACAACCCTTAGGTGAGTCAACTCAATGAGTGAATCTATATATTTCCTTATGATTGAAGGATGGGGTCAAGGTTAAACAACACTTTGGGGAGAAAAAATAAAAATAGTAAAGTAACACCAAAATATAATTCAACATTTGAAATAACAATTTTAAGCTCAATACTGACAGAACCCAAAATCAAATTGTAGATCAAAGAAGGGAAAATATGAATGTACGTTTCACCAAACATCAATTTTCAAAGGCTAAATGGGACTCATTCACCTAGGGGAAAATGGGTCCGTTGTTAGGGTTTTCTGCAACTTTTGGGAGTGTCTTCTACAAATTTGAATCTTCCAATCGGTTCAAGTGGTAGTGTCAGAATTTCAGAAATAAATTCTATAGAGGAGTTTTCATGAGATGAAAACTTTTGCAACTTTTTCAACTTCTACAATTTTTCTCTTCAAAAGATCTTAAAGCTTTCTTCCACCTAGATCTGTAACCATAACATGAAGGGAAAAGTTGTTTATTTTTCGTGAATGGGGATTTACCTTGGTCAAAACCATTTTGGTAATCAAACCTTGAAATGAAATGAAACGAGAAAGAGGGAAGGAAGAATAAACAAAGCTATGATACTACTCAACAAACCCTTGAATAAACTTTGGAATGTAAATATGCAACTTGCATGAAATGGCTTCAATGGATGTGGATCTTGATTCTTGAAATCTTGCTTGAAATTATGCTTTGAATGCTTGATTTGATCATGAAACCTACATCACAATATTAGCTCCAAAAACATGCATGATGCAAGAAGACTTTGACATGAAAATTGGATCTTGAATGTTGCAATAAGACTAATAAATCTTCTCTTGAATACCTTTGATTGCTCTTGAAATCTCACAAACTTGCTAGGTTCTTTAATTACTTTTCTCTTAAAATTATTAGGTGAGAACATAGTGAAATAACCTTATATTTATAGATATGTATCCTCAATTTTTTGAAACCCAAATATCACAAGCCAACATTGAATAAATTTTTTTGAAAATGTTAAAATACCACCAAAAACATAATTTAAATTTAGGTCCTAAGGTCTAGCCAGAGGACACATTCACCCATGGGTGAATGGGTTTCAGGTCCCCAAACCTAAAACACATATTTCTCAACGAGAAGTGTTATGTTTAAAAATTAGTGAACATCAAGTTTCCTCTTTGAAAAATGTGATTAAATAGGCTTTGTAAATGAGTTAAGGGGCCAATTAAGGTAGATTAAGATCAATTAATTAAAGGATCCCTAAATAAGTGTGAAAGTGTAAATAAATACACTTTACAACACTAAATTAAGGCACAATTAAGTCCAACTTAACTAGGAGGGCCCAAACAAGTGAGAAAATGTAAAGGGATCCATTTTCCATCACTACATTTACTTTTAATATTCATTACATAATTAGAGATTTATTTTTAATATAACTAAATATTTATATTAACTTATACTCTATTTAACCTACACAGATTTTAGATTAAACATAAATTTATTTAATATATATAATAGTGTTATATTATTAACAATATGTAAGTGCATATTACTAACATAATCTATATTTTAAAAAATAATATAACATATTTATATATCTAAATGTAAAAATGTATGATAGCTTACTTAGCTTAGATAAATGTATACTTAATCTAATAGTAAATTAATACGAAAAATGAATAATGAATTTTTCATAAGTAAAATAAAAAGCTACTTATAAAAATTCTCTTCAAATGTAAATAAAAAATAAAAAATAGTTCTAAAGTAAAATAAAATAACTCTCATGTAAATAAATTAACATTAAATCAATTTCTATTGGTATTTTTAAAATAGATGTATTTAATATATATACTAGTTTTAGAAAAAATAGTCACTTTTGAGCCCCTATTTCCATACAATCACTTAATAATCAAGTTCTATCAAAATATTGAATGTGGTCATCTTTCCTCTTAATCAAAATTTATAACTAGGGAAAAGTTTCCTCATAACTGACACCTTCAATTTAGTTGTAGCCTTTAGGTACCAATCTTTCTTTATACTTGCCAATTCAGCCATTGAAATTGAACTGAATTTTGAACACTCATTTCTAATCAATGCCTTCTTTACTAACAAGTAAGGGTAATAATACTTGTGTCTAGTTCTAATGAATTGAATCCATCTCCTAAATCATAACACTTTACCATATTTTTTCCTTTACTACTTCAAAATTGCTTGCTTCACAATAATATAAAATTATTATTATTAATATATATTTGGGCTTATAGTCCTACCATATAATGAGTTGTATCCTTACTTATTTTGATCTCCTTAGAGAAATATTAGATTATGGAGTGGAAAATAATCTTGAATTATTTCTCATTAATTACTTATCTTTCTTTCATTGATTCAATGGTACTTTCTAGTTATAGCTCAACCTTTTTGGGTATGATGGTGTATCACTATTATCGAAATTCTCTTCTATCAAATCATCATGTAAAACTCTTGGAAGCTAACACTCTTCCTTGAAAATTAAATATCTAGAAATGAATTTTTTTAATCTTGGGACTATACAATTGATAATATTTACTAGAGTCATCATATCCAACAAGGATGAGTTATTTTCTCTTTTCATCAATTTCCCTCTCTTTTGTTTTGGAACATTTCTAAAGAGTATGGTGCCAAAATTTCTCAAATCCTTAAAAAATGGTTTTCTTCCTAACCATGCTTCTTTTGAAGAGCTTATTTCCAATATTTTAGTCAAAATCTAAATGATAATTTTATTTTTTTTGTATAAATTGATTCTCCCTATAATTTATCTCTAGGATTACAAGCCTTGAGCATTCATTTAGATTTTTCTTTAAGTTTCCTATTCACCTTTTAGCCATTCCATTTTTTATGAAGTAAATAGAGCTATTATTTTATAAATATTGAAAAAATTGTCTAAGATATACTTGTCTCCATTATCCAAACTTAGCATGTCTTTTTTAATCACATTCATTCTCAACTTGGTTTACAATTACCTAGAAAACATTGAAAGCTTCAAAAAAATTCTTAAGAAAATAAACCCATACCTTTCAAAGAAGCCATTCATAAATATATCACCAAACATCAGGATTTCCTAATGGAAACTATTTTCATCTATCTATCTATATTAGCATGGAATAACTCCAACTTCTTGGAGGCTCTCTAGGATTTTCTAGAGTCAAAATTCAATGCTTCACATAAATACTTCTCTATCTAGTGATGGGAGGAAGATCTTGTACTATATTATAGTTGAGAATTACCCTTAGAAACTTGAGGTTAATATGGCCAATCCTTTTATGGCACAATTGATTTCTCAAATCAACACCTGAAACTAAGATTTTAGAGGATTTTACTATCAAATAAAATAGTCCTCCTTTGAAGCCTCAACTCTTGTATGTTCTCAATTTCAGTATTCTATAAGAGTAGGTATCCTATGAGACCTCTTTTTTCCTTTCATTCACTTGTATTTCCTCCAAAGAGGTTCATACAAGAACCAAGCATTGTAGACCATGTGCAACAACCATTGTTGTTCATCCATCATTCTTGCATTTTTTAAAAAAAGTACAATGCCAACCACATACAAATCTATTGGAATTAATCTTCTATCTACATTTGGTTTCTCTTCTCTCTCCATCTTGTTTTCTATTTTCATGCGTTTTCATTCCAGTTTTTTCCTTTTCATATAAAAACTTTAAAAAACTAAAAAAACATATGCTCAAAGATGTAAAAATCTAAGATGTTATAGTGAGGTTAAGGTAGTTGAGAAGAAGTTTTGCATCATTCAGTTATGAGGTTCATTTGTTTCTATATGGGTCAATAAATAATTAGGGTCTTGTTGTGCCTTATACACATGCCTCATTGAAAATGAGGACCCCTTTTTTGTTTCTTAGGTTCTTTAGTTTAGTTTGCTTTAGATGGTTTCCCTTCCAAATAATTGTTGGCTTTGATCATTAATTTTGGGTAAATTTGGAGAATATACACCCCTTTTTCAGATTGCAAAGATTTAAGGGTCATCCAGATGGACCCTGATTCCCTATGGTATGTCATATTTGTAGCCACTATATTTTTTTAGCTTTTTCTTTTCTTTTTTTAGATACAACTTTCATTCAAATAAGGTTGAGTGTTGTCATTTTTCCACAAGGTCAAGAACTAGTCATTTTTTTGTGATGTCAAGGGTTAGTCAATTTTCACAAGGTCGAATGGTGGCTATTTTTTTTATAGTAGAGTTGAGTGGATTTATTTCCATAGAAAAAATGGGTGCTCACCACCCTATCAATGATGATGCATTTATGGTATTTGGTGAAGAGAGTATAAATGAATTGAACATGTGTTTGGTGTCATTTAAGATTATTTTGAATTATTTTCTTGTTGTTGAGTGCTCCTAGTGACCTTTTGGTGATGTTTTTCATGAATTTGATACCTCCCAAGCTCCCTTTTCAGGTTTTCTTTGTGCATCCAGGTATTTTCCTAATATTCTTCTCATTTATTTCAAAACATGGTAGGCTTATAGCTAGCTAGGGTTTGTTTTGAGATTTTAGGGAACATTTGAAAGGATATTTTTTAAAACCCAACATTAGATGTTGGCCCTAGTGATTCCTAGTTTTAAATTGGTATAAATTAGATGTTTCGAGGTGAGAAATTGAGTTACGCTAGTTTCCTAGGTGGTACACTATGAAACATCGCCACCATTTTTTCCTTGGTCATTGCAATATTGGTTCTAAGTTAATGTTTGTAGTTTTCATGGTGTAAGACCTCTATTTCACCTTCAAAGAATATGGTTTATGAAGGAAACATTTTTAGTTAAGGAATAGTTGTGTGCATTAATTTATTAGAAGGATTGGTGGATTTGTGCCTTGGGTGACGATATGAAAATTCATGGGGTTTTTTCCATGCATGGATTTTCATGTTGTTCACCTTTGCTCTTGGTAGTGGGTAAACCACACTATTTATCATTTCTCACTTTTTGGGTGTTCTTTGAAATTTTATTTATGAAGGTTTTATTGTGTGTGGATTCACATGACATTTTCCAAAGGTTGTCATGACCTAGTTTTACTATAGTTCTTTATTGAGTAAGAAGATTTCTTATTACAATTTTTTTCTATTATAGGAATTTGGGGTAGTGTGGATTTATCCATGACCTTGGGTTTTCTCAACAATGTCTTCATCTAGTAGTTTTTTAAAATGGTTGTTGTTAACTTCAATTTTTCTTGTCACAAAGATTGGAGTCATTCGACCGTAGCACATTTTTTTGCAATCAAATTTTCATCCTTCATTTTACACAATGGTATTTGTTGTTGTGGGATTTTGAACTTGACTTGGATTTGTTCTTTCATCCTTCATCTTTTCACAAAGTTGGTACCCCTATTTTTTCCATAGTTGTATTAAATAGGAATTTAAATTTAAAGAAAATATTTTAAAATGATTGGCATGTTTTTCTCCACAAGTTTGTGTCCATTTGATTTCTCTATAGGTTTTTCTCACCCCAATTCTTCATAATGGAGTGGTAAGTATGAAATATGTGAAATTTTAAGGAGAAAAACTTGTATGAGTTTTTGGGTTATTTTATGCAATAAGTTAGGTATCTTATAAAAAATGTGGGATTAATAGACTATAAAAATTTACATAATGGATTTTTTTAATGGAATAAGTGAATTTGAATATGAAACTATTGCAAGGTATTTACTAAGGTCTTTTATGTAGAACTAAATGGTAAGGGTGGCCAAAATGAAGTACAAGTTCAAGGGAGTTTACCTAGATACCAAGATCACCTCTAATCAGAAGTTTGTTGGAGATACTGACCTTGGACATGTATTGATATGGAGGATTTCAAGGAAAGGATGTTTGGAAATAATGTCACTCCAAATGCCAAGAAGATAATTTATAGAATAGAATTTCTTATGTTGTTAGCTTTCTTACCTCAGCCCAATGTCCAAATTTGGTAATAGAATGTATGGAGAACCACTATCAAATTTCTAGTAAGATAATATCTAAAGATGGAAGGGTGTTAGTGGACTTATCAAGTGCTACTATCACAGAGACTTTTGGTATCCTAGTCCAATGACCTTGGCCACTAGGGAACTAGTGCAGGAGCACCTTAGGTTCAATAAATTAAGTGCAAGTTTTAATTTTTGTTTTATTATGTTTTTATTATGTAATAAGGTCATATAATACCATGTTTGGTATGTTAGAGTTCATATTAGCTTGTTAGGAGTGTTGGTGGGTCAAATTGCTTAAAGTTGTCAATTTTGCAAAATGTTGTCAATGTGGCAAATGTTGCAAA
This sequence comes from Sequoia sempervirens, assembly GCA_007258455.2. Lineage (NCBI taxonomy): Eukaryota > Viridiplantae > Streptophyta > Pinopsida > Cupressales > Cupressaceae > Sequoia > Sequoia sempervirens. Next base: position 97,211,759 of record VDFB02000013.1, read on the forward strand.
ACATGGCATATGAAAAGAAACAAGTGTAAATGAAGGAATTAGAATGGTTGTAGTTTGAAAATCAGTTTTTAATGGTTGGTACATGTTTAAATATCCTTGGGGAGGTCAAAACTAAGGTGGGTTGTTACATTTTTGAAGTGAAATCAACAAAAGACATCCTTGTTTCTGCATTTTTGAATGTTAAATTGTTGTTTCAAAGCTTGGTACAGACTTGTACATTCATTTCATGATCCAAAATCAATTTGAGTCGATGGAGCAGCGATTCTTTTTTTTTTTTGCAGTTTTTCACATTGAATTTTATTAAGATTTGAGTGTTTTAGAGCCAATTTACCCCGAACTAGTTGAAAACCCTAGGTTTAGTACCTTAAAGGAAGAAAAATGAATATCTCACTATTCCACCATTGAAACCTCATGAAAATTGATGAAATGGTTGTAAATAGGTTTTTCTTGGTTTCTATAAATTTTTAGGTGAAGCGGAGGTGTTCAACACATTCTAAGTTGATGCCCTAGCCTAATTTCCTCATGTAATAGGCATTGAAGTTGCATAAGACTTGGGGTTTGGAGAAAATCTCTTGGGAAGTTGTTTCTAGTGATTGGGATGGATATTGTAGATCCTATAAGACATTTTTGAGGCATTGGTGTGAAGAGTTAAGGCTTGGAGATTGAAAACCTTATTGCTACCTAGTTGTTCAAGCCTAATTAGGCCTAGTGCAAAACAAGACAATAAAAAATAGACCCTTGGGTTACAAAAAAATCCCATCCAATTTTTGGATATGTTTTTAAGGACCGAAAATGGTATTCAAAAACTCTTTTACAATTTGGATATGAGGTTTCCATAGGTAGTTATGATAAAAAAAAACTAGATAGGAAGGGTTACTAGGAGATTGAGGCCTAGAGGCCAAAAACCCACCATTTAATGCTTGAGACCTTGAAATTTTGCTTCATTTGAGTTGGTGGAAGATTCTATATCCCTGCTCTACATCATAAACAAACCTACAAGGTATTTTCAGAGGAACCTTAGTAATGTATGAAAATTTTGAATGGCCTTTGGATGAAGACTCCTAAGTCTTCTTCTATGAAAATTCCTAAGAACCATACAAGTGTGATTTAATTCATGAAATAAATGGTTTGGTAACTCTTTTAATTATTTTTAAGGGCCTAGACTAAGCTTCTACCTTTGAAAATTAGATGTATTCTATGTAGAGGAGATCCTCAAGGGAACAAATAAGATTCAATGGGCTCAAATAATAAGTGATAATATTCATCACCAATTTTCTATGTTGAGAGAGATGAATATCTTCCACATGACATCTTAAATATTTTATACACTAGCTAAGAATTTTAGATATAGAGCAATAATATGTCTTGGTCCTATTTGTAATGGTCCTCGCGAATACAATATTTATGAAGTTATTAGCCTTAGTTTCAATTACATAATTCTATAATGGAGCGAATTTTCACCCCTAGGAAAATTCCCCATTTCATACCCCTTACCTTAGAAAAAAATTTATCCGACAATGTAAGTCCAACGTTTCCACCTCACTCATTCCACTTGGTCACATCTTTTTGCATTAGTTGCAATTACATGTTTTGCATGGACATCTGCACCTCATGCTATGGTCATGACAAGATTCTCACCTTTGGAATCCAAATAAGGCATTACATTTCTCTATTGTCAATGAACAGTAATGCCTCCTTCCTCCTTGACTGATGAGAAATGAGTCTTTTTCCTCCCTTTTTCCATTAAATGGTTTATCATCTCATTCTTTCACTCCTTGATTCCACTTCACTCTCTTCTTTCTTCTTGATCAATTCACTCACTCTCAACTCCACTCTTTCACTCTCAAGCTTTGGTATTACTCTTCCTTGGCTACACACTACTATTTCTTAGATCCTACACCACATTTATTATGACAAGACTATCATTGGAGGACTTGCAAGCTCTCTTCTTCCACTACTACCTTCATTTCTCATTGGTGTGAAGGTTATTTTGTCAATTGTTATTTTCTCTTCACATCATTCTACCTACCACATAACATACTTTTTATTGGTGTTTTCATTTTTATCTCTTTATCATTTTCTATCATGTGGCTATCTAGCAGACTATGGAGGTGAAAACACCAAAGTGGAGGATTAACTGAGGTATTCCTATAAAAATAGCCCCAATATTTTCCTTGGTATTGTGTGTAGGTGTTTTCTCATGGAGCTACTTGAAGACTCGACTCGTGGGTAGAAAGTTTTAATTTCTTACCCTCTCTTTGTTTATTCTACCATAAATTAGTTATAACATTCATTTCATTATGCTTTCAATTTTGTACTCTATCAACATCCTACCATAGTATAAACACTTATTTTTCAAACAGTTAGTAGGTTTTATTAAGTTTTCATAGGTTTCTTCTAGATCTATGTCCGTGTGGACACAAACACACCACTAAGATACCAGCACAACTTGTTTTTCAAACAGTTAGTAGGTTTTATTAAGTTTTCATAGGTTTTTTTCTAGATCTATGTCTGTATGGATGCAAACACACCACTAAGATACCATAGTATAAACACTTATTTTTTAAACAGTTAGTATGTTTTATTAAGTTTTCGTAGGTTTCTTCTAGATCTATGTCTGTATGGATGCAAACATACCACTAAGATACCAGTAGACCATGCTGGAGTTTGTAATCTATATTGCCATCCTCAAAAGGTAGGCTATTTGGGCTATAGGCCAAACCCTTGAAATTGGCTCTTCTGACTCTTTGAAAATTTGGTTTTAGCACAAGGAAAGCAACAAGCAATTTTCCCTTACTTTTCAGCCTTAGTACCTTACCCCTTCCAATTCTCTTAGCAAACATGAGGTAGTTTAGGGCAACCCATTGCTTATGACTCTCCTATGACCTAGAGTCTTGGGGCGGTGGGTCCCCCTTCTCTAAATTTTGGTGAACTCAACATGAACTATTTTTGTTTCTTCCCATGACATTGAAGGGCCTTCTCTCATCCCCTAGGTGTGTTGTAGGTTCATGTGTTGCAAGGAATGTAGACTTGCAACCTTATTTACTACCCCTAGCTATGTAGTTAGAAATACCCCTAGATATTTAGGAACAAAATTTAGATAGGTCACTATTGAATGTCTGACCCTTTGAATTCTACTAATTTTGTTCCACATATGTACATAAAAATGGTTTCATTTACATATATTCCTCCCACACAACCTATGAATGGGTCACCAGATATAACTTTCACATCACATGATCTACCTAAGAATAAATATCCTTCTCCTTTATATATTCTTGCTCGCATCAATGGCAGCATTATAATTGGTTTCCTAGTGGACCTTGCGAGCCATGTGAACATCATAATGGAGGAGACTTTGATTATCACTCTTTCGGTCATGGTAGGACCCATGGCCATAAATACTTCTTGCTATATAATTTTTGAGTTAGATTTATTTAGGGTGAAACTAGGCATTCCATGACTAGTTTCCATGAATGGAATTGTTTCATTCATTCATAAGTGTCTTAAGGTTTTTCATGAGGGAATTGTGCACATTATGCATGACACTGGTTACAAACCATTGGTATCATTTGGGGGCTTCTCATTAGATCACTTTTGGCCCACTCTTTCCTTTCCACTCCCTTCAAGGATGGACTTGTTATATCATGCCTATGTTAAGTATAATATTGGGGGAACGACATCAAATGTGACCTATCCTGCATCCCCCTACACCATTTCAATAAAAGGTTGTATGATTTTGTAGAAACAAGCTACCTCATCCTCTCAAAAAAAGGGGAAGGGGAAGATTTCTCATGCCCAAGACCCTTTTTCTTCTTCTACTACTCCATCCACTTCCTCTTCTCACCTTTCTATGGTGCCTTTGGCTCCCACTCCCATGCCTTGCATAGGGAGTCTGATGGTACCCTCTTAGCAAAAATCCAAGCGTCAAGTGTTTGAACTTCTCATCTTGCCCATAATTCCTAGGCCTATTGTTTATGGCAAGGGGAAGGTCCTTCATGGAGCTACCCCTGTGTCTTGGCCTCCACAGCCTCCTAGTGCTCCTACCCCTCTAGTAGCTAATGGGAAGAGGCCCACCATTGAGGCATTGATTTTTGCTTCTCCACCTTCTTTTGTTTCTACTCCCATGCTTCCTACTCCTACTCTTTTCTAAAAGGCCACCCTTCCACCAACAACAATTATGGAGGATGCTCCTATGGAAAAACACAAGCCTTTCATTCCTTCTCAAGTAGTGACTTCTAGTTCTTGGAGTTGATGAAACTGGCTTGAACATGAGCTTAAGCACTAGAGAAAGGCTACAGATGTTGAACATGCTATCTTGTAAAAGGAAGAATGGGAGCCAATAGCTCCTATTTTAGTACCTCCTATTATTCCTCCCTCTTCTGCTCCTTCTACTTCTAGGTCCCCCAATGAATGTTGATGATCTACACCCCAAAAGGGTGTAGGTGTTCATCGATCCTTCCATGGAGCCTCCATTTTTTATGTCCCTTTTGTACATCCCTCCTTTTTCCTAACTTGTGGACATGCCAAATACTACAGTGGTGTCTACTAAGTCTTTTTCCTCTTCCTCCTTACCTTCCACTTCTTCTGTGGGGATAATGTATCCTTCACTAAAGCGTAAGTTGGAGGATGATCTCACTTCAAGTGGAGGTCAAAAGAAGGGATCACCTTCTTCAGAATGGAGTTCTACTTTGGATTGCACCATCCTTGTGATGGAGGTATCTCCAACGTCCATTGAGTTTGCCACTATCCCTCTTGAAGAGGTTGGTAGTGGATCTTGGGTTCCTCCTTCCTCTCTCATCAATTATCACATGGCACTCTAGTTAAGTGCATGTTTAACTCAATGGATGATGTCATAGCTCTATCAACAATCTTGACAAGATCGATGAACTTCTCCTCACAAGAGCTCAGTGAACAAGACTTTGAGGGGCCTTCTTCCTTAGCCCTTGTCATAGGAAAGTTTGAGTGTGCTACCCTCGCTATCCCTCCCCATGTAATGATCTAGATTAGGAGAATGATAACCTCCTAGTTAATGAGAACTAGGGGTGCCTTTTCTTTATCTGTAGATTAGGTTTGTGTGTGTTGTGTCTCCCTCATGCTTGTTTTTATGTGTCCTTGGAAGACCCTTTCTACCCTTTTAGGTGCTTGGATATAGGAGTGAAATTGCGTTGTGAACTTCCTATATATGTTTCATCATTCTTCTATATGTTGTAAATTTTATTTTCCACAATTAGGGATGATGCAAAGTGTTGGGGACATTTAGGCCTTCCTTCCATGATAACCCATTTTTTTTATTTTTACTTTGTCTTCATGATCTAGGAACTTCAATGACTGATGATATTTCATTCAAATACATCATAGATTACCTAGAAGAACTAATCTAACCTTGAACTCCTAGATCCCCTTGTCTCTTGATATATTTTTCTCTATTTGTCTCTTATTTTCTTTACCTTTGTTTTCCTCTCTTTCTAATGTGGTGCTTATGTGTTCTCCCTCATGTGTGTGACAACATCTCCATGTTTAGATCTTGTTATGTCTCATGGGCCACAACATCACTGCCTTTTCTTTCTTTCCTTAGGATGCCATATGCCCCTTTGATTTACACACACCATCCTAAGGGGGGTTACTACTTTTATTTTCAATAAGGTGAATTCGGTATCCAAAAAATTTCTTATTGAATTTTTTTTAATTTTTCAAAAAATCACATCGATCAATAAGGATCCCCTTAGTCGAACTTTTCTTTCAAAAGTGAATTCCTTTTATCAGTTTCGTTAATGAAAGAGATATTTTAAGAGGATTCCTTGATAACAAAATCATTTGCAAAAAATTTCACACTTTTCAAAAAAAGTGTCCCTCTACGTGGGCCCCTTGCTATCTTGAAGGGTTACCAAGGGACGCCTTTGAAAAATTCTCCTTCAATTGCTAACTCTATGATATGTCTATCTACTTTGGATCTTATTTTAGCTAACATGCTTTGTTTACAACTTAACATGTTTCTTTGTAGAATTGAGTACCTGTAAGGGCCTTTCACATCAAACTCTTCAACACTAAGAAACTGGGGATTCCTTTCATGCAAGCCTTGTAGGATTGACAACTTGTGGTGCTCCCTTCATAGAATCGAGAACCTATCTAGTGCTTCCTTTTTTCAAGACCAAGAACTTTTAGAGCTTTTGTTCAACTTTTGTGAGACTAAGAACTCATAGAGCCTTTCAATTTTCATAGGACCAAGTATCTATGGATCCATCTCTCTCTCTTTCACATCAAGGTTTCCCTACAGGATCGAGAACCTATAGAGTCACCTCTTATGCATCCTAGTGTGCCAAATTAGAGATTTTCTTCCTTGATAATTTAGGTATATCTCTTCAACCTCTTTCTACTTTACCTCACATTCACATCGACATGTATGCTTGCTAAAGTGGGGAAAAAATATAATGGAGAAAATTTGTACCCCTAGGAAAATTCCAATTTTCATACCCCTTACCTTAGAAAAATGTAAATCCAATGATGTAATTCTACCACCCCCAACTCACTCATTCCACCTAGTCATGTATTTTAATGTCAGTGGAGGAATCTTTGTTGGGGACACACATACCACAAAGATGTTCATATGTCATGCTACCATCCTAATAAGATTCCTACCTCTAGAATTTGCATAGGCATTATGTTTCTCCATTGGCAATGAACTGTAATGCCTACTACCTCCTTGACTAACAAGAAACATTATTTTTCCCTCCCTCTTTCCATTCAAATGATCTATCATCTCATTCTTTCAATCCTGATTTATTCCACTTCACTCTATTCATGATTCTTCATCAATTCACTCACTCTTAGCTCCATTCTTTCACTCTCAAGATTTGGTATCACTCTTCCTGGGTTGCACACTACTAGTTCTTGGCTCCTACACCACATTTTTTGTGAGAACCTACTGTTTGAGGACTTGCAAGCTCTCTCCAAGTGCACTACTTGAGTGCTCATAGGTGTGGAGGTGATTTTCATCCATTTCTATTTTCTCTTCACATCATTTTTCTTACTACATAGCATACTTGTTGTTGGTGCTTTCCTTTCTATCTCTTTATCATTTTCTATTGTGTGGCTATCAGGCTATCCATGGATGTGGAACCACCAAAGTGGGGGATTGACTAAGGTAGTCCTCTAAAAATATCCCCAACTTTTTCCTTGATCTTGTGTGTGTAGATTTTCTCATGTGGAGCTACTAGAAGATTCAAATCGTTGGTAGAAAGGTTTGATTTCATACCCTCTCTTTGTTTATTCTAGCTTAATTTAGTTATAACATTCCTTTCATTAAAATTTTAGTTTCATACTCTTTCAACATCCTTCCATAGTATAAAAAATTATTTATCAAACAGTTAGTAGGTTTTATTGAGTTTTAGCCTATCTTCTAGATCTCTATTTGTATAGACGCCAGCACACCACTAAGATGCCACTGCACTGTGTTGGAGTCCATAATCTACATTGTCATCCTTAGATAGTAGGCTATCTAGGATGTAGGTTGAACACTTGAAACCAACTCTTGATTCTTTGAACATTTAGTTTTAGTAGAAGGAAAACTTGACACACGATTTGTCATTCCTTTTCAGCCTCAGTACCTCACCCCTTGCAATTCACTTAGAAAACTTAAGGTAGTTTAGGGAAACTTGTTTCTTAGGACTCTCCCATGACTTGGAGTCGTAGGGTAATGTGTCCCCCTTCTCTACAAATTCCATACACCATTATAAGAAGGTCAATTATGCCTTTATAATATGTACTTTAAGGACCCTATTGGGAGATCTCAACAAAAGGTTGTCCTCCTTATCCGTATATCTTATTCAAAAATTTAGCTATTGGTTCATTCAGTTTCCTAGATTTACTTATTTCAAAATGGAGGGATTCTCTAATGTTCCATATAGGTTTCCCAAGTACCCTAATGACAAGATGGTACTTTTGTAAGTTACAAGATAATTTTTTTCTTCCAACAAGTCGCTCATAGATATGCATAGGGATGGAGTGCCTTATTCCATGGTGGTTTGAAGAGGACTATATATCCGTTTTTTGCTTATTAGTCAATAGAGGGATCAAATATAGAGTTGTATTTTTTCATTTCAATTTCTACAAAACCAAGAAGAACTTGGACCCTTGTGGTAAAATGGAGAGGAATGTGGTCCAAAAATATAGACATAAACAATAAATTGAAGACTTTTGTGCTAGTTGTGAAGATGAATTAAAAGTTAGGAAATGGTATTTCTCAAAATTATATATTGAGTACATTAGAAATTATTATCTCTTGGTTGTCCCCAATCAACTTAAATATTATGGTGAAATATTGTAAGAGAAGGAATGTGTAATGAATTTATTAACAATCCCATACCATTTCTAGATTGGATTGAAGAGGAGGCCATTGACCTCAAATTAATGGCAAGGATAGTAATGAGATTCACCAAGAGGTGGGTAGAAACACAATTATTTTCCTTCTTGGACAAAGGAATTGAACTGATATTTGATAAAATGGAAGAAGAATAGGATTCCTCTGATGAAGCGGAAGGAAAAGTATGAGAGGAAGAGAAGGAAAAAAGAGAGAGTGATATACGTCCTTCCTCTAAGGGTAAGGGTAAAGGAAAGAAGAAGAAAGAAGAGGAGAGGCATACTATGACCAAGTCTAGAATATACAAATGAAAAGTTTAATATGTTGAGGATGCATGGCCTCAAACTTAAAGGAAAAAAATCATTAAATGTAGTGCACAATAAAGAAACCTCCTTCATCTTAGGAGAATCCTCTTCCATATCCTACCCCTTTATCTTATATTCCTTCACCTTCCTCTTCCATTTATACACTTCCCCTATATCCACTATTTCACCTACCATTTCTACTTCTCCTCCTTCCATAGATATTTCTACATTTTCCATTCCTTCTTCCATTACACCTATAACCATTGTTTCATTCCCTAGTCTATCACTTGGTGAAACCCCTAAAAATATTTGCATTCCACTAATAAATTTTGCAAAATTTGGTTGTTTTCATCATTTGGACATGTCTTAGGGTTTAGGGTTTCACTCATTGTCATGGTTTATGGCTCTTGTGTCTCTAAAACCCTTCCTTAAAAGTCCTAAGTTTAAATCCCTTTGCTAATGTTCTAATTTGTTATTGAATTACTATAATCAATTCTCGATCACATTACTCACAACTTATGCCATTTAACTCATCATTTTTACTAGTCCCTTGAACCTAGTATCCCCAATGGTTACCCATTGATTTATTGAAAATATTGTCTTTATGTTATGCGGGGTATAATCTTTTGTTTATTTACCAAGGTCCTAGGTCTAAGTTTTAATATTTCAACCATCAACATAAAGTCTCAGCCTAATGCTTTATGTCCCCATCTATCATATGCCTAGTCGGGCCCATTTTTTAAGAACTAACTTGATGCATGTGTAGTTATGCAATTTTATAAGGTTCATCAGATCTGTGTGATCAAATCTTGACCACTCCCTATGTGCCCATCAGGATTCATTTCCTATTAAATTATTCTCATGGGCTAATGGACAAGTGCCACGTGTCTATGCAATGGTGGGGCCCATCATCTTTCAAAGCAAGTAGATGGAAGGTTATAATAGAATAACGATGGATATGAAATAATGTGGTTGTATCTAGATGATTCCCCATGCCCCCGCTCAATTTTAATATTTATTAAAATAATTTCATGTGCTAGTGGGAAGATGACATGTGTCCCTTTGTCAGTGAGCCCCACTAAACTTCAAAGGCAGTGAGCACTCTATTTAATGAGATCAATAGTTGAGATGGGGTGACATGGGTCAATCTTGTCCCTTCCCCACTAGCCTATGGGGGACCCACTTTCATCTCCCATCTCGTAATGGGGAAACGAGGAGATTCCATCTAGCACAATCTGCACCATTGAAGAACTATAGAAAAGGAGGGAATATTAATGAAATATTTTGACAAAGGGTTGAATACATTAATGAGCAAGCTACTAAAGGGGATTGTATGCACATGTTTTAAAGGATGAGCTAGATCTTTTAATCTTAGTCATTCATCATCTTCAGATGTTATGTACTAAGGAAGAGGCTTAGAATGGTAAAGCTGACACATATTGAATTCTTTTGATTTAATATCAATCCTTCCCCACCTCCTCATTTCTAAAATTTTCACACAAGTTAAGACCAATAGGGAAGCAAAGAAGCTGACACGTGGACTTTTCCTTAGCACTTAGGAAGTGGTGGAGCTCATGGGTGACTTGGAAACTTTTCCCCGTGGCATATTTTAGATTGGTCAATGATGATAGAGGGTTATAGTCAGCTTTTTCAAAAATCTTTGACTGAATCTAATCCTTTCATCAAGCCATCTCACTATACAATCAATGGCTAGTATTCAAAGTTGAGTTTGAGGGTGAATGAGTCATTCTAGTTAGCATGAGAAAACCATAATGGAAAAAAAGATGCAGAGCTACCAAATTGGAAAGATTTAAATATATTAAAACTTTTTTTAAAGCTTAATTGCAAATTGTTAAAAGAATTCTATACATTCAAGGAATTTTTGCTATGATTTTTAGGCTTTTTAGACAACCAGTAAGTAAAATCAACACATTTCATCTATATTGCTTAGAATCTTGCTTAGTTGTACTCACTCTATCATTTTGAAAGTAAGGTTTCTTGTTTAAAGCCTTTATTTTAAGGTTTGACGTCCATTTCCAAGCAATTAGCTTGTCTAGCCCTTCTGTTATTTTGTGTCAAAACCTTGCCTAAGTCATAAGCTTCTATTTTTGTTGAAAGAAACCCTAGTTTGTGAAAACCATAAAATCATGTCACCTAAAGTTAAAGCATCTACATCTAAGGGGAAAGCCTCTAGTTCGAAACCTCCTATTAGACCCATAGTCTAGGACCTAACTGATTAGTCGAAACCCTCAACTTCTGAAAAACCTAAAGGCCAATTATTGTTTCAAGTGAAGAAAATTGTAGGACTTGTAGACACATAAAATATACTGATTGACATCGTGCATCTAATCCTGACTTACTAACATCGTTTCTTCCTAAATCATTGCTTGGTCTAACCATTTAATCAAATTCCCCTATCTGATTAAATTCATCAACCTTCATCCCTTAATTAAATAAATCATTTTGTCTAATTAAGTCACTCTCTCTCGTTAATTAAATCAATCCATCTGATCTAATTATCCCTATTTAATTAAATAATCAATTTATTTGATTAAATCTCTAAAGTTTGTCCATTAAATTAAATAAATTAAAACCTTATTTGATTTAATCTAACACCATCCCTTTTAATTAAATAAATCAAAATCATTATTTAATTAATCTCTTATCATATTCCTCTCTTATTTAATTTAAATAAATCCATAAATCTAAGTCAAATAAGTCACATCATCTAACCTCTCATTAAATTAATTAACCCTTGATTAATTTAATCTAATCGCATGTCACATCCTCTAGATAATGCAAGTTGCACATGAAAATAGATTTAATTCAATTACTAAATCTCTATTTTCCTCACATGCATCTTTTTGGAATATTCTCTCAATTTGATTTCAAAAATTCCAAGTCAACATGTACATCCAACAAGGCAATAAATTCCTCTTACATGTCCTTTTCCTTGAGCCAAGTAGCATTTATTGCATTTTCCCTTCCCTCTTACATGTTATTTCAACAAATTTGAATTTCAAATATTGGCATTTATTGGCACAAACCCCAAATCTTGCACATCCATCATCCATTCATAGCTTTACAAGTGGCACCATATCATTGGATGAATGTTAGTCCCACATTGTTCAAATTTGGACATTCATCCGTCTTGAAATCCTATAAATAAACTGCTCATATCCTCATTTGATCACCCAAAATCCAAGCAAAGTTACCATGCTCAAATATCTCTTGAATTTCATCCATTATCATTGAGTCATAGCTAGGTTTTGCAAATTTTTGGCTTGGAGTCTTCATTCTTCATCAACAAAGTGGATCAATCTCTTCAACATTCAAAGCTTGCATCTTAGGAATTGGGAAAGGGCCAATTTTCACATCAAATTGGCACCAATTTCCCCATGGGATCATGAGTTTGCACATTTGATTTAGGATTTTATCTATTTCATTATTTTTATTTTGTTCTTCATTGTTTTCTTTCCTATTTTGAGTTTGTAAATGGATTTCATGGGGAATCCTTGTTTAGACTTGCAATATCTAACTTGAGGTGTTTATTCTCCTTGTTTTGCAGGTACCTAGGTTGGGGTTCACACATTTGGCACTAGACGGAGGGCTGGATATCATTAATTCTAACTTTTTCTTGAAATTTTTGTGGTTTTCATCACACACAATAAATTCCAATGCAGGCTCATCAACGTCATTGTTTTGGCACTGAGGGCTCATCAGTGTCGCTATTTTAGCATTGCAGGCTCATCAGCGTCACTATATGGCACTGCGTAAAACAAAAATTGCACCACTGAACTCGTTGAATTGTCGGATTTTTTGAAATTTTTGAAAACAGCGATGCGAGGGATAAACTGCGACGCTGGGAAAAATTGTGAAGCAATCAAGTGCTCTGTCTCGACACAGAGTGTCACTGACTGGTAAGCAGTGCTGTAAGAGCACCACTGGGAGAAAAAAAATAGTGACGCCTTCACGAGTTGCGATGCTAGGAGAGAGTAAAATGGAGAATTTAATTTTTTAGCACGTGCTTTTGATTTATGATTTATTTACCTTCTGTTTTCTAGTTTTTAACTTTTGTGTTTTTCCAGAATCTAACTATTCTTCTTCTTTGTAGGTTGGAAATCCAAAACAAAGGAAGGAGTATGGTGATGAAATTTTGTCCAATCAAAGTTTTTTTAAACACTTAAGTGTTTGTTTAACACTTCTTTAAGAATTTGTCATATTTTCATTCTTAGAACACTAGTTTTCATTTGGGATTAACAAGAACCTTTCAATTTCTTCTTGCAAAGGTTAAAACGAACAATAGGATCAACAACTTACTAGATTTCATTTATTGGATTAACAAATTGAACAAATGTCTTTCACTTGTGATTTGGTGCTCTAAAACGAACTCACATATTGCTATGAGGATTTAAAAAGAACAAGTGTAGCTTTGTTTTTGTGAGGGCTTACTTAGACTAAAGCCATTGAAAAAGGACGTATGCACTTCTCTCATGCTTTATAGCGATCTTGAGAATCAAAAGGCCTTTTTCATGAATTTAGGATGAGATAAATCAATCACCTACACACTTCAATTTGGGCTTAAAATTCAAAAACATCTTGTGCAAGTGTGAGTGGGGGATTTGTTGTGTATATTCTCTCTTTGTTTCCTACAAAGATCGATCGAGTTACGAATATTGTTCTTCATTCGCTTTTGTTTATCCTAGAGTGCCTACCTTGGGCAAAAAGTACTCACCCAAGGGAACGACTCAACCGGTAACACTCTAAAGCCAAGAGTATTTCCAGTCAGGATATACATGTGGATATTGGACGAAACACCAATATCATGCGGTTGACTTCAACAAGATGGATCCGAAAGGGGACTCTTGCCATGTTGGGTCAACTCCTATGAATGAAAAGTTCTTACTAAAACCCATTTGCTAGAATTTTCCAAAATCCTTTTATCTATTTGTTGGTGCAAGAATGGTGATTCTCAAGCCACTCCACACTTTTAAGGTCTTCTAGTGTAAATGGAAAACATGCCATGGGAGTTTCATGGGTGTTGATGCTTGGATGCCCCGTATAAGTGAGTGTCGTGGAGGGGAGCCAGTGGGGTCAAGCATCTAACCATTCACTAGAGATAAGCATAGTTGGACTTGTCCAAGTGGGAATCCAATAAATATTGTCTTACACATCCATAGGATTGTACTTCTTCTTGGGTTACAAAATGCATTGCTTGATCGAAAATATCTCAAAAACAAACACTCAACATCATCCAAATTTCAAACCCTTTTGAAGACAAATACCATTGACTCAATCCATATGTTATTGCTTTCCCTTGGGATTTACATCCTTAGAGGTTTCTAAACATTGGATTATATCTCAATTTGTCTCCTTAAGTAAACAATAGGAAACCCTTTCCTTAAGTTCGTTAAATTTCCACATAACATATCTTGTGGAGTTTGAAGAAATTAAGACATTGGACATCTTAGTTTGAAAACTTAATCAAGAGTGTGTTTGTGGTAAAAAGAATCCATTAAGCAAAGATTAAATCAATTGTACCCCACACATGTGTTTGATATGATTTTCAAGCAAATATTGATCTTTTGATTTTGAATTACTTTTAGAGAAAGGCATGTTCTTCACTATCTTGGTCTAGTAAATAAGTCCTTCCTAGGTTCATTTAGGATCAAAATCCAACATTTCACCCATTCCAAACATCTATCAAAACCCATCCCACCAAACAAATTTAGAGCTTTTGGAAACATCATTCTAGACTTAGATAAATCATCAAACCAAAAATCACCTTGTTTAGTTAGGAGTATGAGAATGCATCCTTTCTCATACCTCTAATTAAATCAGCAATCCTTTGAACAAGTTCAACCTAAGATAACATCCAAAATCTTAGGTTTTACACATTCATTATCCAAATCAAACAATCAAAATCAAACCCTAAGTCTAGCATTGATCCAAAGTCCCTAAACATTCAAACACTCATATCATTTACCCCTTTCATCCTTCATCTCGTCATTAATCCTAAGAACCTTAGAGGTCACTTTTGCAACAAGGTCAAAACACAAGAGGAACATGGAATATAAACTTGATCCATACATCATGAGTAATCCAAATCAATTGAACTTTCAAAACCTTACAATACCAATTGATTATCAAAACTCACATTTATACAATCCATACATGGGATCATTACCTTCTACAAGTGTCAATGGCACAACAAGTGTGAGTATTCCCAAATCAAAGATTGAAACACATTTCTCGATGGTAGATCTAAATCCAAACCAACAAGTCTGTCAACTGAACAATCAAAGCATGAGCCTTCAAACAAACAACGTCATCCCACCAAATCCCTACAAGCCAAATGAGAATGTACCAAGCACAAGTTTTTGAAACATGAATCCGGAAAACTTTGGGATGGATACATTTGCAAACCATTCGAGTATTCCAAACATGAACAATGGTCAATTTCAACCTATCATGCCAAATCTAAGTGTCATCCCAAATCAGAACATTGTCCAAAATCAAACACAAGTACACACTCCAAATCTGCTTAAACAAAAGCCAAATCAACTATATCAAGGGAGTCAAGATCGAAATCAAGAACAAATTTGGCTAGACCAAATTGCTACACTTACCAAAATATTTGAGTCATTGCACCAAGAGACATCTCCACCACCATTCCTTAGTTTAGGGCTTCCCCCTTTACCTAGCACCAATCACTCCATCCAAATTAATCCTCCTAACACCAATCAAGCCATCACATCAAATCTTTTGAATATTCCATCGACATGGCACCAACAGATGGTATCTAATCAAATGACAACATCAATCATGACAAATCAAAATGTAGTCTCCCAAGGACCTATCACCTTAGTCATTCCAACCATTCCTATCACCTCAATCAAACCCATCATATCTCAACACCTCACTACCATGATCACTCCAAGTGTATCTCAACCACTTGTCACTACATCCAACACAATTTTGAATCCACCACCACTACCACCGAAGCCAAGTGCAATAAGTCAATATTGTAACATCACACTAAAAGCACATCAAGCCTACCAACAAGCACTTCAACAATATCAATCTACCCACACTACTCAAGCTACCCAAGTTGCTAAAGCCTCTCAAGCTACCAAACAAACACAAGCACAAACATGAAAAATGATAATTATTGGGATACCGGTGAACATTCAACCACTGGTGATAGTATTGACAATCTCCCCACCACAATTGTTGAAAGCATTGATCAAGATCTATCCATAAAAGTGCACATTGGAGATGTTTCTATCTCATTCGAAGATCAAATCAACATAGGTCAAGAGTCACTTTTCAATCATAATCAAAATCTGCCAATGATACCCAACAATGATCTAATTCAAGAAATGTCAACATCCTTTGACCTTATGGTTGAAAACATTGGAAATCCATTCACCACAATTATTGAAAACAATGATTGAGATCTCTCCATCGATGAGCACCTTGAAGATGTTTCCACCCCATCCGATGATCAACTCACCATACATCAAGAGCCACATTTTAGTGATCTATTTCAAGGAATTTTAGGATTATTTGATCCTATCAACATAATGCATGATCCATCGACCAATGATCATGTTGAAAATTTCTCTACATTTCCTTATGAGTTAGAGGACATATCTCAAGAATTTATTCCAAAGCATGATCAAAATCCTTCACCAAAGTCTAGCAATGGTCCTTTCCAAGTCATATTGAAATCCTTCAACCTCATGGTTATAGATACTGAAGGAACCCTAAACTCGACAGTTGAGGATATTAAACCACTTACCATGTCTAATAACGACATCCAAGAACCCTTTGTAAGAAATCCATCCTTTGAAACTAATCCATGTCAAGAACTTGATCCAAAGCATGTCGAAAGCAACTTCGAAACCATTCAAGATTAATAATTTGTATCTTCAAGATACTACAATAATCTAATGGACACTCTCCTATCTATGCAAGATGATCATATTCATAAAGCACATATTCCTCCATCTACCCATGAGATGCTTTCTATGGATGGACACGTAGATGATCTTCATCTAGAACAAGATTTTGTTACACAAAAAGAGTAGATTATTGATTCCTATAATCAAACAGAGTTATCAACATCAAAATCAGATATATCCAAAATCCAGACTTAAGACATCATGTATGAAGATATCCAACATTATCCACTCAAGGAAGCAAGTCAGACAGAACAAGATATTTTAGAGTCAGTAGAGCATCTAATCGAAATAACACCATCTGTAGTAGTCATTTATCAGAGAATGCATTCTAAACAAGAGCTCTCGGATCATGAAGAATCAAAGTATGAAGCTATTACTACCACCATACTGGGGGCAACTTCGTCTCAAGAAAACATCAACATAGGGAGCATGAAGAGTCCTTATGATGAAACTAGTGTCAATACTACAATTAGCCATGTCACGAATCTTCATCCACCCATCACTCGATCCATGAATTGGGACCAACATTAAAAGAAAGAATTGAATCAAAGTACGAAGAATGTTATAAAAGCAAAAGAAGCTGGGAAGAATAATGGATAAATAAAATACACATGGATACCAAAGAATACGAAGAAAGATTATCCCTATCAAACTTCATTAGTCAAAGAAAATATGGGGCAAAGTAAAAAAGGGAAAAGTATCCATCAAAGATGTCTACAAAAGCAAAAACAGGCTTTTCAAGTGATGTACAGAGTATATCAAGCAGTTGGTCCTAATTCCATGCACACTTTTGTATCCACCCATCATTGCTCATCTTCCCAAGTTTGGAGATTCAAAAATTCCAAGCTGTCAACCAATCCATCTCTTATCCCTAAACACACTCCATCCACGCCTCCATGCACGATATCTAATTCTCAAATTGACCATGTATTGGAAACGACCCTTCATCATAAGGATTCTGAAGGCACTCTATCGCGATGTGCACACAAAGACAAAGTTAACTCTGGTATCAATGAAGCAAATCCGAAATCTAAAAAGTTATATTCGAGTGCACGTATCTTGGCAAAGCAGCTTCTTTAAGAAGGATATCGATGGCACATTATGATAGGGGCATCTACATCAGCAACAACTTGTGATTCAGCATGAGCTTAAAATCTTTCAAAAAAATAAAATAAAAATAAAAATGAAAATCCAAAAAAATCAGAAAAGGGATTGAAAATAGTAAAGAAAAAAATCGTCCTCTAGTGAAAACCACTACGGTGGTGATTTGGGCAAGACCATGATGAAAACCTGGCAAACAAGCATCATGTGTGGAATCGAGCATCTATGTGCACTAGTTCAGGTGAAAGCATCTCATCCCATCCATAATAAATCCATAATTCCATCCATCTTAGCCATAATAAATCCATTCATCTGCAAACCATTTATCCACTCCATTTTTATCCATCTACGTCCATCATCTGAGTTATCTTGATCTTAATGAAAGTTTGGGGCACACTTTATGCTTGCTTATGGTAAACATCTTGACATGGGTTTTTTTCATTAAATCCTATCCTATGCAGCATTATCTGAGCCATGAAGCATTACCCAAATGAGCATTCTTTATCCGAACACCTTATCTTATCACAAGATAATCCTTGGAATCCTTTGTGTACTTACCATATCCATCCATCCATCACATTCCATACATTGCTAGACACTAGGGGTAGATATTTGCATCTTGCTTCGGGAATAAATCTTGATCTATATCCTCCAACTTATGTGGCATCCGAACATTGGAAAACATAAAACCAAATTGATCAAAGAATTTGTGAGCCAAAATCCAAATCATTAGCCCATGGCATATTTTGACAAGACTACATTCCTCATTAGTCTTCGTCTTTCATCAAACATCAATCCAAGTAATCACTATCAGTTGCATCTAAGTTGCACTTCAAACATCAACATCACATCATTCAAAAAAATTTTGTTCCAAATCAAGCTTCATCAATCATGATCAAGAAAATCCAATCAATTCATCATCATCTCAGTCCTTGTGTTGCTTAACACTATCCTTGCATTGTTGTGCATCCTCAACAATGTTATTGTCATCAATCCTGATCAATCAATTCCTTGCATTGTTGTGTATCCTCAACAATGTTATCATCATCATCATCAATCCATCAATCTGATCATTCAACCTTAGCTTGGTTTTCAACAATATCCCAAAATAGAGAACTGATATCGTCACACATGTCCATATCCAAATTGTCAAAATCATGCAAAAATCCAAAAACATCAAAACATTAAAAACCCAAAAACATTCAAAACATATCAAAATCCAAAAACAAGTCAAAAAATAGAAAATGTCAAAAACATGGAATTTGAACTACGTCATCTCTGAGCTTAAACATAGGCAAGGCTCATCTTTGATCAGCCCCTGAGACATCAGAAAACACAAAAACATTTAAAAAACATCAAAATCTAAAAACATTCATAAAATCTCAGAAAACCCCAAAACATCGCAAAATTCAAAAAATCAAAACATTTGTAAAATCTCAAAAACACCAAAAACAACCTCAAAACATTTCAAAATGTCAAAAACATCCAAATATTTGAAAAAAATCCATCTGTCCCATTTCACTTTCATCCGCAATAATCAATCATCCATAATAAATTGATCGTCACCTTCATCCTTTGGAAAAACAAAAACAAACAATCATAGCAGTCAGCAAAAGCAAAGCTTCAATCATAAAATCAAAATCGAAGCAACAAACCTTTAAAACAAAATCAAAGTCTTGATCATTTTCAAACATGTCAATCAACTTTATATCAAAATCCTATCAATCAACTTATCAAACCATCATCATCCTTTACAATGCATGTCCTAGGATATATCGTTCTGACAATGGGCATCATTTTGGATATCACCTTAGATTCTTATCCTATCAAAACACATCCCTTTCGCTGAAGGTATGAAGAACATTGGCTTGTTTGCATACTTGGTCTTGTCTTTTGATTTATCTTATTGCACTCATTCCATGGATCTCTCGATGATATCCAAACGAAGGATTTAGAGAGATAGGAATGGGGCAATGATCATTATCTTTTTTCTGTTGTGCTTGTGGGACGTTCTTGTAAAATAACTTGGCAAATACTTGCTTTGTTAGGTATGTCCTAGCAAGGTTTCCGTATGTCAAGTGTGAACAAGAATATTCCTATCTATTTGTCGAGTCAAAGTCCATCACACTAGGTACAACACCATCCTGGTTCTTTATACCTTGATGCATCATACCTACGTGTTTTATCAAACATAAGAAAATTTCACCCTTTGAAAATACCAATTCCTTGGCAAGTAATCATCATCATCATCATTTTCATTTATGTCATCTTGTGTCTTGTTGAAATGAATTCTTCTTTTCTTACTAACTGCACTAACAAGGTACTATGACAGTTGATCATCGTCACCATCATCGTCATCGATCCTGCATCCACAAATCATTAGCATATTGCATAAGCATATCATATAGAAATCATTAGCATATGGCATATAGGAAACATTGCATTCTTATCATCATATAAACAGGTTATCATAAACATTCATTCCATAATCACTTTTGCATAATCATAAGCAATAGGTATATAAACATTTAATTCATTAGCCATACATACTTGCATAACATCATGACATCATATCATCACATTACGTTTACATTACGCATCAGCATATCACCTTGCATTAACATATCATTGCATCACATACATCATCATTTAGGATAATAACATTTGTTATTCTAAGCATCTCAATCTCATTGTGCATTAACACCATTTCATTAGCATCATATCATGACCATCGCATCATATCACATCCATCCATAAATCATCTCATATATAAGCATTTTCTACACATCATTGCATAAACCATAAATCTAATCATTTCACATATTACATTGGCATAAAATAAATCATCATATAGTTAACATCATTTCACATCATATCATAGGTTAGCATAATATAGATATGTTACTCATAATCATTGCATAAACATCATTAGAAATAAATGCATCCATAACATTTAAAAGAAGAATCATACATGCATAGATAAGGGTACATAGTACATCGCATCAAAATTGACTCATATATATATATCATATCATCATGTCACTGTCATAGTACAAAGAATAATCATATCACTGTACATATATGTCAATCAGTACAAAACGCCCATCAGGCTATCAAAAACGAGCCCATAAGGCACAAAAAATGTGTATCATCTAGATCACGCTCGATCTTCATGAATGCTGCCCTCGCCCCTATCACCGTGACCCTCTGGTGATCTCTGGTTGGCCTGCTCTGAGTACTCAGGGATCCAATCTGCTCTAGGTATGGTCTCATGGTAAGCCCTATGGTAGTACTCTATCTCTCGGATAGCATCCCTATAAGATCGCATCAGCACTGTACCCTAAGACGAGGAGGCTATCATACTCTCAATCTGCTGCCTGCGACCTAGCTTGGTGGCTACCTATAGCTCTGCAGCCTATCTCTGTTGTACAGCCTGATCCCTCTCTACCCTGAGTTGCTCTCTCTCAACCCTCACCTGGTCTCTCTCTGTTGTCACTGCCTAAACCTGGGCCTACAGCTGTAAAATCAAGGCATCCTGTGCATCTGCCTACCCTACTGGTTGTACCCATGGTTGCATGTGAACCTGATCCTCACCCTCAGCTCATGGTGGTGGGACAAGCAGATCCTACTATGGATCTTGCATGTGGACATCCTCGTGATCTGGCAGAACTGGGGGCACCCCTGGCGGATCCTGTTGAATCTCAACCCTTGGTCCTCACCCTCATCCTCATCCTCTCCCCCTACCTCTGACCCTGTGCACCTCTAGATCCTCACCTGGAACGGTCAACCAAAGAGGAGGTCTGAACCAGTCTCTATAGGCCTGTGTGGTCCCTGGATCTACCAAGCCCTGATCATAGGCACACAGTCGGGCTACCAACTACTGAAAACTGTCAACTTCCTCTGTGGTAGGAATGTAAGGCCCCCATGCTATCTGTTTCATGATGCGTGTAAAGACGACTACATAACCATCATTAGGTTGATCCTAGGGCTCTCCAAACTGATGCTGTATGCACCCGGGTAGGTATCTCTCAATCATCATGTGCTCCCGACCCTACATGTATCGATCCTGGCAGTAATAGAAGAACCGAGTAGCATCATCAACCCATTCGGGCTGATCAAGGCATGGACGCCAAGTAAAGACAAGCATCTTGTCCAGGACCTGCCTCCAGTAGGGGATCCCATGCTCGCCAGTGTGTGTGAAGGACACACCGTCTCTGTATAGTGCCATGAGGGCATCCTCTACCCCCATCAGAACTGGAACAACCCATAAACGTAGCACAAAAATGTGCTCCCACACCCAAACATGAAGAAGAGTCAGTCCAACCCCTAGCAGTCTGCCATCCACGTAAACATACTCGTGAATATTCCTGTAGAGTGAAGCCAAAAGGATGGGTCCCCATGCAAAGCGAACTAGCCTGTCTCATACCATCCTCTCCCAGCAATAACCCTAGCCTGGACTGAAATACCACCCTCATCTGTCTGGGGCAACCAAACCTGAAATGATCGCTACAATCACCCAACAAAAGGGAGGTGCTATAACTCAGTATCTCTCCAAATTAATCTGACCCTCACAATAGATAATGTCTCGTGTAGCGAGGACTCTGACGCAGCACTCGTGTCCCTCCTCCATGTCATAGATCACCCGGGGGCCATGACTAGGCAATCATAGAATGTGCCAGACATCCTCCAGGGTGACAGTCGCCTCGCCAGTTGGAAGATGGAATGATGATGTCTCGCTGTACCACCTCTCGGCCAACACTGATAGCATCCCTAGGTGTGTGCACATGAGTGTTTCGTACGCAATATGCCATAAGCCAACAACTCCCAATTAGTCCTGGTCTCTGTCGCTCAGGTCCCGTAGGACACTCGCCAAATCCCATGATTGGTGCTCCTGAGAGTAGAGTTCCCTTGGTCTATCCTGCATCAAGGAAAGTTAGAATGTTAAAATTTTTGGAAAAATCTTGGCCTAACACTCCAAGCTCGCTTCCAGCAGCACAGTTTGTGATGGCGTCATAGTTTGAGTTTCCTCGAACTCCGACGTTGGACCCTAAATTGAGCCAAATAGGGCCGCCGCGGGGCACTTTTCTTTCTAGCATCTCAATTTTCGTGAAAAGGGTGCCACCAGGGTGTACTTTTCCCAAACCGGCCCACTGAGCCCAAGCCTAGCAGTGGAGTTTCTAAACTCCAAACTGCACTGCTGCGGTGCTAAATAGCACCACTGTGGCACAAAAAGGTAATTAGCGGTGCAGTTCAAATGTCGAGCGACACTAGAATAGTGCCGCTGGAGGTGAGCTTATCTTTTAAAGGGCTAATTAATGCATTAAATGAAAAAATTAAGCTTAGGTAAGGGTCACATACCGGTGCCCCGATGCCAGGTGGTCGCTGGTAGGTCCGAACTCGGTTTGAAATGTGTAGAGGAAGCTATCATTGCACCATATCACTGGAGGGTCAGAGCTCAAATCTCAAGGTTTGCTAGCGGAGGTGTGTGAAAATGACTTGAAAGTGACCCCTTGGGTCCCTTTTAAGCCTAAAAATTATGTTTTTTCACCCTAAATGGCTGTCCTACTAGTGTTTTGGACCCCCGAACATGTTTTTGTCCATTTGAGACTTGTTTTTCATCATTTTATTGCGTTTAGACACGTCTTTAGCCTCCCAGACCCCTTTTTGGACTTTTCGGGTACTTTGTCATCTTTTTTCACGAGATCACCCAAAAAATTAAAATTTTCATCTGATCTCTTGAGGGGGCATCAAAATGGCATGTTTTCTCTCACCATGCAGCAGTGGGGCAAGTTTTTAAATATCAAAAAAAAATTGGCTTTGATTGAGATCGTTATTCTTTGAACCAACGCAACAAGTGCATTGTTTCAAAGAGGAGAAAAATGTAGACACGTAAAATATACTGATTGACATCATGCATCCGATCCTGACTTACTAACATCGTTTCTTCCTAAATCATTCCTCGGTTTGACCATTTAATCAAATTCCCCTATCTAATTAAATTCATCAACCTTCATCCCTTAATTAAATAAATCATTTTGTCTAATTAAGTCACTCTCTCTCGTTAATTAAATCAATCCATCTGATCTAATTATCCCTATTTAATTAAATAATCAATTTATTTGATTAAATCTCTAAATTTGTCCATTAAATTAAATAAATTAAAACCATATTTGATTTAATCTAACACCATCCCTTTTAATTAAATAAATCAAAATCATTATTTAATTAATCTCTTATCATATTCCTCTCTTATTTGATTTAAATAAATCCATAAATCTAAGTCAAATAAGTCACATCATCTAACCTCTCTCATTAAATTAATTAACCCTTGATTAATTTAATCTAATCTCATGTCACATCCTCTAGATAATGCAAGTTGCACATGAAAATAGTTTAATTCATTTACTAAATCTCTATTTTCCTCACATGCATTTTTTTGGAATATTCTCTCAATTTGAATTCAAAAATTCCAAGTCAACATGTACATCCAACAAGGCAATAAATTCCTCTTACATGTCCTTTGCCTTGAGCCAAGTGGTATTTATTGCATTTTCCCTTCCCTCTTACATGTCATTTCAACAAATTTGAATTTTAAATATTGGCATTTATTGGCACAAACCCCAAATCTTGCACATCAATCATCCATTCATAGCTTGACAAGTGGCACCATATCATTGGATGAATTTTAGTCCCACATTGCTCAAATTTGGATATTCATCCATCTTGAAATCCTATAAATAAACTGCTCATATCCTCATTTGATCACCCACAATCCAAGAAAAGTTACCATGCTCAAATATCTCTTGAATTTCATCCATTATCATTGATTCATAGCTAGGTTTTTGTAGATTTTTGGCTTGGAGTCTTCATTCTTCATCAACAAAGTGGATCAATCTCTTCAACATTCAAAGCTTGCATCTTAGGAATTGGGAAAGGGCCAATTTTCACATGAAATTGGCTCCAATTCCCCCATGGGATCATGAGTTTGCACATTTGATTGAGGATTTTATCTATTTCATTGTTTTTATTTTGTTCTTCATTGTTTTCTTTCCTATTTTGAGTTTGTAAATGGATTTCATGGGGAATCCTTGTTTAGACTTGCAATATCTAACTTGAGGTGTTTATTCTCCTTGTTTCACAGGTACCTAGGTTGGGGTTTGCACATGACTTATAGAAAAGAAAAGTACTATCAAGGATGCCACATTTCCCTACACTAGATGGACAATGTTTAGATGTTGGTTTGGTAATAGAAATTGTGGCATTAATGTGGGCAACCTATGGAATTTGGATTTGGGGAAATTGGTAGTCCCAAATGTGTATATGGATGTAGATTTACTCAAGGAAATGGATACAAAATATGATCCAATCACAAGGACTATGAGAACGTTTGATGGAATTGACACGGTCAAGGCCACAAGGGAGGAAATTGTTGAGGTCTTCAAGATCATTGAATGGAGTGAGGATATGGTGCCAATTGATGAGAAGATACTTAGGGTAGAATATGAAAGGGTAAGACATACCTTCAAGATCTCAGTGTTGCAAAACTACTTGGCATCTGTTGATGGTTGAAGGATCATCTTGTTCCCTCTGGATAAGGATCCCTTTCCCATCAATTACTTTGTTTCTTACTTCCAAAGAACTTTCTATTCTTTGTGCTAGATTATTGGTTATGATCCAATTATGGGAATACCCATGGCCTGGATGTATATGGAAAGAAAAAACCAACATCCTACTTGTATAACCATATATGATTATGGAGGGTATCTAGCATAAAGGATTCATGAAGGCCTGATAAAATTGAAGAAAGGTGAATTTGGGGTCAGTTTCTATTGGTACTCATTATTAATGCACATGTATTTTTTACAAAGGAGCCCCATATTTTGATCAAAACATGACACTTGAAAGGAAGGAGGGTAACTTGGACTTTCATGTCCAATGTTGGACTACAATCCTTGATAAAGATGACAAAAAGTTTGACTATGTCATGTTTGAGAATTTTTTTCCTCCAAATTGAGGAGAATTTTGATTGTGAACATGCCAAGAATTCTTATTGCTTTGCAACATTATTTTTCAAGGCCCAAGGATAGGAATCCGAATTTAGGTATTGATCACAATTGGGGGGACATTATCCCTTATCCTAGCTATACAATTTTGAGAGTATATGGAACAATTGTCTAACCCCACATGTTACCCAAGGATGTGCTAGAGAGAATTATCTTTCTAGAGGTGATGTGGCAACTTAGAAATGTGGATAATAACCACTTGAAATATCAAATGAGGATGGGATAATATCAATCATATAATTAATTTTTTGGGAATGAAAAGAGTAGCAACCAAAAACCATGATCCCAACGAATTCATGGCATGGTTGAAAATGAGGATAAAAAGCTCAAATTTTACGCACAACTTCTATTTCCTAGAGGATGTGATCAAAAACATATTTAATTTTTAGAAGTAGAATGATAGAAAATGAAATGGATTGCTTACAATAAATCAAAAAAGGCAATAAGGGCAAAAGACCCTCAATTCTTGGCTCTTGCTAAAATTCCAAATGAGATACAAAGAATAGAATATGTTTTCCAAAACTTTGAAATAGTAGTTTGGCACCTAAATTGTGAAAGATTAATCTAAGAGAAGGGGAAGGCTATTATAGTGGAAGAACAATGTGAGGGGGAAACCCCTATGATGGAAGATAGACTAGCCTATCAACACCCTAAGGAAAAAAAAGTTATTGTTTTCAAAAGGAGAAAAGATAGGTTGAAGGAAAAGAAACAAGCAAAGAAAAAAATTTCTATGCAAGAGGAACAAAGAATTCCTTCACTAGTGCAACAAGTGCCACCAACATCTCATCCTAGAGTAGCTACTACTATAATTGTTGATAATGATTCTCCACCCAAATAAGCATCAACACCAAGGGAGCCACCTCTAAAGAAGAAAAAGGTTCAATTATCTGGCCTAGTGGATTATGAGGAGGATTTTGATGATGAGATTATAGTTATAAAAGAGAAGATGCAATAAGGAATGCCTTCTCAACCAAGGGAGATAGTGCTACAATAGGTTGGTCTAATACTAAGCAAGGCTGACCTCACTAGTATAAATAACCAAGATGATGTTCGGGTGGAGGCATGCACAAAATTCATTGATGATGATTCTTTTGCAAAATCTAAGGCCTTCATGGAATTTGTTTGGAGAGACAAGAAGGATGAATTTTTGAATAAAATTGTAGAGAAGAGGAGCCTCCATCCATAGCTACCTAATGCAATCATACAAGCCCAAGTAATAAAGGCAATGAAAGATATTTTCCAGAAAATAACAACACAGGAGGGTAGAGAATTGGTGAGGAAAAGTGGAATTCTTTTATTGCCAAAGTGGGATTTATCCTCTACAATTACACCTGGTATAGTGAAGAGGTATGACATGCCTCTCTGTAATTCTAAGGAAGAAGCTACCATATCACTGGAAGGATATGCATTCAATGAGCAGTGTGACACATTGGCCATCTGGGCCCTAGCCCCCAACACGAAGAAGCCAGACATTGCAAAGCCTACTACAAATTATAGGGGGCTTAATAATAAAAAGAGTGTTTGACACATCTGTTATTGAAGCTTCTAAAATGTAAGTGAATGTAGCCCAATTCACTAAAGCAATAGTAGAGTTAGTGACAGTTGAGAAAGAAAAGTACAATGATTTGTTGATTCAATTTGGAAAAGGCCAACAACAAACAATGTAGTAGTAGACAAAATTGGTATTGTTGAAAGAGAAAATGCAAAAATTTGTAATAGGGTGAACCAATGCAAATAGATGCTACTCCTCCCACTTCCTCACAAGATCCAACACCTACTGCCCCTACACCTCCTACAAGTTCCACATGGGAAATTGTGTCATACAACATGGGAAATATTCCTATTTTGGTGGAGGGACCAAGGACCTCAAGTGCACCACAAGGAAAAGAAATTAGTAGAGAGGAATTGGTTGAAAACCTGAAAGAATATGAAGAAAAATGCAGCTAGCATGATAAGGAAATTTTTGACAGTAACTTGAAGATTGTCACTAAAGTGTTGGAACACTTAAATAGAGGAGTTGATAAGAGACTAATTAGCATTCATGCTAATTACTCCTCCATGGTGGATGCAATCAATAATTTTGATATAGACGAAGAGGTTGTCATCCAACTTATGGAAACATGGATCCCAAGACTACATGATTTTAGGATAATAGCTATGGGAGCCAAACATGATGTCAATAGGCCTAAAAAGCTCCAACCAACCCTTAAAATTATGAATGGAATCCAAGAATTCCAAGGGAAGATTGATCATTTAGAGGCTAAAATAATGAAATTGGTTAAGACTTTTCATGAGATGAATCATGGTCTCCTGCTAGAAATATTAAAGAATAATGGTGGCATCAAGTCCTTGCAGGAATGGAAGAGGGAGGCCAATGAGGTAATCTCCAATCAAGCAGCCAATATATGTAAAGAAAATAAATTGAGCATGTTAAAAAATATGGATATGCTTGCTCAGGCAGGAGTTTCTTTGGAGGAGTTTGATAAGGAGGAAAATCAAGTTGTTACCAAATATGCTCCTTACAGGATGAAGGAAGATAATATTATCACTTTCAATTGGCCCATAGAAGATGAGTTTTGGGAATCAAAGGACAAGTACCTTGATGTCCTTGAGGATTGAGCTGCTGCTATAGAATGGTGAGCACAATTTTGGTTTAAATTTTGCAAAAATGGTGAATAATGGATGGGAAAAACACAATTCATGGCCTAGAACCAGTATAGATTAGGCCTTTCATAAAGTAATGCCAAATATTTTTTTCTCCCCAATCTGAATTTGATAACAAGGATGTAGATGTGGAGGGTCTTTTCTTTCTTCTACCTTTCTACACTTTATGATTTTCTTTCATCTATACTTGGAGTACATGGCCACAATTTTGGGCCATGTGGATATATGGCTACATTAGCTTAAAGATATCTTTTGGAAGGCGAGACATGATTTTCATCGACAAATGAAAATAGTTTTTGTCTCATGTAATATTTCCCTCCATCTTAAATGCAAATATAACAACAATAGGGAATATTTTGTATCGGTCCAATAGAAATGGGACATGTGTATTTTTTTACCCAAAGCATGTTTGCTCCTTCATTTCTATAAGAAGGAATTTAAGGCTAGAAGTATGGGTTTGTTGCTTGTTAATTGACCACATAGAATTTTGTAAAGAGAATACAAAGAGAATTTTATATTTTTGTCTTGGGTTTTGAGTCTATCAATATGCATATGTAATTTTAATAACAATATTGGCAATTGAATACATAATGGTGCAAATTCAAGACCATTTCTCTCCTATGTACTCGATTCATCGATTATAAATACAATGAACAAGGGTTATCTTATTTTTCTTCATTGATTTCTAGTGGATGTGTGGTTTTGTTTTTGCTTTTAATTCAAATAATTAATGAAAATGATTGGATGAAGCTATAGGTTCACATAAATTGAGTATTAGGATCTTTATAAGAAGTTATGGTTGAAAAATACAATGAATTTTATGTTGTAATGCACTATTATCATTTGAAGCTTAATGATGTTATGTGTTAATATGTCATTAGATTGTATAGGTGTTGGGATTGACTTCATTCCTAGGTTAAGGCACTAATTTGAGTTGTGTATTCATGATATAGCTCATTGATCATTCAACAACAAATAAATTTTATAAACAAACTTTCAAATGGATTACGATTGTTTTTACTTTATGTTAAGTTTCACCATTCTAATGCTCTAAATGTTGAGCATTTTAAAGGAGTAGCAAAATTCTTAATACATTCCCTTTATTGAGTTATTATGTGATAATTTATCTGTTATTTGCATTGTACTGAGTCATTTGGTGCAAAGGTCTTTAAGTACATTGTGAGATCACCCTCTCGAGTCTTATAAAGCCCAAAGTGCAAGAGGAAAGCATTGTTGCTTTCACTCATTCATTGGCCAATCCCTTTAGGTTGCTGAAAATTAGAAATGGCAAAGTCCATAGGTTTCCTTGAAAATCAGCTTGGTTCTTGAAAAATAACCAACATCACCTACATCCAAAACTTATTTTCCTTCCATGTCTCTTCTTAAATTTACCATGTCTACCATTGCATCCACCATCCCGTCTATTTTTCTCCCTTCCACTTCCATTGAACTTCCACAAACCTTCATCACTCACTTCTCTCACATGCCCAAGGAGGTTACTTCTATGATGTTATATGAGGTCAAAAAACACTCTTCAGCGAAATTTTTGAAGATACACATGCTCTTGATTTCCAAGAAGTTCTTAAGCCTCTTATTGTGCATAATGTGGACAAGATTTGTGAGAAGTTGCAAGCCCAAGAAGAGGATAATATGGTTAATTTGAATGCAAATGTTAAAGTTTCAATCAATCAAGAGATATCATCAAAAGAGGCATGTGATAAAGAACTAGAAGTTGATCAAGTATTTATGGAATAGATGTAAACATAGAAAATATTCAAACTATTTTTTCTCATCCCACCTCTCTATATGACCAAAATGTAGAATAACCTACTGTCACTGAATGGCTTCAAGAATAATTAAAACATTATAATAATCCTATGATAGAGACCCCTAATTTAAATGTAGAAACTCTTCTCAACATAGTAGAAATACCAAGGGAAACTAAGGAAAGAATAAGGTATCATATGACAAAAGATGCTTTTGGATCTAGAATATTGAATGTAGAAACTCCTATTGTAAACAAGGATAGTAGAAATATATTTTTTGAATATTTTAGTATCTCCATTATTAATTTGGGGCCCACTAATAGAGTGTAATAAATTTAGGAGTTTCATGTGTCAATCAACAACATAGTATAGAGAATGAATAAGAATAAAGCCATAAAGGATCAATTGAGGATTCAAGCAGAAGAGTTAACTACTTTAATCAAGCATTTAGTTACTCCCATTCAAAGTGAGAAAGGTACAATTTTTCCACTATGCTTCTATCCAAGGAAGATGTTAGTAAGACAAAAAGGATGAAGTCTTGGACCTAAACTACTCAGGCCTGGGTGTACAATATTTTTGAAAAGGTTAATAAATCCATTGTCACTACTACTCAAATACAAAAGAATTTCCCTTTCCTCGGGGAACAAATTGATAAATTATATAAAGATTGTAAAGAAAATGAAAAGTTTCATAATATGGTATTCCAAAATCTGGAGGCCATTAAAAGGCTATCAAGATAATTTTTGTTAAAGGAAAATATTTTGAGCAAAGAGAAGATCAAGGAACCTCATTACTAGACACATGCAATGAATTTTAGAAGAGAAATTGTGTTTCAAGAATAAAAGGAGGTAAATAAAATTAATGCTCAAATAAAAGAGATTTGTGTGGACAATTTTTAAAGGAATTATCAAGGCTAGAGTTTGATCCAAGTGTAGATTTAAATATTCAAGAATTAAACCAATGATGGAAACTAAAAATTTGTAAGGGATCAAAGGGTGATTTATCTCAAAATGATTTAGATAAGTCTATAAATATTTGGAAGAAACACAAAAAAATTTTGGTAAAAAGCTAGCTTGGATGACCTCTGACAATAATTTAATTCAACAATATGATACTCAATGCTACAAAGTTCATGTTGTAGTTGGTCCACAAGAAAATGAGGCTACTATATTGCTTTGGCATCCTTTGTGAAAAAGGTTAGTTAAGGAAAATGTAGAAGGAAGAATTAATATTAATGAGAAATATTTTTGAAGAAGGAATGCATTAATGATGGCTCGTTCTTTAAGTTATCCTAAGAATATATTTTTTAGAAATTAGGCCCCAAATTTTTTTGGGATGAAAAAATTGAGATTTAATGATGATTGTATGATAGTTGTAACATTTTATAGAGAATTCATGAGTTATAAATGTGTCTTTCCTAAGGAAATTTGTAACTCGATTAACTTGAAGATAGGTGATGATTATGTAATGAATATTTAATGTGCTCCAAAAATTAAATTCAAATGTAATCCTAAACCTTGGTGTTGAGTTATCTCCACCATTGGTTATGCCTTAATTTTTTCTATACTTGCTTATAAAACGAAATGTGCTCTCATTGTAAAATGTTATTAAAACTAGTTAAAATGAAATATTTTAAAATCAATACAAGCAAGCATTGAATTTTGGGTATGTGTAGGTTAATGGTGGGCCAAAAAGTGGCAATGAGGAAAAAAACACGTCTTTCACCGACCGAGAAAATGCAAAAAGAACATGTTGACTTTTTGTAGGCTCGAGTGTCACCATACCAAACAACAAAGCTATTTTTACACATCGGATATTCGATTTGTAAAAAGTATATATTAAACACTTTTGTCTCTTTTTTGAACTCATTCGGTTGAGAAGAACCCGCGAGTGCACTGTTCATCCATTGTTTGCATAATGGATATCCGATATAGGCTAAATTCGATTTGGAAAGGTAATTTTATTTATTTTCATTTGATTTGATTCAATTTTGATTTAGATTTGAATAATTTCATATGGTTTTTGTTGATTTTTTTAAAAAATAGGGTTTTTGATTGAGTTTTTGTGAAAAATTGAGTTTAGAATAGATTTTGATAAAAAAATGAATGTTTTTTGTGGATTTTTTTTCACAATAGGGTTTTTGATTGAATTTTTATGAAAAAATTGAATTGAGAATGGATTTTGATAAAAAAATGAATGTTTTTTGTGGATTTTTTTTCAAAATAGGGTTTTTGATTGAATTTTTATGAAACAATTGAGTTCAAAATAGATTTTGATAAAAAAATGAATGTTTTTAATGGATTTTGATTTAAAAATAGTGTTTCATTTATATTGTCTAATTTTAGATTAATTATTTTTGAACTTTAATTAGGCATTATGGCTGCCAAGAATGAAAATGCACAAATTCCACTAGTTAAAAATGAAAATCCACCAGCTGAGAATCAAAATACAAAAATTCCAAATGCTCCACCACCTCTGTAGCCATCAATTGAATTGTTAATTCATGAAAAATTAGAGCAATTGAGGGGAATTTGTGATGTTTATAGGAAAATCCCTCGATTATCCCATATGTCAACCACATTGAGAGGAATAATTACAAATGTAGAAACCCTCTCCACCCAACATAATGCATTTCATTTGTGGCAAGAAACCATGAGGCAATATTATGCATGTGGAATGTCTTATGATGATGTGAAAGATCTCCAAATAACAAAATCCCAAATAGCCTCTTTATTTATTAACCCCAACAATGGTTTTCCAGTTAATGTTAACAAGCCAAAAAATTCTATAAAATGGTACACACATAGGGGCATAGTAGATAACTTTTGGGATCGTTGGTGTATGGTTTTTGATAAACCACCCAACAATAATCTTGATGTACCTTTTTACTCTATTAAAAAATTATATGCTGAGTTTTTGTTAGGGCATCATGTCAATTACTTTAACATTAAACCCTTCCAGGGCATTGGTAGAGGTATGCCTTAGGATAGGCTAGGGGTAGCTAGATTAGGTAGGTGCCCACATGTTCCCCATCCTCCGCTTCCTTCACCACCTCTAGTACAACATCCAGATATTATGGAGGATGCAGCCACACAAACTATCTAGGCCATTCACTCTTTGAGTGGTCTTTTGGTTTCCCATGCTTCTTCAGTAGCTCAGCCACAATTTGGTGATCTTGGTGATGGATCTAGTGCTACTGCATCATCCTCCTTGGGTCCACATATTTGTGTGCTACATATTTGCAATACGTGCCAGCAAATATGTTTGGGTCCTATTGTATAGCCCCCTGAGCATCCATTAGACAATTCTGATTATGACATCCAGGATGTGGAGATTGTAACAAATCACACACAGGGGAGTGGAGCACACCCTACAAAATCCTCTCCTGCTAGAGAGGTGGACATTGGAGTAGTTACACAGGTAACATTTAAGGTGTAAATTCATAAATTACATTTTTTTTAAAATGAATATTAATAAGAGATAGTATCAAGTACTAATATTTATTTACATGGTCTATTTAACAGTTAATGTATGAGGAAGAGCTCACATAGGTGATGGATAGCACCCTTAGGGCCATTTCATTTGGCCTCGACACACACACTGTATGTATTTTCTCACTCACTCATTTACATTTTTTACTGTATATTTGCTTGTCATTTGAATTGTCAATAATGAAATTATATATTAACTTATATTTTTATCTTACTCTCTACTTGTAGTAAACACCTAGTGCAAGTGAGGTGCAACCTCTCCAGACTATGGAGGCAAGTGTTGGATAAGGGAAAGGTAATTGAACTCAAATTTGATTGAATTAAAATTTATAAGATCTTTTATTGATTATGCATACATTGACATAGATTCATAGTTTCATATGTACTTGTCATTTTTATACAAGCGGTTGTGAGCTACATCACTATTGATAAGTGCCACAACACCGAAGGATTAGGTATTCAAATGCCTGAAGGAGGAGGTGTTGAAACACCTCAAGGAGGAGTGTTGAGACACCAAAGGAGATACAGAAAAGATCAACCTAAAGAGGTATGTGTTTATTTTATTTTGTGCTTGGTAAATATGTTCTTATTACTGACAATTCTATGCTAACTTGGATCAATTTCATGTTTTTGTTCACATATATAGATTGACGTTACAAAAGTTGGTTTGGTTAGTTCTTTGAGAGGGGTATATTCTAGGACTCCTGACCCTTCAAAGAGACATTATATTTCAGGTAATCAAGATTTCAATTTTAGAGTTCAATTATAATTCAATGTGTATTGATTTTTATGTTAATTATTCAATTTTAAATTATATAGTATATCTAATCTCAATTGTGGTTTGACTTTTTCTTGTGCAGCTACCTTCAAAGCCAACGAGTGCTTCAAAGAGGCTCCATTTTGATGATCCACCAGTAGTTTAGGATGAGATTGACATTTTGGCATGTAAATTTTGAATAGATACCGAGATGGCATATGCCACATATTGTAAAACTTTGTTTGAGTTGGCGTTGATGCCATTTTTGTATATGGACATACACTTGATTATTGGATAATTTGATATATATAGAAGTTGACAATGAAATTTTAGTTTCCTCCTCATGTACATGATTAAACTCTTTGAAGCAATGGTTAAATATCAATGTACAATAGCATAAAAAGAATGGTTAAATATTATGTAGTTTATATTCATATTGTTGATTACATTGCATTGCACATCTTTCAAACTCAAAGCATTATTTCACATTGCATAAGTAACAACTAGATACTTATATGATTAACCCTACAAATTTCATACATTTCAAATAATTCAATGATCCTTAACTAAATTATTCATACAAATTTCGTAGATTTGGAATAATTCAATGAAAATCAGCCAAAACATTTAAACAAGATATTTAGATCTAAAACATTCACATATGATAAATAGATCTACACATATAAGTTGGTTGGAATAGACTATTTAATTCAAATAACTCACTTTATGATTACAATTTTTTTTCTTCAATTGTTTTCTCATAACCAAGATTACAATAATCAAAAAAAAAATTAGAAAAATATTGGGATGCTAAAATCCACTATGCTTGGCATATTGATGCAACCTTACTGTGAAATTTCCCTCACAAATCCAAACAAGTTTCATCATCCAAACTGGTGCAAGAGCACCTTAAGGTCTTTTGGAAGATCTTAGTGATTTTTGTCTTGTAGGTGGTTCTAGCCAACCACCAAGGGAATAAGGACTATGATATAAAGTCCCTAGGTTGTTTTTAAGAGTGTGTTAGGGTAGGTTTGGCTTAGAGTCTTGAACTTTATGATTTCCTACACAAATCTTGGCAATTTGAGCATTTTGGCAATGTTGCATTGGCAATTTGGCCTAAAAGTTGAAAAATAGCATTAATGTTGTTCTAAGTCTGACCCAAGGGTCCTAGCACGTGGGAGAAAGGTATATAAGGTCATCAAAACCCTAATACCTGGGTTGGAAGTTCATTTTCATGAATTGAGACTTGGAGAGCATTTTTGTGTGATTGGAATTTAGCAACTTTTGAGTGCATTTTTGTGTTTGAGCCTTCATCTAGTCAAGAATGGATTAAAAGGACTAACCTGATGCTTTGAGTGTTTCATTTGTTTCATTCACTTACTGTACCTAGCATTAGATTAGTCATTTAGACCAACTGGTTAAGGTTTTGCAAGTTTTGGGTTTTTGGACTCACTGTCGGTTTGTGCCAGTTTTGTGAATAATGAGTCCCACTTGAGTTCCCGTGGCTTTCTGATAGGGAGGGATCGGAGGAATCAATCACAGATTCCTACTCTAAGGTCTTGCTTGCAAGACCTCCTTGGTGTTTTGCTTCACCACCTTAACCTATAGGTCCCTTCTCATGTTTAGGTACCCCTGGTTCTCTTGGCCAACCTCACTACCATCACCATTCAACCAACCAAGTCAATCTTGGTGCCATAGCTCTAACTCTTCCTTAGCCTTTAATCTTCCCTAAAGACTAACAATACCTCCAAAGATTGAACTTTGATTTGTAGGGGTGTGGATGTGTTTCAATTCATTGCAATCCATCCAATTTTGGTTCTTGAGTATCCTCCTAGCTCCATTTATTGGTCACTTTCAATAAACCCTTGTTTAGGTCTTAAAAAGGCTACTGGCCTAAAAGCCCCAATTAGGTCTCCTTCTCCAAGAAAATTGGTTGACTCTCTCAATTTCTCCAAAGAACCCCCAATCTTTCTTTGAGGTTCTTGCTTCAAATGGACACCTCTCAAGGATTTTTGAGGTCTTGGGTCTTAACTGCCCATACAACGCCTCCACTTAAAAATGGGCAAAAGCTAGGGTTTTTAAGCCTTTTCTGGCTGCTTTCAATCTACTAAGTGTTTCTAACACCATATGGACTTATGGGGTTTCCTCTTGAAAACCAAGTCTTGGCAAGACTCACATCTACCTTCAAAAAAAGGAAATTCAACAAAATTCAATCACCCTTGCAAGTTATGTGCTCTGCACTCCTTGTCTTCCCTAGTCGGACTCTTCCTGGCTCGCCTAGGCCAAGAATTTTCCAATAGCTCTTGTGCTCACACAAACCCTAAAACCTACCATATGTACACACATGGAGTCTAGTCACTATTCCCAAAGGGCAGTACAATTTGTACTGTGGGAAAGTGAACTAACACCCCATTTCTACAAAACTGTCTAGTTTAGACTAGCAACAGTGTTAAAGCAAACTATTTACAAACAATGATTGAAATTGAATAAAAAAGACTAAAAGATGGCACACTAAGCTTAAGAAAACACTAAACTACATCCTCGACATAACAGAGTAACAATTTCAATCCATTAAAGATCTACTTTGAAGCAAAAATCAGTGATAACACAGAAAAAACACTATTTTTCTTTCAATTCACAAAACTTTCCCAAAATACCAATACTTCCAACCCTGCTTTCAAGTCAAGGCACACCTTATATAGGGTTCCTCAATCAGTTATGCTCCCTTGGTTGAACATGTAAGTTATCATGTGGCAAAGCTGCAAAGTGTACCATTTTGCATCTTTTGCCAATTTTCTTGAAAACTAAGTAAAATGAGTTTTTAAACCCATTCACCCTTCCTCAACTTCTATCCTAAAGATCAACCACATCCCTAAACTATCTTCTCTACTCAATGGTCAACATGACCTTCATGATAAACATCAAAAACAAAAGAAATGCATCCTAGACTTCCTAAATGCCTAATGTTTCATAGGTGCTCCTGCACCACTTTCCTCTCATGGCCACTTGGAATAAAGTTGGGGACTGTGTAAATAATGTACATACAGGTTTAGGAGTCTTTGTTTGCAGGGGAAGTGAAGAAACTATCAAGCACTAGGTGAGTGCAAGTGCATTCTAGCTAGTGGCTTGGAGAGGACAGTAGTAAAGAAAGCTTCTAAATGGATTGGTTTGTGCCAATCAAGAGCATGGGAGTGTGGGAACATGTATTCCAGACATGTTTGTGCAAGGAGTCGAGTTGAGGAGGTCATTGAAGCCCTCAAAGTTGGAAAAAGGAGCTAAAACCCTTGAAACCCTTGAAATTAGGGAGGTATGAGGATAGTCATATGAACGGCCACTTGGGAGACCTTACACCTAGTAAATATTGAAGACTAGGGTACCACTAGAAAGAATATCAAAAAATATTTTAGGGTTGTTAAGACCATTTTTGAGAAAAGCCAAGAAAATGGGTTCTAGGAGGCCTAGTTGGGGCAAAAGGCTACAAGGCCTAAAATGGAGTTTTTCAAGAAAGCGATGGGAGAATGGTGAAAGAATCCAATGAGATGGATCAGTGAGGTGTCAAATCAACAAAGAGACAATAGAATAACCTTTCCTAGCCCCTGGAGTGGTTAGGACACTTTGGGTCAGTTTGGAGCCCAGGGAAGCCTAGTGGCGAATTGAGAGTAATGGAGAAGAATTTGAAATTGGTGGAGAGTCTTATGAGGTGAGAGGGGTTTAGGAGAGATCCCTGAATAGGGTAGAGAGGAATACCATAGGAAGACCAGAGAATAGGTCTTGGGAAGAGCAAGAGTGCTCTTGAAAGGTAAGTCTCCCCATCAAATTGGTAAAGGAAGAGGTAGAGACTCTAGAGGTGGACAACTTAGAGAAAGGAGAACAACTCATGTTAAGAAGGATTTTGATCAAAGCACCTACCGAGGATGAACACAAACAAAGGAGAGCTCTTTTTAGAGTCAAGTGCAAGATACAAGGTAAGGTTTGCAAGGTCATCATAGACTCAGGATCAACTGATAATGTCATCTCAGAGGAGGCAGTACAAAAGTTGAAACTCATCAAGATACCCCATTCTCAGTTGGCCTACTCCAAAGACAGGGACATAAGTTAGGAGTTTCCATGGATTAGCTCAGTTCTAAAGGAAATTTGTGAGAAGGTTTAGTGAAATTTGTGCACCGGTTCTTGACACCATCAAAGGAGGACTGAAAACAAAGTTTGTGTGGAGCAAAGAAGCCAATGAAGGATTTGAAAGGTTGAAGAGGGAGATAGCTACCCAACCTATCTTAGTTTTACCAAGTTTTGACAAACCATTCATAGTAGAATGTGATGCAAGTAACATAGCAGTAGGAGCTGTCCTAAGCCAAGAAAGTTAAGATGATGCAAGTAACATAGTAGTTGAACAATTTTAGAAAAAAGAAAGTTGTATCACAGTCCACATTCAATCCAACAAGCAAAAATCAAAGCTCAGCCTCTTCGAATGAAAATGCTTGTTTGCAAAACAAATGAATAAGAATGAGGTAGTTAAGGTGTTTGAAGTTATTTAGAGGTCAATTTTAGGGTGGAAGGCTTAAAAATCCATTTTAAATGCACAAAAAAGAATGAAATTACTTCAAACCAAGTTTGTGAAGAAGTTAACTATGTTGCCTACTAGTTTCCCTTAAGAGTTGAAAGTGCTAAAAG
>VDFB02000013.1:97250999-97464445 GCA_007258455.2 Sequoia sempervirens
TTGAGAGAGGGAGAGGGGGGATGAGGGAGAGTCTTGAGAGAGAGAGAGGGAGGGAGTGGGAGAGAGATAGAGGGTAGAGGGTTTAAGGGTTTAAGGATTTCAGGTTTAACGATAGAGGGCTAAGGGTAGAGTGGAGAGACATAGGAGAGAGAGAGAGAGAGAGGAGAGAGAGATAATATTTAAATATTTTATAGTTAGTAATATTAATTAGTTATATAATTTTATATATTAGTAATATATATACATTAACTAAAATATAGAAATAATATTTAAATATTATACATAATAATATAATATATCATATATTAAATTATAAACTATATTGTATATTTTGAACTAGATATATTAAAATAAACTATAAAATATTAATTGCATTTTCTAAATCATATATTATAAAGTGTAAAACATTTTTTAAAATCATATATAAACCAAATTATCCGGATATCCGATTCAAAACGGATATCCATTTGAAATGGATATCCGATATTTCTGACAAAGAATTTATTGCCTTGGGATTAGCCTCGGGCTTGCTTTGGTATTTGGCTTGGACATGCCAATCCTAAGAAGTCAATGCAAAAAATGTTTTGACAACTCACCTTGTTTTTCTAGAATTTCCATGTGGCTGATGACTTTATTTTAGCCAAAATTGATGAAACGAAAAGGGTTTAGAGGAGACTCTTTCCACCAATATAAATTATTCTTTACTTTGAATTTAATAAATAATTATTATTCATTTTCTATTATAATTATGACTAAAGTGTTGATTGATAGGCTGATTGAAAAACATCTATAACTTTCAAAGGGTATCATATTTTTTAAATCCAAAATATGCGTCAGATTCTATGTTTCACATACTATAGGATTAAAAAAAAAAATGAATTTTATGAAGTTTTGACCAAGTTAAGGTGGCCAGACATACGAGTTTTGATATTTTTTAAAAGTTGTAACAAAAAATTCATAATTAATTATTTACTTGGAAAAAAATTACGAAAAAATATGTGTCACATCCGGACCTAAATCCTCTACTTATATCTAAAATCTTATAAAAAAATATTATCATTTTATTGTGGTTAGGGTGGTCAGACAGACACCTACTTATTTTTCCTCTGAAATTTAAGTACTGCTGCATTGAAATTTCAATTTTTCACCAAAAAGACTTTTAAAAACATAAAATAATCTTAGTAGTTTAGAAACTACATTTAATTTGCCACAGATTCTATTTTTACATATTTTTGAAATAATATAGATAACTTATTCAAATTTTTATGTCAAGTCGCCTAACTCTGATTTTTCTAAATTTTCATTGCCACTTAAGGGCCTTTTTTTTCCATGATAATCCTGCACATACCCTTTTGGTGTCTTATAGTTTCTTGATTTGCATGATTCCTTTTCTTCAATATTAGATAAAAGCTTAGTTATGATAATGATGAAGTGTTAGGATATTTTATAGATCTTTAGTTCATAACATTTGTGGCTTGATGATTGTAATTTTCTTTTCATGGTTAGTTTGAACCTCATTTTATATTAGTTGAATTGTAAATATTTATTTGAGTTGTGCCAAAATTGGGTACTTTAATGGATGTTTATAATCTAAAAAATACTTTATTGCCATTGAAGATTGCACTGTTCTTATGGCATTATGAGTTTATCTCTAATTAAACAAGGATTATTTTATTGAAGGTACATCTATTAGAAATGTTGAATCATTAATGTCATTAACCTTAGGGTTCTTAACTTAGTTTCTTCTTATCCTATCCTTATGAATTCTATTTGAACATTGAATTAGTTTAGAAAGAAGTCATAACATAGATTACAATATCTAGTGTTAAATATTATTTTCATATTTTAAATTTGGGAGCACAATAAAGTTTCATACCAAACCCAAATCATACAAAACCCTTATTTCAATTTGAGCAATGGTAAGGCCCCATCTTGAACAGCAATACATCAAACCATTGAGTCATTTTTGCAAAGTCAAGACCTGAAAAATGAAGCCTTGAGGTAATATTTTTCAATTCATTAGATTTAGTTTTCCTTTCAAGAGAGATAAAATACATAATTTTTTTTTTAAGTTATACTATGCAAAAACACTCATCAATAGTTCCACATTCTGGTCAAAAAGTGAAATTATTTTTCCTAAAAACCAAAGTTTGTCACTATTGGAGTAAAAATTTAAAGCACTTACATATAGACTCTTAAGAAAGTCTAGTAATATGAAATGTAGTATTTTGAGTATAATTTTCAAATATGTAATTTATTCTAATACCCAAATGATACAAATTAATTTTTAATAAGTATGTACAAAAACCACTTTTTAAAAGTCACCTTTTTAGGTCCATAACATGTACATTTATGACTAGCATAATTTGAAATAAATAAAAGTATTTTTCTAATTATTTTTTTGGTATGATGTGTATTATAGTGAAGTTTGATGAGAATATTTTTTATAATTTTTTTCTAAATATATTTCATTATTAATCTTTTATTGGTCCTTATTGTTTTTTATTTGAAAATCCCTCATGTATGACGAACATAATTTGAGCTAAACTAATCATATTTTATTTTTTTCTCATTGTTTAAATAATTGTGTGTAGATTAATGACATATATTTTTTTAAAGAAACCTAAAAAATCAAAATTTACTAAAAAATACTAAAACTTGACATTTCAAGTTAATGAACCAATTTCTTGAGAAATAATTAATAAATAGAAAACTATGTTTTAATTATTAAAAATATATATATATTTAAAAAGTAGACATTGTCATATATAATGGGTTTTATGTTTGTCAAAAAAAAAGAAAAAAAAACCATTAGCCATACTGCTAAAGGTAGCTTTTCTCTTGTTATTTTCATGACATTATATTTGCAGATCCAAGGCTAAGAGGTAGGTTTCCAAGACTAAAATATGCAAAAGCATGGGTTTCAAAATTTAAACTTTATGAAATGTATGTACTTTCTTTAAATCTATGTACCCATTCTAAAAAGGAGCAGTAATATTATGTAATTAGAACCGAGTACCCATTTTAGAAAAAAAAATGGATACATATTTTTATGAAATGAGTACACATTTTTTTATATATATTTTAAGCATTAAACTTCCCCTAGAAGTGTACCCAACTTCTTGCACTTAGCCATATTGGAATGGATATATTATGTTTATCTTTCATGGATAGTCAAGAAGTACAAAGGAGGAATCATGATCTCATTAGGCATCATTCTCTTGTTGGTACATTGTTTTGATTTTAAGTGATAGCTTAACACACTCTCACTAAAATTGTGATATATTTATCATTTTTTAATTATTTTCATAATGTTTAAATGTTTTAGAAAGATGAGGATGAGAATAAAACCCAAAATCCATTGCATAAGAATAAGAATATTTATTTTTAAGTTTGATGTTAAAGATAGAGACATTTGAATGGTTGTGAATAGTAACTACCAAATTAATTTATTTGATTTTCATTTTATATTTTTAGAAAGAGGAGAAATAAAGAGTTTGGATCCATAAGGGTGTAATATATTTTGAATTTTTATATTTTAATTGTATGCATTATTGGTAGAAACTAACATCCAAAGAAAAAATTTCATTGAAGGGGGCTAATATGAGACTTAGCAATTATTGATACTATGGCACCAAAATATATCCCTTATATTAGCACTAAATAAGGGTGTTAGGAATTATTATTAGAATTAAATAGAATAATATAGTTTATAATAAATTAACAAGTTAATGTTAATTTATTTGATGTTATCTTTGTTTCAAGTATGAGCAGATTGGTGTTTTCATTTATGTCAACAAGCTTTGTTGTTGTCATTGGTGTCAACTATATGAAAAGGAGTTTATTGCAAGGACGTGTAGTTGGTGTTCTCTCTGATAATGCTTTGATTGGTTGCATTATGTTGTCATTAGTAAGCTACTAGTGTCAACCTCTAGTGTTGCTTTGATAAACTTTTTTTTATGGATGTATATTTGAGTTGATATGTTAAAGTTGGCTTAGTGGTGATGAGGAAGTATTGAAGATGTAAATGATATGTTTATGGTCCCTATTTTCAAAGTGATTTTGAGAAAATTGAATAAAAAGATGAAGCAGTGTGTTGTAGTTTATTTTTGGTTGAAGATTAGTGTTTTGGATTTTCTTCACAATTCTTATAGGTTGAAGATCTACTTGTGTAGTTCAAATATGTTGATCAAAGGTGTTTCGAGGTGTTGCATTTAGAATTCGGTATGTTGGATTGTTGTACAAAGGAAGGTGTGTTTACTAGTGTCTGAACTATGTATTAAAAAGATGTTTGGGAGAAATGTTATTGTTATGCATTTCTCCACATAGTAGTTTTAGGTCTTGCATCTCTAAAAGGATGATGAAAATTTGTGTATCTTTCTTCAAATGAAGTTGTTCATGGTTTGGTGCTTTGGAAGTTATTTTCTTGAGTTACAGTATATCATAAAGTTGTTTGAGTTTATTGGGAATGTGCATTCTTCAAGTGAAAGTTGTTGTGAAGGAACTTGTTGGATTTCAAGGTTTTTGTGGAATATTCTAGATTGTGTTCAAGTTTTGTGTGGTGTCCATAGGTTTTCTTTGTATTTGA
Source organism: Sequoia sempervirens (assembly GCA_007258455.2). Lineage (NCBI taxonomy): Eukaryota > Viridiplantae > Streptophyta > Pinopsida > Cupressales > Cupressaceae > Sequoia > Sequoia sempervirens. The sequence continues at coordinate 97,255,588 of VDFB02000013.1, forward strand.
GGAAGTGTGACCTTAATTATTAATGGTGTTAACACAAGTTCAACCAACCTTGCATGTTTACACTACTTGCAAGGATTCTTTAATATTTTTGGAAGCATGGCATGACATGTATGAGTGGATTTAGGTCCTAGCTAAGGTGTTTTGTAGTCCACCTTCATTTCTTTTCACTGTGGAAATGTTTTGGTGCAGACCTCATTTGAATATGCATGGTTGACATGCATAGCCAAACTTGGAAAATGTTTTCAAAGTTGAAGATGATATAAATATGAGCTGAGTTGTTGAGGGATAAAAATATATATAAGTATGATGTGATTGATGCAAATTGTAGAGTTGTAGGGTGCAAATTTGAGCAGTGTAGTATGAGCTTTCATGTGTTAGATTATCGAATGCAATGAGTAGAAGGTGTTGGTGATGTTGTGGTGGATTTTTATATTTCTTTGAGATAGATTTTTCATTGTAACACTCTTCTCTATCTTGTTTTATATTCTATCAGTGGACCTTTCTTTCTTTTGGCGGCGAGCCCTATTATATTCGATGTTGATATTACTTTATATTGTGAGTTATTCCTCACCATGATTTTTCCCATCTTTGGTTTTCAATGTAAATATAGTGTTCTTTTGTGCATGGTGTTGATGTGTTTAAGTTTCTATTATTTTCTTGTATGATAAAATCATTCTAACATATTAAGGGTTAATTTAATTAATATAGATCTAAATGTTTGTGAGGGTTTTAAAGTTTTAAGGTATAATTAATTCACCCCCTCTCAGTTGTCTTTTGCATTCAACAATTGGTATTAGAGTAAGGTTCCTTGAAAGAAAACTTAACCTCTTAAGGTAGATCTAGGATGGTGCACAGGAAAGATGTTCCTATATTTGAAGGATCAAATTATGCATTCTAGAAGATAAAGGAAGGTTTTTTGGTTTTTCTTGGATTTGAAATCTAGAAATCTATTGAGAAAGGATATACTATTCTTGAAAATGGTCTGAGAACTGATGATGAGATCAAAGCCTATGAAAACAATGGTATAGCAAGGTATTCTCTCTTAAGTGTTCTTGCTAATTTTGAATTGGTGAAAGTTATGAATCTGAAAACTGTTAGAGAAATTTGGGTGAAGTTAGAAAGCATTTTTGAAGGAGATAATAATATCAAGCAAGTTAAGATGTAGAATTTAAAGATCATGTTTGAGACCTTGTCAAATATCTGAAAATAAAAATATCACAAGCTACTTGCAGAAGGTGGATGAAGTTGTCAATGGTATCAGAAGTCTTGGTGGAGAATTGAAAGAAGTAGTAAAAAGGTACTAAGAACTCTTCCTAATTCTTATAGTTATAATTTTTTTTCTATTGAAGAATTATAAAATTTTGAATCAATATACCAAAGATCACTTGTATGGTCCTTTAATTTCTTTTGAGATGAGAGAGTTTTGCACAAGTAGTACAAAAGTTGAGATTGATTTTAAGGTTGGAAAATCAGAGAAGACTCTAGAATTAGATCAGGAGGATCTTCATGATGTGGAAGCTAACTTTGTGAGAAGAATGAAAAAGGGTACTAGAAATTACAGTGGTAAGTTGTCTTTCAAAAGTTTTATTTGTGGAAATATAGGTCATTATGCTTATAGATTTCCAAACATATCTTTGAATAAAAAAAATAGGGAGAACAAAGGTAAGATGATTAAGAGAAGTTATAATGTTAGAGAAGATGTAAGTATATTTGATGATGAATCTGATTATTGAGATGATGAGGATGGTGAATGTGTGTTCATGGCTTTAAAAGATGAAACTAATTCTGCTAAATCTAATCTAGATGTGTGAAGGAAAATGCTCTAGAAGCAAGTTATAAAACTAAAGACACTTTGGTGTTTGATTTTCATGATAGATTGGAGAACTACTAGATCATTGACAGTGGATTCTCTAATCATATGATCGGTGATAAGATTAAGTTTCTCAAACTTCAAAAATATGTAGGAGGACTTGTTAGGTTTGGTGATGATACACATGCTATAAGATATGTGGAAAAGGCTTAATCAATTTTGAAGGAAAGTATAATACTAATGATGTTTACTAAGTTAAGGGTTTAAGACAAACTTTTGAGTGTTGGAAAAATGTGAAACAAGGGATACAATATTATATTTTGGGATGATGGATATGAGATCAGAAAAGGCTCTAGAACTATGATTGTTTCTAAAAATACTGATGTAAATGTCTATCAACTCAAAGGTGTTGATGGTTATTGTTTCATGACATAGATCAATGTGAGTTGGCTATGGCATAGAAGAATGTGTCACATCAATTTTGATAGCCTAGTGAGGATAAGTTTAGCTCAAGGTGTGAGAGATATTTCAAATATTACAAAGCCTATTAATTTTTTCTAAGGAGTGTCAAATTGGAAAGCAAGAAAGAAGAAGATTCAAAGTCAAAAAACAATCTTCTACCTAACTATTGGAATTAGTGCATATAGATATTTTTGGTCCTACCAGAGTAAGAAGTCTTCAAGGTGATAGGTATTTCATGCTATTGATTAATGATTATTCTAGAATGACATGGGTTACTTTTCTAAAAGAAAAATCAAAAGCACTAGATAAGTTTGAAGCATTTAAGGTTATGGTTGAAAATGAAATGGATATTAAAATCATTTTTTTGAGATTTGACAAAGGTGAGAGTTAACCTCCAATGAGTTTAATATCTTTTGTGAGGATCATGGAATAAAGAGGCATTTTTCTACCTCTAGGACTCCTTTGTAGAATGGAGTGGTTGAAAGAAAGAATTGGACTATTCAAGAAGCTACAAGGACAATGATGAAAGAAGAAAATCTATCAGAAGTCTATAGGAGATTGAAGCAATTCATACTATTATTTATGAGCAAGAGAGTGTTTGGAAGGAAATTATATATATATATAGTTAACAGAGTGCAAGCAAGAGAAAATAGTGTAAAGAATCCTTATGAGCTATGGTATGGAAATATTCCTATTGTTAAATACTTCAAAGTGTTTGGAAGAAAATTATATATCAAAAGAGATAAAGAAAACTTAGGAAAATTTGATGCAAGATCTGATGAGGGTATCTTTCTTTGATATTCTACTAAAAGCAAAGGTTACTAATGCTACAACAAGAGGCTGAGAAAGATTGTTGAGAGTGAAAATGTCAAGGTTGATGAAGACCCACAAAAGAATTTAGTGGTAATAGATGCATATGATCAAATGAGTCTACTTACAAAGAAGAAGAAAATTCCAAGGAAAAACAAGTGTAGATTGAAGAGTAAGAAGCTTCCAGATATGTTCCTAAAAGTCCTAAGTATGTGTAGAAGAATCATTCTAAAGAATACATCATTGGTCATAAGAACAAAGGTGTACTGACAAGAAGGAAAATTGTTGATGAACATGTAAATTTATGTTTACTTTCTAAAGTTGAACCTAAAATAGTGATTGAAGCATGCAAGGTTGAGTATTGGATCAAGGCTATGGAAGAAGAATCAGACTTGGGAAATTTTCCCAAGACCATCAAACAAGAATGTGATTGGAACAAAGTGGGTATTCAGGAACAAACTAAATGAGAATGGAGAAGTTGTAAGAAAAAAGGCAAGGATTGTGTGTAAAGGTTACTCATAAGTGGAAAGAATAGACTTTGAGGAGACATTTTCTCTAGTGGAAAGAATGGAAGCTATCAAAATGATTTTGGACTTCGCAACACATAAAGATTTCAAAGTTTATCATCTATGGATGTGAAGTCTACTTTCTTGAATGGTGAATTAGAAGAAGAGGTATACATAGAACAACCAAGAGGATTTTAGTTATCAAATAAACTGAATATGGTCTACAAATTGAAGAATGCATTATATGGATTGAAGCAAGCTCCTAGAGCATGGTATGCAAAGGTTAGATAGGTACTTGTTAAAACAAGGATTCAATAATGGTACTATATCTATAGTAATATTTACTTCAAAGTTGAAAAAGATCAAATCTTGATTATGGTTGTGTATGTTGATGACATTTTTTTTAGGAAATGAAGCTATGTGTAAGAAATTTATAGAGGAAATTCAGAAGAAATTTGAGATGTCAATGTTTGGGGAGATGAATTTCTTCCTTGGGCTACAAATCAATTAGAAAAATAAAGGTATTTTCATTTCACAATTAAAGTATGTCAAGGAAATATTGAAGAAGTTTGGAATGAAAGACTCTAAACTAGTATGTAATCCTATGGTTGTTGGTTGTAGGTTGAGCAAGAGTGATGAATATCCTAACCTGATGATCAGAGCAAGTATAGAGAAATGATTGGAGGACTGCTATATCTAACTATTACTAGACTAGATATCATGCATGCAATTTGTTGTGGCTAGATTTCAATATCATCCTATAGAGTCACATGCTGTAGTAGTGAAGAGGATATTCAGATACTTAAAGGGCACTTTGGATCATGGCTTGTGGTATCCAAAGGATATTGATTTTACTCTGAGTGCTTACACATATGAAAATTGGGTTGGTTGTGTAAGTGGTGGTGCATTCTTTCTTGGATGCAGATTGGTGTCATGGCTAAGTAAGAAACAAGATTCAGTATTTTTATCTACTACAGAGGTAGAATATATTGTCGCAGCATCTTGATGCACATAATTTTTGTGGATGAGGAAAACATTAAAGGATATTAGAGTAGTATGGTATGTGCAGGATCATGATGGGCCAAAAAGTGGCAATATTATGGGTATTTGTAGGGTATGTGGCTGACGGCTTTTTTTACCCAAAATTGATGAAACGAAAAGGGTTTTAGAGGAGATTCTCAGCTTTCCACCAATATAAATTAATGCTTTAATTTTCTATTAGAATTACGACTAAAGTCTTGATCGATGGGATGATTGAAAAACATCTATAACTTTCAAACAATATCACATTTTTTGAATCTAAAACATCGTCACATTTTGTGCTTCACATACTATAGGATTAATAAAGAAAAATTAAATTTCATGAAGTTTTGACCAAGTTAAGGTGGTTAGACATATGAGTTTTATATTTTTAAAAGTTTTAATAAAAAATTCATAATTAATTACTTACTTGGAAAAATTACAAAATATGCATCACATCGAACATGAGTCCTCTACTTATATAAAATATTATAAAAAATATTATCATTTTATTATGGTTAGGGTGGTCAGACAGACACCTACTTCTTATTTTTTCCCTGAAATTTAAGTACTACTGCATTGAAATTTCAAATTTTCACCAAATAGATTTTATTTATTTCTAAATAAACCTAGTAGTTTAGAAACTAAATTCAATTTTCTACATATTCTATTCTTACATATTTTTGAAATAATATAAATAACTTATTCAAATTTTTACGTCAAGTTTCCTAACACCAATTTTTCTGAATTTTTTGCCACTTAAGGGCCTATTTTTTCCATGATGATCTTGCACATACCCATATGACGAAACAATTTCTATCTTCTATGATAATAGAAGTGCTATCAATATATCATCGAATCTAGTAATACATTTGAGGACAAAGAATGTCTCAATCTAGTGTCATTTTTGGAGAGAGAAGGTTGAAGAGAATGAAGTGAAGCTTGAATATGTTCCTACAAAGGATCAAGTCGCTGATATATTTACTAAGGCTCTTCCTAAGGATACTTTTGAGTATGTCTGAGAGAAGCTGGGGCTTATTTCCCTTCCTTTGAACTAGATTCTAAGCGGATGCATCATTCCAGTGCATCTCAAGGTTCATTCTTCTATTTGGATTGATGTTGGTAGCTACCTCTTAGGGGTAGTAGGTAGTGGCATTTTTAGTTGTTGCAGTCAGAGCAAGTGAGCTTTTTTATTGTGCATTTGTTGTTCATTGATATAGTTTGGTGTGTGCTCCCAAGGGGAGTATGCAGAGCAATAAAGGAAAGGAAAGTTGTAGTGGTGAACAGTTTGGTTAATATCAAAGGGAGAATGAATGATGCAAAAAAAAAATCCTTCTCCATTGATGTCAAAGGGAGAGAATGAGGCACGTGAAAAATATAAGTTGTTAAAGAGTTTAATGTGTTACTTGTGCAAGGGGGTGAAAAGAGAAAAGGAGAAAGGTAAGGAGTAGAGCTATTGTGTTTGTGGTTGATGGATTTTCACATGATGTGTTGCCATCAATTACAAAGGGGGAGATTATTGCAAGTGTGAGTAGATTGGTGTTGTCATTGGTGTCAACTGTATAAAAAGGAGTTTTTTGCAAGTATGTGTAGTTGGTATTGAGTTGGTGTTGTCTTTGATAATACTTTGATTAGTTGCATTATGTTGTCATTAGTAAGCTACTAGTTTCAACATCTAGTGTTGCTTTGATAAGATTTTTTTTATGGATGTATGGTTGAGTTTCTATGTTGTAGTTGGCTTTGTGGTGATGAGGAAGTACTAAAGATTATGATATGTTTTTGGTGATTGGTACCCAATTGCTTTTGAGAAAAATCAATAAAAATAGGAAAAAATGTGTTGTAGTGTGTTTTGGCTTGAAGATTAGTGTTCTAGTTTTTCTCCATAGTTCTTTTGGGTTGAAGATCTTCTTGTGTAGTTTGGATATGTTGATTAGAGGTGTTTGGAGGTGTTGTATTCAAAATTTGGCATGTTGGATCATTGTATAGGGTAACTTGTGTTCACCAATGTGTGAACTGTGTATTCTAGAGATGTTTGGGAGAAATGTTATTGCTTTGCATTTCTCTATAGAGTGGTTTCAAGTCTTGTGGATATGAAAGGGTGATGATAATGTGTGTATTTTTATTTAGCTGAATTTTCTCATGGTTTGGTGCTTTGGAAGTCGGTTTCATGAGTAACGGTGTATGATAGAGTTGTTTGAGTGTATTGGGCATGTACATTATTCAAGGGAAAGTTGTTGTGAAGGAACTTGTTTGATTTCAATGTATTTTTGGAATATTCTAGATCATGTTCAAGTGTTATTTGGTTTTTGTGAGTCATCTTTGGATTTGAGGAAGCGTGTTCTTGAGTGTTAATTTTTTTAACATAGGTTCGGTCGTCCTTGGGTGTTTACACTACTTGTGAAGATTCTTTAATATTTGTGGAAGTGTGGAGTAGCATGTTAAGGTGTGTTGTTTTCTGCCTTTATTCCTTTCCACTGCAAGAATATTTTGGTGCTAACCTAATTTGAATTTACATAGTTGAGGTGCATAGTAAGAATTTATTCAAGGTTGAAGATGATATAAATATGAGTTTATTTGTTAAGCCTGGGTAAAACTATAGATATGTATGATGTGAGTAATGTAAATTACAGAGTTGTAGGGTACAAATTTGAGAAATGTAGTGTGACCTTTCATGTGTTAGATTACTGAATATAGTGAGCATGTGTCTTAATTCTTCAAAAAGACTGCAAAGGTGTTGGTGATGTTGTGGTGGATTTATTTTTTGCTTTGATATATATTTCTCATTGTAACACTCTTCTCCATTATCTTCTTTTCTATTCTATCATTAAGCCTATTTTTCTTTGGGAAGTGAGCCCTACTATATTCGATGTTGATATTACTTTATATTGTGAGTTAATCCTCAATGTGGTTTTTCCCATCTCTCGTTCTCTACATAAATTTGGCGTTCCTTTGTGTATGGTGTTGATGTGTTTCAGTTTTTGTTATTTTCTTTCATGATAAAATCATTCTAACAGATTAAGGGTTAATTAAATAAATGGGGATCTAAATTTTTGTAAGGGTTTTGAAGTTTTAAGGTACAACTAATTCACCCCCTCTCTTAGTTTTCTTGTGCATTTAACAATATTTTAGTTTTTTATTAGTCATTTTTTAGTTGGTAGTTAGTGATTTTGCTAGTCAATAAGTTGAATGAATTTATAAATCCATAAAATTCCATCATTTGAGAAAATGAATGATTGAACTTGTGGTGTTAGAGCCTCTAGCTCTAATTTTTTTCTCGATTGCAATAGTTTTACCTCAATCAAAACATTTACAAGAGTCATGCTAAGTCCTTCAACATGTGGTTATAAATGATCTCCCAATGTAATAGTGTCTTTTGATTGGTCTTTATTTAAAGAGTAAAATAATTTTTCAAGGAGTCTAAAACCATATTAAAACTAGTAATATATCATAAAACAATATTTCAACAAGAAAAAAAATCTATATGAAGCTACAAAAAAAAATAGATAAAAAAGTACTAAACAACACACAAAAATCATAGAGACCTACAACTTGCTCAATATATTGACAACTTTCAACTCCAATTGATGAAAAAATTTGTAAAGATCAAAAAATAATATAATTCTCCCTTTTCTTTGTCATAGTTCTTTTTTATGCTCCTAATCCTATATCTAGAGTCGATCTTAGTGATTTACCAACCAAAATAGGAGCCTTAGGATCTTTAAAATATTTTTTCATCTTATTAATGAGGATCTTAATCCCCATTTAAAAATTATTTAGGGTGCACTTGTTGGCATCAATTATCATATTCTAATTTCCTTCATGATATTTATCTCCTATTCTAGTATTATCAATCTAACATTGCGATTATTCTATTCCTACTTAAACTCTTCACCCATGGTAACAATTTTTAATTTTTCTCAACAATTTTTATTTTTTCTCACTACAATTTTTAACCAATCTATTTACTTGGGTGATGAATTTATATTTTTTAAATATTTTGGAACCCTCCTTATTCTAAATGTGTTTTTCCCATCTTTTTTACTCTCCATTGAGAATACTTTGATATTAATCCTATTTATTTCAATAAAAATATTTAATGATGTAATGTTGCACCTCAAAAGAATCTTGCAAGGTCCCTAGGTTTCAAATCACTTAATTCACCACATTAGATAATTCTTTTAAATATAAGAGGTTGAAAATATATAAGGAGAGCTCCTTTACTAGAGCAAGAGAAGGATTAAAAAATCCAAGAAAGGAACACCCAATAAAGGGTTTCAGGAAGGCCTTAACCTTCCCTAGATCATCCATTTTATTTGGGATTTTCCTAAATATTTTTTCCTCTCTTCATATTGATTATTTGTACCATAAAGACATATGGATATTTATGGAGACCGCCCTCTTCCTTTTACCTCTCATCAAACTGCAAATTTTTCCATAGTTTCTTTTCACAATCTTTTCTTCATATAACTCTTGATTAAATTTCCCTTGGAAAAGGATTCCTCAATTTTTGAATTAGTATTAGACTCCTTCTCAATATCCTTTGAAGATTCGCCCATAGGATCTTCAAATTTCCTATAGCTAGAATGAAATAATCAACCACTCTTTTCATCTTCACCTTTTATTTTAAAATCTTGATCATGAATCTTAGGGTTATTTTCTCTTATAAAGTTATAAATAAGTAAAATTGATCTAGGGAGGGAAGAGGTATCATCCTAACAACACATTTTCAATGTTTGATAGAATTTTTTAGAGAAGAAAGAAATAAATAAAAATATTACTAGACTTTGTGCCTAAAATGAATTAACCAGATCTTAAATGATAAGAGTATATAAACTAAAATATTCCCTCTAGTGTTATGTACCTCTTAATGTAATGAATTTTTTTCCCAAGGGGGCTTTAACAAAATACTATCATGCATAAAATTATGTTTTCTCAACTCTTTGTCATGTTTGAAAAAATGGAAATGGAATCATTATTTATTTTCCTATATTTAAATATTTTCCCATTAAAGGAAGCCTAGTAAATTCTTCCAATAACTTCTTGATAACCTCAAATCCTAACCGCTAGAACACAACATGTATATTGTCCCACCTTTTAGTAAAATTATCTTAAGAGGGGTATCATGTACATTTGGCCTCTCAAGATAGGGGGCATTCATCTTAATATTTTAAACTCTATGGATTTTTTCACACTATTATAAATTAGCTCCTAGCCTATTTTTAGTTATTTTCACCTCCCATACTTTTAATTCCCCTATCAAATCTTTCTCAGCCTTGCATTATCACTATATTTCCTTCTTTCCAAAGACACTAGGCATAATTGTGAACACAACAAACCATAAATATTGAAGTGACCTTCACTTATTGAGTGATAAAAAAATTATCTCCATCCCAAAGGCATAGTGATTGTTAACAATTTATAATATCATCTTTGCTAATTTTAACAACTTTTGATAGGAATATATCATTCTTCAAATAATTTGTGATTCCTTGGTGGTGCACACCCTAATTAGCAAGATAATAAAAACCTTCATTAGCTTCCATAAAATTATGGACTAGATTAATATTTCTCATGTTATCACTTAAATTAATTGAATCCTTTATCAATCCTTGAATATCCAATTTTCTTAGCTTTCTTTCTTCAAACAATTTATATTGTTCATTGAATCTCCTTCAATGGTTAAAGAGTGAAAACCAACTTATTGAGCCATTTTGAGAGCATTATAGGTTACAACAACCTCAAAATAATGGTAATTATAACTTCCTAGGATAATTACAAATGCAACTATCAAGTTTCTTTATTATCTCCTAAAACTCCCCCATCCCCATTGTGCTTGGATTCCTTTTAGATTCTCTATCAAATTTTAACTTCCACTAATTAGGAGGAATGGACCATACAATATTAAGCATTAGGTATTTAGAATCCTTAAAAGGAATTAATATATGAAATTCAAGCTTTCATGCTAAAGTCACCTCTAGTTCAACCTTAGAAACCCTAGTATTAGAATCTAATGTAATTTTCCTCTTTAAAGCCAGAAACAAAGTCCTTTATGGTTGAACATAATTTATTAACCAACTTGACCATGAAAGACTTAAAATTATGAAATTTTTTATTGTTTTGTTTCTTCCATAACCCCCATATAAAGTGAGGTAAAAATATTCTCCACAAGACTTTTAAATAAGGGTTTCCAAAAGGAAATTTTCATTGTTTAATTGATCCTTATTTATCAATGGGAAAACCTAGTATGATACACTAAACTTCCAAAGAGAAATGGCATTCCATTAGCAAGTGAGGAAAATTTTCTTTAGTTTATTCAAATAAGGTACACCTATTAGGCATATAAATTCCAATTTTATAAAAATTATCAATTGTAAGGATCTTATTCTAGACCACCAACCATAAAAAATATTAATATTAGGAATCAAATAGGGCTGCCACAAATTTGACAAAAATCGAGTCCAATATGGGATATTTCATGTATCAAATGATGTAGCAAACCTAGAATAAGAAGAAGAAAAACTCCCAAGAAATTAGGTGGTGAAACTAGTTCATTCCTTCTATAATTTTGAAAAATATGAAAATTTTCTACTAGGGAGTCCAACCTAGATAGAAAATCCACAATAGTTGTAGAAGTAAAAACAAAATTATTTTGATAATTAACTCCATTAACCTTTCTAATGTGGTTTTTATGTTGATCCCAAAATGTATTTTGCATAAATATACAATAGGAGTCACTCAATCAACATCCTTTAGAGGTAAATTTAAGAGTCAAGAACATTCCAAAAAATTATGTTAGGTCCATCACAAAATTTCTATTTTGGACCTTTATTAAGAATAAATATGCTAGAGATGATACTCCTCCAAATATAATATCCTTTGGGTAAATCATTTTCAATCAACATGTCACTCTCTCTACCATACAATTATTTTTTGCAAGTGATTTAATTCCATTATTTCTCTTTGTTAATAATTTTGCAAGTATTTTTATCATTGATAGTAAGGTTAAAATACTATATCCTTCATAAACCAATCCACCTTTACTTTTGGTTGAAAATTCAATCCCATCCCACTAAATGTGATACATTTATTTATTCCATGCTAGATGAAAGAAAGGTTTACTAATGTTTTTCAACCTTTTCAAAAAATTTAGTAAGCATCCAAAGCAAGCTCATACAATAGAGTAGAGCTTTTTGAAGAGAAGCTTTGATCAGTTAGAGTCTACCTACTTAGCATATAAGATAAATTTTCCATCTTTTGATTTTATACTAAAATATATCGAATAAAGAGTCAAGAACAAACCCATCAAAGAGTGGTAAACCACATACAAAATGTTAGCAATATTTTTCTATCTCTACAAAGGACTATTTCAAAATAATATAGCACTCTTTGGAAGACTATTTTTTATCTTAAAGCTTTCTCATAATTTGACAAAAATTTCTTAAGCTCCTTTTATTTTGAAAATAAAGCTTCACAAGTGATAATAGTATCATCCACAAACTGTTAGTGAGAGATTGGGGCACTAGTAGAAGTATATTTAATGTATTTCAATCTATCCTAAAAAACTAATCTCTAATGGGTTCTCCCCAAAGCTTCTAGCATACTAACAAACAAGAAATTAGAAACTAGATCACCTTGATAGATTACTCTTGATATTTTTAAAAAAAGAAAGGAATATGATTGAAGATGAGAGAAAATTTTGGAGTAGAGATAGATTCAATAATAATTTTGGAGTAGAGACAATGTCTCTCAATTTTTTATTGCATTTCTTAATTTATCAATATTACTAGTCACATGGTGAGTAACACTTAAATTGATGATATAAACATTATTATTTTTGACATATTTGAAAAAATTAACTGATCAAACCCCTAATAGCCATGCCATTAAGGATTGTCAAACATATCTTTTAAAACGCACACAAACTTCAAACTGTGATGGACATTTTGGACACCCATTTAAGGGTTTTAAAACATATCAAAAGATTAACATAGGTTACTTTGAGAAATGATGCTCAAAACCGGTTTGGCAGTGTAACTATTAGGCCTAATAGGCTTTGCTCCAACTAGGGCTTATTGGTTTTACTATTCCCAAGTTCATTTTCTCACAAAAAACACTTCAAAAAACCTTTAATGAGCCTACTTATGCTTAAAGATCCATCAAAAGACCCTTTTAACTAATTCTTTATCAAACCCTAAGTTATAACTACCATGACTGTTTTGTTTCTTGACTGTACATAGATTTTCTAGGTTAGGGAATCAAGATATTTGGTTGAAAATAGACTTTATGGCTTAGGAATACTTTAGAATACATAAAAAGATCCTACACACCCATTTTTCAGAAGCTAACAATGCATTAAAATGGAGAAATGCACTTTTTAAAACTTATTGATTATCCTAAACAGGGTTTTGGCAGTTTCTGAAAAAATCACAATAATCTACTCAAATCCTCACCAATTTGCATGAAACAAAGACTAAAAGGAAGGTGATTGAAGAATATTTCACTTACAACCAATTAGAAACTATTTCCTGCATGTATGGGGCCATACACAACAAAAATACACATATTTTTTTGAGAAAAAATGAATAAAATAGTGGTTTCATTCATTAAAATTCTTATCTCCAATCACCCATACTTGTTCAAACATACAAATTCTCTTTTAAAGGAATTTTAAATTGACTCTATAACTTCTAACTACCTTCTATCGCCTCAGAACTAAAATGACCCTTCATCTTCCAAAGTTTGCCTATTTTTGCCATTTTTGCAAGCTTTACAACTTTTACATTTTTTGATTGACAACTTTTCACCTTTTAGCAATTTGACACAAAATAATTAAATTTGACCCTCCTAATGACTTCACTAAAAGGAAAATGACTTAAATGATCTAAGTACAATATAAGGACCACAAAATTGAAGCAAACTCCAAAAATTTCATGATGGAGACATGATGCCCCTACATCAAAATTGTTCATGAATTCCACCATCTTCTTTAATATCTACATCAACAATTATTTTTCTTATTCACCTTTGTTTATATCTTTCCTCTTCTTAAAAAATTTATGCTCAAATGATTGAGATGATTGCAATAATCATAAAACTTTCCTTTCTTGTGTTCATCATTATCCATAATAGGACATCTTCTCCATTGAGGGTTCTCATCCTTGAATTTAGAGGCAAGAAGAAAATTGTCAATTCAACTTCATCATCTTTATTAAGAATTTATCCATGTTGATTTTCCATTCAATGTGAGTGGTGTTGAAATTATAAAAAAAAATTCAAAAAATTAGTCAGAGTTATGAATATTATATCTTTATCAACTAAAATATTCATTTCATTATTTAGATTATTCAAAATACCCTTGAAATTTGAGAGATGTTTAGCTACAAATACATCCAATTGTATAATTGATTTCAAGGCATGTTTTCCCTCACATCATTGTTATGATTTAATATTATGGTGGCTGCATCCCAATCCCCCTTTTTTTATGTCTTTGTTCCACGTATTTCTTTAAATGGACCTCTAATAGAAAATTTTATCAAAGATAGGGCTTATGATTTCTTGTCAAAATTTTCATGTAGATGACCATTGTGGTATGTCATGTTCTAGTTCCACTGATGATGGATGGGAGATTTGACAAAAGAAAAAAATATTCTAATGATCCTATTGTCCATAATTGTTAGCACCATTCAACTTAATGTAGATATCACCCAATATATTGTTCATCATTCTACAAAAAAATCTTCTAAAAAAATTGCTTGATGGCCAAAAATTTTATTTGGTTTTATATTATATTAAGACAAATCCTTAATAGAAATATTTGCACAAACTCCTCTTTACTTTAATATTTATTAATATACCAAAGAGTTATCTTTATTTAAAATCATGAATTTATGTGCTTTAATTATGGACTTATATTAATAATGCCTGATTTAATGAAAAAATATCCTATAAAAATATCTCATAGTCTATTAAATTTAACAATAACCTTTGTGGTCAATGACACAACCTTAGTTTTATATCAGTTCTTCAAATTCACGTAACCTTTCAAAAAGTTTTGAATACATTTTCTCTATATCATATTTTATGAATTCCACAATCCTTTTAAATGAACAAAATATATAAATGGATACATCTCTACATAATTGAGTTGTACCACTATAAAAAATTCGCAAACATTCTAATTAAATAGAATGTATATTTTTAAAAATTACGCGCATAATAATTCCATAATGTCTAAAACATTCTAATTAAATTTATATTTTTAACAATTACGTGCTTAATAATTCTATAATGCTTAAATCATAATTTTACGTTTTTGCAACATATTTTACTTTTTCTTGCTAACTTCAGTAGGGAGAGGAAACCGTAGTTGAGCATCCTGACTTCGTGCTTCTCAAAATTCTACATGGAAATTTCAAATCACTCCCAATTTTTTACAGCAGCTTACATAACAAGTCCCTGCTTAAAACTAAGGTTTCAAGGCCACATCATCAAATATGATGCCACATCAACATGCTTTTTGTCAAGGTGTCCAAAAAGGCCCAAAAAAAAGTGAGATTGATACTTGTGCACTAAATCATGTTTTATTAGTGTGTTAATGTGGCATCACATGATTTGTTGTTTTTTAAATCTAAGGAATACATTTCATTCAATTATGGGTAGTCATAATCAACAATAACAATTTTAAAGTCACAACTATTGGTCCAATATTATTAAAAAATATTGGACAATAAATCAACAAATGTTATAACAACGATTGGAACATGTTGAAATACTAGATCCTCTCCCCTATGTAATATCCTTTCTCTTTGCACATCTCACTTCTCGTGCATTCACTGCCCTTATTAATTTTTTCATGCATATTTTCTTCCATTCTTTTTATTCTATTCCTCACTCATGTCATTATTCTATCCCCCCACATATTCTTTATTCTCCTATATGATTATGGACAATTTTCATTTAAAATTTTGTTTATCTCATCATTTTGAAAATTTTCTTCTATCCTCTATTACTTTTCATTTTATGATTATTAATTTATTTTTTATTTAATAAATAATTTTGAATTTATTGACTTCTTTTAAAATTATACACTATGATTTGTTTAATTTTCAATCCTTTTATAGATTTTTGGAATTTGGTAATGATCCTTTCTTTCTATTTTAGAATTATTTTATTTTTCTTCTCTTTTTGATGATGAATTAAAGATTGTGATTTGAGGCATTCATACAAATAAAGCTATACATCATTTTTTATGAAAGACGTATTAATTTATGTCATTCTATAATTTTATAGAGATGGGCATTTCTCTAAGTATGATATGAGAAAGTAATTTGATAGTCAAAACTTTTTTTTGGATATAGGAAAGACTATTCAAATGATTCCAACTACTAGCATCATTTTATATAACTAATGCTTAAACATCATCTATTTTATTAGCAAAATTTCAATTTTGATCAATTATTTTTGTTTTTAAAAGTGAAGTCACAAACAGAGGACTTCATCTCCAACATAAACACCACCAGAATTTGAATCTTAATGACAGAAACAAAACCACCACATTTAACTATCACTATACCAATACCAACCAATTTTGATCAAGTTAACAATTAAATACAATAATATTTAAATAAAATGATAATCTAAAGTATAAAATAATTTATTTATTTTATTGATATGATGCAAATAAATTACATTAAAAAAGGCAACCAGGGTAGTGCAGAATAATACTTGCCTTGACAGTGAAGCGTGATGCGAGGGTTTGCCAGTAAATTGATGGAGGAGGAGTTTTGTTTGCAGCCGCCAAGCGACTCTTCCACCCGATAGTACATATTCGATGACCTTATTGCCGTGTGTATATTATTTTTCCTTAGGAACGATTCTGCTTATCAGCACTAAATGTGGCATCTCCCTATTCGTATTCGTATTCAGTATTCGTGTTTACACCAGAGATAAAATGGTCGTCCATGGAGGGCTGCGAATTGATGTTGCGCTGGATTCGTATTCTGCACTGAGGAAAAGGGAATTGTGAGAGAATATTTCTTTTTAACATTTTTCTTTAATGGAATTTGACGTTTCCTTCCGCCATTATTCCCCGCACAAATCGATAAAGTGTCGCAGATAAATGGGATACGATCCTATCTTTGAATGGGAGTAAAGTTGATTGATTTATTGAAACAGAACTTTACGAAGATAAAATTTAAGGAGATAAAAAATTCTCCACCACGTTCGGCCCATCGCTTATATTTGTTCTCCTCGCGCATCTTCCATTCGTGCCCTTACTAACTTTTCCGTGCATATTTTCTTATACACCATTCATGTTTGTATTCCCTATTCCATCACTCCATTCATGTTTATTCTTCGTATGAGTGCGAGGAATCAGCTTTATATGCGCTATTAGCTTTATTTACTTTTCTCTTTAAGAAAAGAATGAGTATGGTCAGGTATATGTAAAAAACTCTTCTTTATCTCCCTTTTAATTTTATATTTGTGGAATGGTTATATTGTTATGTTTATTCCGAAAGAATAGTTATAGTATATATGTATATTAAATTATTTTGAAATATATATATATATATATGATTTTATCTTCTATCTTATTTAAATTTACATACATCTTAGTACATTACTAAATTATATATTCATTATACTTATTCATATATGCATATTTCAACATACATGTAAACCACTTAGATATGACTATTTGCCTACCTAGAGTTATTCTAAAGTCTTCAAGTTAGTCCTATTGCTATTAAGTTAATGTCTTAACTTGGAAAAAAAAAAAAATCAGATTTTATTTAATTCTTTACCATTATGCAAGATATCATGAGAGGACTAAACACATGTTTGTGTCATTTGATGTTATTTTCTTACTTTTAAGAGCATTTAATTACATCTATTTCACATCTCTAATCTCTAAAACATTATTTTTTGATGTATGTTTGTGTCATGGAAACATGTTGGATAGTTGCTCCCTAGATGAAAGGAAAATATTTCTCAAGGTTTGTATAATAATGTTTAAAGTCACTTGAGTAATCTAGTAGGTGAGTGGTTTGATTGTCTCATTCAAGGGGCTCTAGAAAAATGAAGAGAAAGAACACACATTCTTATTTTATATAGTTCAATTTCAAAACTTAATTGATTGCCCAATTTGTAAACTCATGAATTTATAATCCCAAATATTCAAAACCGTTAATTTCTAATAAATTTAAACAATAAAATTGAATGCTAGATTAAGTCTAACATAAGATATAAAGATTACAAAAGGGAAATTAAGGGATGAAAATAATTAGTTGAACCTATATTGTTTTACTCTTAAAGCCAATTCTATAAGAAGACAAATATATTGTGAAACTATTTTTCCTTGATCAAATTATATGAATTTATGAACACACTACATCTTTTAAGGATCAATGAGATGTGAAAGAAGTAGCCTTTCATCACCTGATTTTGGGACACTTTGGGCATAAAAAGTATTATTTATTAATTTGGTTGGGTAGTTTAATGCTTAAATATTATCTTTGGGAATGAATTGGAGCCAAATTTTTGTAACCAATATTTTATTTATTGGCTCAACATCTTATTTTGGTGGTGTTGTTAGCTACACATTTAATGTACTTAGAAATCCAAAAAAATGAAAATTGGAAAAATCCAACTCCCTAAAGTTGGAATTTAAAATATTTAATGATGTAAATTAATATTGGGCTCAAAATAAAATGCTCATGTGCTATTGGAAAATTAATTGGGCACCCAAACATGTTGCAGGAGAGGTTACATATAGAAGGGAGTTACATTCTTGCATGCATCTTTTTTTTCTAGAATAGAGGCAGTGGATTACAGGAGGTTTTGGAGGCCATATTGGAGTAATTTCAATACTTAATTGGTAGCTCCATAAATGAGGAATTTTAATGCCTAAGAGCTGGAAAGAAGAAAACTTGATGAAGGGGTGTAGAAGTGAAGTTGTAGGCAAAGGTTGTGAAGGAAGATACCAGTAACAAGTTGATTGTTGCAAAAAATTTAGAGGTGAATTTGTAGGTATTTGAGGCTAATTTGAGTTAGCTATGTTTTGATTTTGTATTTCTCAAAATGAAAATTTTAATAGATTTTACAATGTTAATGAAGATTTGATTTTCTCAAATGTTATTGAAGAAGAATGGAAAATAATTTACATTGGGTTTTTATTTGCATATGCTTACAATTGGGAAATGAGGGTGTATGTAGTGTTATGGCTGCTTGGATGGGTTGTCTGAAAAGATCCCCCATCCTTGTACTGCATGAAATAAAAATCATGTTATTTACTCCCACAAAATTTGGGCAAGATAAATATTTCTTCTCAAAATTTGACAAGCAAGCTATTGACAAAAAAAATTCATAATCAAAATAATCTTTGACATGAAGCACACCTTGAATTCATTGGATACAAAAGAAATTATGAGTAAAAGAACAATACATCATGATTCATGATTCATGACTAGAAAAATACAAGAAACTTGAGAAGAAGAGAATATAAAACTAAAAATCAATATTAATCAAATTCTTATCCCAATAGTTTCCAATTCCTTTAGAAGGTCATGTTTATACATGTATATTATCTTGGCAATAATTTAAATATATTTCTATCCAATCTAACTATATAATTAAAATTTTAAATAATGAACAATTATACAAGTCCTCTATTAAAATAAAGAAATTATTATTTTAATATTAAACAGTTTAATTTATCTACTTGCTAACATTTTTCAAGGAATATGATTTTTTCATAAAACTTTATTTAGAAATAATCTCAATTCCTTAGCATTTTGTTGTTCATAATCATCTTTGAACTTATCTAAATTATCCCTAAATTTAGTTTCAGAGTATATTCTCATTTTTTTTTTAAGTCTTTGTAAAAAAAATAGAAAGAACTCCTGGTTGTCACAACAAAGTATAGGAATTTAATAAAAATTATCCTAGTGTAAGACTAATATAGTGATTGAAACAAAGAGAAAGAGAGGTGCACCAAAATGGATTAACAAAATGATGCACCTAATTCTGCTATGTGTTTCACTCAATTACAAGGGGTATAATCCATAAATGAATATTAGAAATCAAACCTAACCAATATAGTAATCAAAAGGAAGGTTTAAGAGGGCCAAATGTTGTGTACCTGTTGCAAAAAGTGTTTTTTTTCTGTCAATGAGGAATCATTCGCCTAGTGGCAAATGGGTCCTAGATAGGGTTATGGAAAAATGCTTTTTGGGTTCTATTCTTCAATGCCCACTCTCCTAGATCCTAGTTGGAGATTGGTGGAAACTTGGAAACAAATTATGTAGCTTATTTTTCATGATCTTGCAAGAAACGTGACAACTTTTGACAACTTTGAAAACTTTTTCTCTCCAATTGATCTTCAACGTAAAACTTACAATTGCACATCAAAGGAGAAGAAAAAAATATTTTTTTGTAAGGGAATAGGGGATACCTTGTTCAAACCCCATTTTGGTAATTAAACCTTGAAATGAAACAATGCATAGCGAAATTATGAATGAACAACATGTAATGTAACAACTCGCCAACCCTTGTTGAAACCTTAGATTGTGAATCTGAAACATAGCATGAAATAGTCTCAATGAGTGTAGATCTTGATCATAAGCTTGACATAAGATAATGACTTTGAACACTTGAAATTGATCACTAATGCTACATCATCAGATTAGGTCAACAACATACATGAATTTGACGTCATGATTAGTATCATGATTGTTGCAATAAAATTCAAGAAATCTACCTCTGAATGCCTTAGAAATGCTCTTGAATGCTCTTGTGAAAGTACTCTTGATTGCTCATAAAATTCTAGGTTGCTTAGCTTGAGAATCTAGGTAAAAACATAGTGAAATAACCTTATATTTATTCATAACTGGAGATTAATTCCTGAAATTCAAATAACATAAGCCAACATCTAATATTGAATTTGAAATCATTAAAATACTACAAAAAACATATTCCAAGGGGGGGTCCTAGGGTTACGTGCAAGGACCCATTCGCTATAGGGTGAATGGGTCCTAGTACACTTAACTAGGACACAGTTCAGGGGATGTTAAATGTTATGTAAAATTAGGGTCCTAGGACCTAGTGAGGAAACATTCACTAGGTGGTGAATGGGTCCAAGATCATTAACCTAGGACACACTTTGTAAAATTAACTATTGTGTAATATCATTTATGCATGTTGTGCTTTATCCCTCAGAATCTATAATTAATTAGGCTTGCATTTGAATTAAAGGGTCCAATTAAGCTCAATTAATTAATAAGGCCTTAGATTAATGTGAAAGTGTAAAGATACACTTTACAACACTCTAAATAAGGCACTATTAAGTATATTTTATTAAGAAGGGTCCTAAACTTAATGTGAATGTATAAAAAACATTACAACATTAAATCAAGTCACAATTAACCTCATTTTAATATTAATTATTCCAAAATTAAGTGTGAAAAAGGGATACCTTTTTCCACATTATATTTTACCCCCCACTTTAGTGAGAGTATGACCCCATAGCAAGCTCACACTAAAGTAGACATTAAAGACACTTATATATGTATCAATGACAAAGATACACAATCATACACCATCAAAGACCAAGAAGAAAAGGGAGGTGGATCAAGCCTCGACTGTCCAACACGATGTGAAACATATCTCAACTATTTGTCCAAGAGAATGGGAAGGATCAAGCTTTTGTTGTCCAATGTGATGTGGAACACATCTCAGCTATTTGTCCAAGAGAAAAGGGAGGATCAAGCTTTGACTGTCCAACACAATGTGGAACATGTCTCAGCTTTTTTTCCAAGAATGTCAACAAGAAAAACTTGATGTCCACTATGCAAATGATAGGTGTGTTCACTCTAGGGTAGTGGAACCTAAGGCCATCCACTAGATGAGTATCCCTCTAGGAAGGTGGCTTAGTGTAAAATTCATACCTATGTGTTAGCTCTCACTATACTTACCATACCAAAGCTATCCCTCTAATAACTCTGATAGGGTGCCACTCACATTCCCATCTCGTGCTTAACAAGGTGTGTTATGATAAGATCCAATGAACATGTCAAGGCTCTATAAGCAAGCAACGTGTATTATGCTAGGTGGCCTTGAATCAAGGTTGCATTCTTCACAAGGTCAATAAGTTGTGTTATGCCAAACACTTATGAAAATCAATGCTAGTAAATGTATTTTGTTCAAAGGGATTTTGCTTCATTTGTGTAAGGTCTAATTCTTAGGGATCATTGTGCCTAATGTCTCCAAGAGAGGGAAAGTAAAGAGTAAATGTTTCACAACTTAGGGAATGCAGTGTGTCGCATCAAGCCACTAAGAGGAAAGTCATACACTAAGAAATGTCACACTCTTGAAGGACATAAAACCTAATGACACCACCAAGAAAAGGATGGATCACAAGAAAAATGAAAATCGCACCATGAAATATTCAAAAATGTTGAAGGATATCATTGATGTATGCCCCCACTTTAAATAAGTTGTTAACACCATTGTTGTAAGAAATTGCTTTAAAGTACCCAATGTTTACTCCTAAGACATGTTAACTCTCCTCAGAAAACCCTATGCCAAGACATATGTTTCCAAAATAAAGCTACACCATGAAAAAGGAGAGGGGTTTCCCCAAAAAATACATAAGGGATCTATGGATTCAGGGTTAGTATTTCTTTGCTACAATGTTGATTTTAGAGCTCAAAAATGTCATCATTCCCCAAATTCTCATAGAACTAAAAGAATTACACAAAGAGTAGAAATGAAGAAAAATCCTTTCAGGTCAAAATGGAAGATACCTAAATGTCTTGACAGCTTCTGTCATCCCCAACATGAAAACACAAGGAAAGCAAAAAGATAAAATGTTTATGATAGAGAAGAATGTAGATACATATAGAGGAATACACAAAGAGAGAAAGAGACAGAGAGAGATACATCAAATGAAATAGCATGAGGGATCACATTGTTCACATGCAATCACATAAAGAAACATGGAAAAGAAAACAATGCAAAGGACTAGTAAGGCACATGTGATTCAGCCTATAGTAGGTCGTCTACATCCCAATATTGATCTATATATATATAGAAGGCGGACAACTAGCCAAAGGGACAATGGAAAATGTTGAAACTAGGACAAGGTTATCTAACCCCTTGTCCCCAGTAAGTGAAAAACAAGGGTGAGTCGAGGTAGGTGATGAGAATGAGATTCTTCCAATAAAGATAATGATTTGTGATGAATGTATAACATGTAATAGTGAGAATTTTGTGACCCTACAGCTATTGCATGGCAAGGAGCAAGATACATGCACTAAGGGATTTTTTTCATGTAAAACTTCTTGAGTATTTTTTCAAATCATGGCACTCATTTTATTTTAGGAAATGCACTAAATGTACCAAATTTAGCTTAATTTGGTCAAACTTATTTTTTTTGAAATTTGGAAATGCACTAAATGTACCAAATTAAGCTAGATATAATGAAATTGACAAAACAAAAACTCAAATAACTAAAAAAGAAATCTTATCTAGCAACAAATAGAAGCACACAAATGAAGATTTTAATTTCCATAAAAGTAGATTAATGCCTGATCAAGGACTCATTTGCGCTATGGTGAATGGGTCCTATACTAGGTTTTTGAAACTGATTTTTACAAATTTTCAAGTGTTTTCCAATGATTTACATATTCATGTTTGTAACAATAAATTTTAGTTTGATTTTCTGTAGAGTGCAATATGAAATTTAAGTACAAAATGTAACAAAATGATGAGCTAAATGACCTAGTTTGATATGCAATTTTGTTTTCACTTTTCAAATTCACTTTAATATGATGTAAATGATTTAAAAGATGACTAATTTTATTTTTATTTTTCAGATTTAAAGAATGCAAACAATGCAATCCTAAAAACCTCAGATGAGACGTAAATTTGAATGCAAAATAGATTCCCTAAATGAGATATAATTCAATGCAAATGAATGCCAATGTGACGTAAATCAGGGAGGCAGTCAATTCCCATTCACAATTTAAGTCCTTTGAAACAACTTTTCAACCATCAAAAGTCTATTTCATAGGTTTCCCTCATAATCACTTTGCTTGCCTTATAAGTCTGCCAACTTAGTTTCTTGGACCTATCTTACAAACCAAATATCAAGCCCACCAACCAATTTGATTTTTAGACACCCTTTAACATCTTACAAATCATATCACAAAAGAAACATAGGTCACTTTGGAACAACCCCTCCAAAATCATGCAACTACGATGTCCTTGACCTCAATTAAGTCACTTTAACAAAGCATCGCCCACTCAAATTCCTTTCCAACCCTAAATCTTCATGGAAAGTCACTTACCAGTCTACAAAACCTCCAAATCCACAAGTTTTGATCAAGTAATCACTTCCTATGACACCAAAACATGTAGCCCTCACTTTATGCCATTCCAAAGGGTGGTGTTGCCACAATAATGGGTTACACTTTTTGGGACATCCTGATTTTTGCCTGAAATCACATATTTTTAGAAAATACAATGATTTAAGACTTTAAAGGTTCCATTTAAATGATTTTAATTAAAGAGTGATTGATCAAACCCCCTTAGATCAAACCCCCTTGGATAGAACCTTGTTAGATTTAAACCATATACCTATAATCGAGTCTCCTCTACACCTATCAAAATGCTGATAAAAAACCATTTTTGATTTACCTTTTGGGTCACCAAATGAATTCATTTAATTTTTTTGTTTTTTAAGCAAGTATCCCTTATTATAAGCTTCCCAAAAAGTATAATTTTAAATATGTTTAATTTGATTATTATATTTATTTTTTATTTCCTGTGAATGTAGGATTTTCAATGAACATCATGTTCTTTGTTTCACACATACGAAAAAATAGAAAAATAGAGAAAAAAATTCTATAAAATACATATGCACTAGGTATTGATGTCCTTATTCCAACAGAAAAAGAATAAGTTAATTCAAATGAATACAAAAAAAGTTATGCAGGCCGAAGTACACCTCTGTCCAAATTATAATTACTCTGACTTGGAAAATTAATTAAAAAAAAATTATGCAACAAAAAATAATGAAAAAGTATCCATGCACTAGATATTGGTGTGAAAATTTTGTATTTTAAAAATTAGAATTGTATCCTGTCTATTAAAAAAGTTATGTAGTCTGAAGTAAACACCACTTTTTTAAAATGTCAATTAGTAGAAAAAATAAGTTATTAAAAATTACATAAAATGATTCACAATTTTTTTTTTAATTTTTTTTTTAAAATATAATTAGAATCTACACAAAAGATATAAAAAATAACTAGTTTGATTCATCTTCAAATTCTTAATGGTTTAGCTAATATAGGTGTAAGAAAGTGAATATCTGGTGAAAAATCCTAATTTTAATGTCAAGTTTGGCAAAAAAATGTAACCCATTATTGTGGGATCAGGTTTATTGAAAACCAATGGACCAAGATTCTATATAGCTAACCAAGGCCTCAAACACCTTTAGTTATGTCTGCACATGCTTGAAAGTTCATCAAAATTTTCTTCCCCCAAGAGTTTCTACAATTTTCCTCCTCTAACCATCAAATTTCACTTAAAATACATAGTTTCACAACTAGGGCATCATGCCCAAGCACTCAAATTTCCTCCCCTGCCCTTCCAAAGCCTCAAACACTTCATTATATTCCTTCTCATGCCAAATCAATCATCTTCCAATATTTCCTAAGATAATTTCACCAAACCCCAACATCTAAACTCCATTTTTTGAGCTAAAATTCACCCAATTTCTTTTGGGACAGCCATTAAAAACACTCCTAAACATTTTCCCTACTCCTAAATCTTATTCTTAAATATAATCCTACCATTTTGGACTCATTCCACTAAGCCACAGTAGAAAAAATAGGTGGAATGAGTCATTTATTCATTTTTAGTCTTCAAACCCTTATGGCTGGCTATACAAACCCGCAGTCAATAATTTGACAATAAAATTCTTAAAAATCAATGAATTTCCTTCACTCCAAAGCAAAAGAAAAGATAACACCTATCTCTACCAATTGAAAAATCTTTCAGAACATAATACTTCAGTATGGCCAAGTATAATAGTTTGCAACAGAAAAATTCAATGAAACACAAAGAATTTCAAGAGAAATCAGGGAATTTTTATTGTTTTTCCTTCACAAAAACTTTAACATCCTCTTCCTTCAAGTTACCAAAATATTTATAACTTAAAAAACCTATGAAAACATCTCTAATTTCCCTTTGAATTCCCATGACCGTTGGGCTTCTTCAAGTTTACATTTTTGCACTTTTTTGCAATTTTCATTTTTACAACATTTTGCAATGTTTGCCAATTTTGCAAATTAAAATATGCTACCCCCTAAAATACCTCTTTCAAATTCTTTAAGACTCAAAACATCTAAAACTAACTTAATAAAGTCCTTATTCACAAGAATTTTCAAAATGGGCTAGGTGCCTCTATACCATACAACCGTCCTTGAAACTTTTCCAAGTCCCTTGGAAATTGTGTTGTAGCTAGTCCACCTCTATATAATCCATTCATATAACTTATAAAAGCTATTTCACCTTCCCACTAATTCAATAGTGTTGATGTACATTGTTCCTTGAACTAGTAACCTTGTTGCCACCTTGATAGTATCCTATCCCCACAAACAGACCTATCATATGTCCTCTTAGATTTCCCTCATCAGGAACCGGTGGTAAAATTTTATTTACACCCATAAACATGCCTTCTTCATTCTTATCTTGGAATTTTCCTTTCCTAACCCCTATTGTATACTTGAATTCATTTGTTTTTTTTTTACTCTCAACTTGTTTCCTTTGTCTCTTCCTCTCTACCTCTTTCACCATGTTCTTTTCCTCAATAATCTTTGTCTTATCAATCCCATAAACCAATATTCCATTAGTCTCAATAGCCTCTTTCTTGATAGCACGTGACTACCACTTCACCTCATTTTCTCTCAAAGGACATATCACTATCCCTACCACAATCCTATCATACTTTTCTAAGAAATCTTGCACCTTCATGGTCAATTCATCGTTCACCTTCTCTTGACTTGTGTTGGTCATCATCTTCTCATCTTTTCCTTTCAACTTTGCTTCACTTTTTAAACTTTCCTTTGGTATCAACACATCATTTTTTCTTCTATCTACTATCCTAGCAGCTTCAAGCTTTGAAGTGGTTGCCACCTATCATGCCTTCCTTCCTCCATGTTTACAAACTCTTTCTTTCCAATCATTATCACTTTTTCTGCCTTATCCTTTGCTTTATCATCCTCCTACAATGGTGTTAGTGTGAAGGTAACACCATCCTTTTCAATCTGATATGTGTTATTTCTTCCACCATAAAGTGAATGCTTATCAAATTTCCATGGCCTTCCAAGCAATAAATGGCAACAATCCATTGGTAAAATATCACAAAGAAAGTTCTATCCTTATAGCCATCAACTTGAAACTCAACTTATGCTTGTTCATTCACCCAAGATGATTTATATGGTGTTTCATGGGGAATTCTTTCTAACTTCAACTTATCAACCATTTCACTTGACACCATGTTATCAGTAGAACCAAAATCTATCACTACTCTACATACCTTTCTTTTGCATTTGTAGGTGTTCTTGAAAAATTGTCTTCTTTGAGCCATCTCCTTCTCCTTGGATGTTTGAAGTGATGTTCTTCTCACCATCAAAATTTCCCCAAATTTTGGAGCAACAACTTGATTAGTAGAGTTTACACTCTTACAATCTTCCTCGTGCGCCAACTGATTCCTTCTTTCACCACCATGAGAACTAGATGTTTGTCCTTCACTACACTACCATGCTTGATGTCCAAATTGTTTACATTGGTAGCATATTCTTGTGAATTTATTGGAACCTATTCCTTGTCCACCAAATCTGCCCCTAAAGCTTGTTCTTCCACCTCTAGATCCACCTCTGTGATCAACAACTTATTCATGCGCCTTGCTTGAGTTTTCTTGACTTTCTTGTAGCTTCCTTGGAGTGGTAAATGTGCCTCTTCCTCTTGAATGGATTCCTCTACCTCTTATTTTTTTATCTTGATTTCCTTTTAGTTTCTCTTCAGCCCTTATTGCCATCTAGTAGCATTCTTCAATTATCCTTGGGTTGTGCAAACTCAACTCATCCTGGATGTGAAACCTTAGGCCACGAAGATATTTAGCCACCTTTTCTACTTCATCAACCATGTGACCTTCCCTTATGCTTAACTTATAAAGCTCATTAGTATAAGTTTTCACATCCATTTCCCTTTGATTCAAATCTTGAAGCTTCTTAGACATTTGAATTGCATATCACTTGGTAAAATCTTACCTTTCAATTTAGCTACCATTCTATCCCAGGAAACAATTTTTTCCTTACCTTTCCTTCTCCTTTCAGCTTGTTCATAATCCCACCATACTAGTGCATGCCCCTTCAATTTGGTTCTTTCTATCTTCACCTTTTATTCATCAGGTACATCCCCACATTCAAAGTAGTTTTCCAAAGCTACAATCCAATCTAACAATTCTTCATTATTAAGATTACCATCATACATATGAAAATCAATTTTTACCTTGTGCTTATTTCCTTTAATAACTACCTTCAATAGCTTGGCCATCCTTTGGTCTTTAGGATTCAATTCTTCTTCCACATCTTCATACTCTTCTTCCTCTTCCTCTTTAGTGTCACTTTCATCACCTACAACTGGTCACACCTCTTTTCTAACCTATTTCAACACTTTCCAATCTTTCCACCAACCTATTTTGTAGTTCCTTCAACTTCTTGATCTCCCTCTCAGTCTTCTCTTCCATTTCTTGAATCTTCCTTGCTATATTGTTACCCTTAGGAGGTATTTTGACTCTTCAACTTCTCAATTTTCACCCTCAAATGATCTACAGCCTAAGCTCTAATGCCAACTAATGCGGAGCAAGGAAGCATTCAATTCCTAATCATAGTTTAAGTCCTTTGAAAAAACTTTTCAACCATCAAAAGTCTATTTAATAGGTTTCCCTCATAATCACTCTACTTGCCTTGTAGGTTTGCCAACTTAGTTTCTTGGTCCTATCCCACAAACCCAATCTCAAACCCACCAACAAATAGTATTTTTAGACACCCTTTAGCATCTTACAAATCATATCACAAAAGCAACATAGGTCACTTTGGACCAACTCCTCCAAAATCATGAAAATATTATGCCCTATACCTCAATTAAGTCACTTTAACAAAGCATCACCCACTCAAATTACTTTCCAACCCTAAATCTTCATGGATAGTCACCAATCTACAAAAACTCCAAATCCACAAGTTTTGATCAAATAATCACTTCCTATGACACCAAAACATGAAACCCCCACTTTATGCCATTCCAAAAGGGTTTATTGAAAACCACTATTCTAGGATTCTACATAGCCAACCAAGGCCTCAAACACCTTTATTTATGTCTACACATGCTTGAAATTTCATCAAAATCTGCTACCCCCAATATTTTCTATAATTTTCCTCCTCTAACCATCAAATTTCACTCAAAATACATAGTTTGACAACTAAGGCATCATGCCCAAGCACTCAACTCACCTCCCCTATCCTTCCAAAGCTTCAAAAACTTCAATATATGCTTTCTCATGCCAAATCATTCATCTCCCAATCTTTCCAAATACAATTTCACCAAACCCCAACATCTAAACTCCATTTTTTAAGCCAAAATTCACCCAATTTCTTGTGGGACATCAACACAAAACACTCCTAAACATTTTCCCTACTCATAAATATTATTCCTAAATCTAATCCTACCATTTTGGACTCATTCCATTGAGCCATAGTAGAAACAATAGGTGGAATGAGTCATTTATTCATTTTTAGTCTTAAAACCCTTATGGTTGGTTGTACAGACGTACAGTTAGTAATTTGACAATAAAATTCATAAAACTGAAAGAATTTCCTTCACTCCAAATCCAAAACAAATATAACATCTATTTCTACCAATTGGAAAATCTTTCATAACATAATACTTTTGTACTGTACCAAGTATAATAGTCTACAATAGAAAAATTTAATGAAACACACAAAATTTCAAGAGAAATCAAGGGATTTTTATCATTTTTCCTTCACAAAAACCTTCAACAACCTCTTCCTTCGAGTTACAAAAATAATTAAACCTTAACCAACCTATTAAAATGGCTCTAACTACCTTTTTAATACCCATGACCATTGGGCTTCTTCAAGTTTACATTTTTGCACTTTTTTTGCAATTTTCATTTTTACAACATTTTGCAATATTTGCCAATTTTGCAAATTGAACTACACTACCCCCTAAGATACCTTTAAAGAGACTCATTAAATTATAAAATGGTCTATATGACCTTATTCAAAGTCTTCAAGACTCAAAACATATAAAACTAACTTAACAAAGACCTTGCTCACAAGAATTCTCAAAATGGGCTAGGTGCCCTTGCACCACAATGAATGCAAGATCTAAATCTAGGATAAAAAGGACTCCTAAAATCAGAAAACTATAATTTTCAAAAGATCCAAGTACTCCAAAATTAAAAAATTAAAAATGCACCAAAATGGATTAACAAAATCATGCACCTAATTTAGCTATGTGTTTCACTCAATTATGAGTGGTATAATGCATAAATGAATATTAGAAATCAAACCTAACAAATATAGTAATCAAAAAGGAAATTTTTAAGAGAGTCAAATGTTGTGTACCTATTTCAAAAAGTTCTTTTTTGAGCCTTGTTGAGGAATCATTGGCCCAGTGGTGAATGGGTCCCGACTAGGGTTTTGGAAAAATGATTTATGGGTTCTGTTCTTCAATTTCTGCACTTGTGAATCCTAGTCGAAGACTATTGAAAACCATAAAACAAATTATGTAGCATATTTTTTGTGATATTGCAAGAATGTTAAAACTTTAACAAATTTGACACCTTTTTCTCTACAATTCATTTTCAACCAAAAACCTGTATTCAAACATCAAAGGAGAAGAAAAAATTATTGTTTTGTTAGGGAATAGGGGTTTTCCTTGGTCAAACCCTATTTTAGTAATTAAACCTTGAAATGAAGAAATGTATAAAGGAATTATGAATTAACAAAATGTAATGTAACAACACACCAATCCTTTTTGAAACCTTGGATTGTGAATCTGAAACTTAGCATGAAATGGCCTCAATGAGTGTAGATTTTCATCATAAGCTTGACATAAAATAATTTCTTTGAACATTTGAACTTGATCACCAATGCTACATCATCACATTAGCTCAACAACATGCATGACTTTGGCATGATCATTAATATCATGATTGCTGCAATAAAAATCAATAATTGTGCTTTTGAATGCCTTATAAATTCTCTTGAATGCTCTTGTGAAATTACTCTTGATTTCTCATAAAATTCTAGGTTGCTTAGCTTGAAAATCTAGGTGAAAACATAGTGAAATAACCTTGTATTTATACATAACTTAAGATCAATTCTAGAAATATAAATAACACAAGTCGACATTAGATCTTGAATTTGAAATCATTAAAATAACGCTAAAAACATATTCCAAGGGGGGGTCATATGGTTAATTCAGGATCCATTCACCATAAGATGAATGGGTCCTAGCACACTTAACTAGAACACACTTCAAGGGATGTTAAATGTTATTGTAAAATTAGGGTGCTAGGACCTATTTAGTACCCATTCACCAATTGGTGAATGGGTCTTAGGTCACTAACCTAGGACACACACATTGTAAAATTAACTGTTGTGTAATATCATTTATGAATTTCTATCTTTATCCTTTGGAATCTGCAATTAATTAGGCTTGGATTTGAATTAAAGGGGCCAATTAAGCTCAATTAATTAATAAGGTCTTAGATTAATGTGAAAGTGTAAATTTTCACTTTACAACACCCTAAATAAGGCACTATTAAGTTCATTTTAAAGAAAGGTCCTAAATTTAATGTGAATGTGTAAAACACATTACAACATTAAATCAAGGCATAATTAAGCTCATTTTAATATTAATTATTCCCAATTTAAGTGTGAAAAAGTGATACATTTTTCTACACTACAATGACATATTATAAATTCAAATCTTCATCTTTTGAATTTCCTTTATTCTCGGTAGATTACACAACTAGCAAAGATCAATGAAAAGGAAGATAGATGCTAGTTCCAAGGACACTGACTAAACCACTATAGATAATGCACTTAGAGTTTAATAAATGTGTTTCACCCTTAAGAAAATATTTCTATATAGAGAACATGAAATTCAAATATTTTGACATGTTTGACTTGAGCTCATCACTCACTCATGTGCAATATTAGTATATTTTCAAGTCAAAGAAGTTATTTGGAATTTTAAAAGATTGCTCCCTAAAAAAAGAATAAGTAATTGAGACCCAACTTAACAAAAATTTAATGGTTATGGGATAAACATGAGGCATTCTAGGCTAAACACATAAGGGTATGTGTAGGATCATCATGGAAAAAACATGCCCTTAAGTGGCAAAAAATTTAGAAAAAATAGAGTTAGGCAACTTGACATAAAAATTTGAATAAGTTATATATATTATTTCAAAAATATGTAAGAATAGAATCTGTAGCAAATTGAATTTAGTTTCTAAAATAAGAAGTAGGTGTCTGTCTAACCACCCTAACCATAATAACATGATAATATTTTTTTATAATATTTTAGATATAAGTAGAGGAATCATGTCCTGATGTGATGCATATTTTTTTGTAATTTTTTTCCAAGTAAATAATTAATTATGAATTTTTTATTACAACTTTTTAAAAATATAAAAACTCATATGTTTGAACACCTTAACTTGGTCAAAACTTCATGAAATTCATTTTTTTTAATCCTATAGTATGCAAAGCATAGAATGTGACACATGTTTCGGATTCAAAAAATGTTATAACATTTGAAAGCTATAAAAAATTTTCAATCAACTTATCAATCAGGACTTTAGTCGTAATTCAAATAGAAAATGAATAATAATTATTTATTAAATTTAAAGTAAAGCATAATTTATATTGGTGGAAAGCTAAGAATCTCCTTTAAAAACCCTTTTCGTTTCATCAATTTTGGGTAATCAAAAGTCATCAACCACATACCCTACACATACCCATCATATCGACACTTTTTGGTCCATCATGATCATGCACATACCCATAAAGAGGCTCTGGAAGGGAAATTTAGAAAAAGTTCAAATAAGACAAGTGAATATAGTAGTCAAAGACATGATGGTAGGGAAATGTATGAGGGTATGTGCACAAATATTGGGGACCAAAAAAGTGGCTACCTCACTTTTTCCCCCTTAAAGACCATAACATGAGTGTTATATAACATGATTTGATTATTATATGTTGACATAAAATAACTCACCTCAAAAATTTATTTCTATTCTAGCCACTCAACCAAAGTTGTAGTTTACAACTATGTTCAAGCATGCTCACATTATAAGATATTCCTTTCATCATTTTTTTCCCACCAAATAATTGCCAAAATGTCACCATAAGGTCATCGAGGTTGAAGAGAATTTTTTTAGTGTAAAAATTTGATTAAATAGTAGACCTAATTACTTTTCTAGTATATTTTACTTAATTTCTAGGAGTTGATAATACACCACTAGTTGACCAAAACTCTACTAAAGAACAACCATAGAAAATATGTCCTTCAATGCATCAACATCCTCCATGAATGTAATAAAATATATTAGGTAAAATAGAAAATTGTAGTAATAGAAAAAGTAGCCTTTTCCCTTACTTGGTTTAGATAATTAACATTAAAATTGAACTATTAGTGTCTTGGAGTAGTGTTTTAATGTGTTGTGCACATTCACATTATTCTAGGACCATTATTTGATTAAAACATGCCTTAATTATTCCTTTGCAAAGGTGTTGTGAAGTGTTCTAACACACTTTCAAAATTTTCTAGGACTTATTTACTTAATTAACCCTTATGGGCTTCTTTCTGAATAAAATGTACCTAATGTGTACTATATTTAGGTGTTTTAAAGTGTTGTAACACACTTTCACATTTATCTAGGGTGGTCTTA
Source organism: Sequoia sempervirens (assembly GCA_007258455.2). Taxonomy (NCBI): domain Eukaryota; kingdom Viridiplantae; phylum Streptophyta; class Pinopsida; order Cupressales; family Cupressaceae; genus Sequoia; species Sequoia sempervirens. The sequence continues at coordinate 97,289,246 of VDFB02000013.1, forward strand.
ATTAATTCTGGTTGATTGGAGTTAATTATCCCTTTTAATACAAATTTAAGCCTTATTTATGACACCTCCCAAAGATCTATCCCAACACCCAATAATTAAATAATATAACATTTAAATTGGGAAAATTTAGGTCTTGGAAAATGGTACTAGCACCATTCACCCTAGGTGGTGAATGGGTCTCCTTTAATAGGACCCCCATTTTTCAGTTGATCTAGAATTGGTTTTTAGTGCTTTTTCCATCCCTTGAGGACCCCCTTTTTAAATTTAATATTGAAGAGAAATTAATAATTTTTTTCTTCTAGATCTGGTGTAAGCTTGAATTGTTTGAATTTTGGGGTTAATCTCCTAATTTACTATAAAAAAGGGATTAATTTACATTGTTTCACCTAGTAATTTTATGAGACATCCTAGAAACTTCACAAGAGAATTATAGAGCATTTCAAGAGCATTCATAAGGAATTTCAAGAGTTTATTGCATCAAATCAAGATCATATCATCATGTCAAGGGTTTGATGCATGCATTCATGTTGTTGAGCTAAGACTGTGAGTGTAGCATTGAAGATCTATTGCAAGAATTATTTCATATCATATTCAAGGATCAATATCTACATCCTTCATGGCCACTACATGTCAGATTACAAATTTTTTTCACAAGACAATATACAAGGTATCTACATTGCATCATATCATGTTTCATGCTTCACCTCATTTATTTCATCATTTGGTTTAATTACGTATGAGGGGTTTGACCAAGGAAAACCCCTATCACTAACAATCAACAAGTTTTCCCTCCTTTGAATGTGTGATTGTGGGTTTATAGGTTAAACATCAAGTGGAGCAAGTTTGGAGCAAAATTGTCAAGTTGCAAAAGTTGTCATTCAAAGTGCAAAATCAAAGAATTGAAGCTACAAAATTAACTACAGACTTCCAGAACTTTGTAACCAAGATTTTGAGAGTGCATACATCAAGGAATAGGACCCTTATTTCAGTTTTAGAAACCCTAACAAGGAACCATTCACCAATGAAGGCGAACGAGTCCTTTGTAGCTTAAAAACAAGTTTTTGGCAAGGTACACAACTTTTTGTGCTCTAAAAACTTCCCTCATAGTTGCTAAAATAGTTAGGTAGTGTTTCTGATTGTTATTTACATATTTTGGCTTTCATAATTACATCCTTTTATAGTGATTTTGGTGGAAAAACTTAGTGGCTCATCCTCTTTCTCATGAATTTGGGTGTACCCCATCCATATTTTTCACCAAATCATTAATGATGAACCTGACATATTGAGTATTGCAATTTTATTATTTTTGGAGTCTCTTTTTGCATCTTAGATTAGATCTTGCATTCATTAAGATCTCATTTAGGGTTACTTTTTTGCATTGAATTCTTGCATCTCATCTAGGGTTTATATTTTCATTGTTTTGCATTTCTCTAAATCTTTAAAAATATAAAAGAAAATCAGTCATTTTGAATATCATTTAGACCTCATTCAATTGCATTTGAAAATCAAAACAAAATTGCATTTCAATTTAGGCCTTGTATTTCATCTTTTTATTGCACATTTACATTGCATTTCTGGAGAATTTGAAACTGAAAGTCACTGTCTCAGACCTTGAACTGCAACATAGTACTGAAAGCTTGCAAATCATTAAAAAGTAGTTTAAAAATACCTAACCAAGACCCATTCACCTTTACCGGTGAATGAGTCCCTAATCAGGTCAAACCTACATCTTCTAGCATCTGAAAAGGCATAAAAAATCACCCTGAAATCCACTGAAACATTTCAAAAGCATCTAACCAAGACCCATTCACCCTTTTTGGTGAATGAGTCCATGTTAGCTACTGATCTACATTTTTTGGACATTAAAATACCAATTTCTAGCTTATGTTTGGTGCTATTACTTTCCTGTTTCAATTTCTTGATTTGTTGTTTCATCAAATTCATTGCATTTAGCTTAAATTTCTTAATTTTAGTGCATTGTTAAAATTCAAAATTGCATCCAAACATTTCATTCTCAGTAAATTTTATTGCTTGAAATGTAAAAATTTCATTCTATTCTAGGTTATTGCATTGTCCCTTTGCTATTCTAGGGTTTGCACACTATAATTGTAAAACTTTCATGAGGTTTACAACTTGGTGTCCTATTCACAATACTTTTATAAGACATAGTTTGATGCACATGTCATCCCACGATATCTCACTCACCGTGGATATTGGATTTCCTAACTCTCTTTCTAATAGTGTTGAGAATCAACCCTCCATGGCTCATAATTTGCATAATTCATTTCCTATGACTTCACCAGCTATAATCAATGTGCATGTTGTTATTGACAAGATAGATGAACAAATTGAAAACTTAAAAGCTCATATCCTTAGTGAATGCATAGACATTAGCTTGGTTCCTAATATAAAAAATATAAGGAAAGTGCTTAAAACTCAAAACAAAACACAAATCATTTATAGCCTTAGTTGCTTCCTTGATGAGTACTTGAACAAACAAGACAATAACAATATACATATGATAGTCAATCTTCCTATTAAAATCCAAAACAATGTCAACATGGATGATGATATGCAATTACCTCCCATGCAGAAGGTGATAGCATTTATCAAAGCTAAACCTCATAAGTTCTTGACTAGACAACCTATTGACATTTCTTTCTCACAAAATGACATACTTAGACATGCACTAAATGGTCCTCTTTACATAGCCGACCGAATCAATGACAAGCCCACTAATGGGATATTGATTGATCCTTTTTGTGGAGAGAATTTTATCACAAAGGAATTCATATATGTGCATGAGTTATATCAAGAAAAATATGATAACCTGAAAGCATGGATCAAGTCACATAATGGATTTTCTTTCCCTATGATAGGCTCAATAGATCTCCCTTTAAAAGTTGGACCAAAAACACTAAAAGTATCATTCTCCATCATTCCACAATTGGACCAATTTTGTGTGAAGCTAGGCTACCCATGGATTCACTTCATGAATATTGTCCCTTCTATTGTGCATAAATGTCTAAAGTTTCCATTTAACAATAATATCTTCATTATGCATCATAGTGGATTTAATCCTGCATCCGCAAAAGGGAACTTTTGATTAGATTACTTTTGGCCTGAGCCTATGGAACCTATCAAACCTCATGAGGATTTCTTTTTCAAATCTAACCAAAATTTCAAGGCAAAGAAAATAGCAAAATTATCCCTTTGCAATATGAATCGACTAACTATCCTTGATGAAACAATGATTGAACCAAAAACACTTTTGAACATACAAGAACAACCTCTTGCAATTTCCTACAAGAGACCATGAGATAGCACAAATAATCTCATTCTCCCTCCTAGAGTCAAAGAAGTTTACAAAGTCAAAGAGAAAGAGGTTGAACAACCTATTGTGGTTTCTTCTATTCCTCCCAAGGAAGAAAAGGAACCTATGATTAACAAACCTACTCTTACACAAAACAAATTGGTAATAAACTAAAAAAAAAAAAAGTTCTAGAGAGCATAGACATAGATTTCATGCTATTGCTCGTAGATTACAAACTCAAGAAAACAACCATAACATAGAAAATAAAAATACAAATATACCTGAAGCAATGCATGATGAGTCTCAACCATTGCTGCAACATAAAAAAGAACATTGGATGGACATTGTTATTTGACCTCCTATCATGATTAACTATGATGGAATTGACATTGCAAATATTGATGAACAAGTGCATTATGAGTTGAATAAATTATTTTCTTCTTCTATGAACTTAAATTATAAATCTCCTATAAAGAGTGTTGAACTTGGTGTGTGTACTAGTTTGGCACTCAATGCTATCCCTTTGGCTAGTTGCTCACCTCCTATTTATACCGAACGAGATTGGGAGGTAGATGACCTGCTTTTGGTTGAATAACATATGCCTTACTATTTTTTTTATTTTTTATTTTCTTTCTATGATAACATGTACATAATGTGATCCCCCATGGCATTTCATTTGATATATCCTCTCTCTTCTTTGTACATTCTTCTATATGTACCTTCATTCTTCTCTACGTCATAAGCATCCTTTTCTTTGTCTTGTGTTTTCCTTTTGGGGTTGATGCAAGGCATCGAGACATTTATGTCTCTTTCACGTTGACCCAAAAGCTTTTTAATTATCTTTCCTTTGTCTTTTGTTTCCTTTTGGGGATGATGCAAGGCATTGAGACATTTATGTCTCTTCCATGTTGACCCAAAATATTTTTCTTTATCTTTTCTTTGTCTTGGGTTTTCCTTTCAGGGATGACACAAGGTGTCAAGACATTTATGTCTCTTCCATGTTGACCCAAAAGTTGTCTTTATATTTTCTTTGACTTGTGTTTTCCTTTTTAGGATCACACAAGGTATCGAGATATTTATGTCTCTTCCATGTTGACCCAGAATCTTTGTCTTTATCTTTTCTTTGTCTTGTGTTTTCCTTTTGGGGATGACACAATGCGACGAGACATTTATTTCTCTTCCATATTCACCCAAAAGATTTTTCTTTATCTTTCCTTTGTCTTGAGTTTTCCTCTTCGGGATGACGCAAGGCATCGAAACATTCATGTTTCTTCCATGTTGACCCAATTTTTTTTTCTTTTTTTTTCACTCTTTGTCTCATTCTTCTAGTTCTATGTGTATTTGGGGAATGATGAAAGTCCAATGCTCTTATAAAAAAACTACAACAAAGACATACTAACCCTAGATCTATATATCCCTTATGTATTTTTTGGGGCAACCCTTCCTCTTTCATTACACAATTTATTTCGGAAATATATGACTTGGCATAGAGCTTTCTAAGGAAAACTCTCATGTCTTATGAGAAAAACATTGGCTACTTTAAAGAGATTTCTCATAGTAATGGTGTGGCAACTGCTTGAAATTTGGGGCATACATCGATGACATCTTTTGACAAAAATTTCATGGCATGATTTTTCTATTTTCTTGTGATGTGTCCTCTTCTTGGTGGTTTCATTGGCTTTGATACCATCCAAGAGTATACAATCTACTAACATGGCATGATGCGAACAAGGCATCCCATGGGCGACAATCTGACACTTTTGACTTGTCCTCTCTTAAAGACATTAGGCACAATGTTCCCTAAGAGGAGCTTTACATGAACAAAGAAAAATTCCCTTTAACAAAACTTTTACATGAAAAAAATATTTACAAAAGAATTATATTGTGGTTCCTTATTGAAGTTATCAAGAGGATAACTTTGGTATGATTAGTATGATGGGAAGTTGATACACTGGCATGAATTTCTCATTATATGGTGGGAAGTTGATACATTGGCATGATTTATCACTAAACCACTTGTTTGGGGCAAGTCAACTAGTGGATAGACGAAGGTTCTACTACCCCAAAGTGAGCAACATATGTTATGGAAAAACAGCCCCATTTCACATCGCATTGAAACAATTGTGCTTCATCCTTTGTTTTTGTTTATTTTTCTTGGCCTTTGATAGGGTATGGTTATGTATCTTGGTTATTGCTACATACTTAAGTTTCTAGGATGTCTAATTTAGTGTGATTTTTACATGGGTTCAACCTCTCACTAAAGTAGGGGCAAAATGTAGTAACAGAAAAGGTAGCCTTTTCCCATACTTGGTTTGGATAATTAACATTAAAACTGAACTAATGATGTCTTGGGGCAGTGTTGTAATTTTTTTGCACATTCACATCATTATAGGACCTTTATTTGATTAAAACATTCCTTAATTAGTCCTTTACAAAGGTGTTGTGAAGTGTTGTAACACACTTCAATGCTTTTCTAGTTCTTATTTACTTAATTAAGCCTTATGGGCCCCTTTCTAAATTAAATGTACCTAATGTGTACCTTATTTAGGTGTTTTAAAGTGTTGTAATACACTTTAAAATTTATCTAGGGTGGTCTTAATTAATTGTGGTTGATTGGGGTTAATTAGCCCTTTAAATTCAAATTTAAGTCTTATTTATGACACCTCTCAAAGATCTATCCCGACACCTAGTAATTGAATAATATAAAATTTAAATTGGGAAAATTTAGGTCCTTGAAAATGGTGCTAGGATGCATTCACCCTAGGTGGCGAATGGGACCCCCATTTTTTAGTTGATCTAGAATGGGTTTTTAGTGCTCTTTCCATCCCTTGGAGTTAGGTCTTGGTAAACTGAGCCAAGACCCATTCACCCAAGGTAGTGAATGGGTCCTCCCTTAGTGAGGACCTCCTTTTTAAATTTCATCTTGGGTGGAATTTAATAATATTTTCTTCGAAATTTGGTGTGGGATTGAATTATTTGAATTTTGAAGTTAATCTCCTAATTTACTATAAATAAGGGGTATATTCACATTGTTTCACCTAGCAATGTTGTGAGACATCCTAGTAACTTCACAAGATAATTATAGATCATTTCAAGAGAATTCATAAGGAATTTCAAGGTATATTTCAAGAGTTTATTGCAACAATTCAAGATCATATCATAATGTCAATGGTTTGATGCATGCATTCATGTTGTTTAGCTAAGATTTTGATTGTAGCATTGAAGATCTATTGCAAGAATTGTTTCATATCATATTCAAGGATCAAGATCTACATTCTTAATGGCCACTACATGTTAGATTGTATATTTGTTTCACAAGACAATATCCAGGGTATCTACATTGCGTCATTTCATGTTTCATGCTTCACTTCATTTATTTCATCATTTCATTTAATTACCTACAAGGGGTTTGACCAAGGCAAACCCCTATTCACTAACAATCAACAATTTTTCTCTCCCTTGAATGTGTGATTTTAGGTTTATAGGTTAACGATCAAGTGGAGGATGTTTGGAGAAAAATAGTCAAGTTGCAAAAGTTGTCATTCAAAGTGAAAAAAACAAAGAATTGAAGCTACAAAATTAACTATAGACTTCCAAAACTTGGTAACCGGGATTTTGAGATTGTAGACATTAAGGAACAAGACCTTGATCTTAGTTTCAGAAAATCTAACAGGAACCCATTCACCATTGAAGGCGAATGAGTCCTTTGTAGCTTAAAAAAAACAAGTTTTTGACAAGGTACACAGCTTTTTATGCTCTAAAAACTTCCCTCATAGTTGCTATAATAGTTAGGTAGTGTTTTTTATTGTTATTTACATATTTTGGCTTTCATAATTACATCTTTTTGTAGTGATTTTGGTGGAAAAACTTAGTGTCTTATCCTATTTATCATGCATTTGGGTGTACCCCATCCATATTTTTCACCTAATAAAAAAAAAGAGAAATTGAGGCATTGTTTGGAAGGCTGAGAGATCTAGTAGTAATGACCTCCCATATGTCCACCCTCACTAGTTCATTTGAAGCCATCATCTCTCATAGGGTAAGTATATAAAGATATGGGACCAAAAAGTGGTCACTTTTGGTCCTAGAAAATACATCACTTGGGAATGTTATAACGTGCTCACATATCCAAGAAGCAAAAATACCTATCTCTCTCTTTCTCTTCTCATCTCTATTTACCTCAAACTATATACAAGATGTTTGAGAATGGTTTCAAATATCTAGGAGTTATAATGAAGTTTCTAGGTTTTGGAAAATCTTATTATTTTTTAAACTTTGTAAAATTTTAATAATCAATAGCCTTAGATCATCTTTTTCTCTCTTTGTATCTCACTCTCTATCTCCCTCAAGCTCTAGACCTATCTCTTTCTTTATCTCCCGATCTCCATCCCCTTCTCAACCTCTCTCTAACTCACTCTCTTTTTTCCCTAAGCTCAAGACCTCTCTCTTTGCCTACCTCTTCTTCCCTCCCTAACTCCCTCTCTACCTATTATTTTCATGGAAAAGGAGATCATAGGTCTAATGTATATATGACTAAAATCAAGCTTTCCCAACAACATGTGTTGGAGACTCTAGATCAACATGAATATGAGATTGACTAACAACCTAAAAGGTGAATCAACCAACCCTTCATCTAGATTATTTTTGTGTGTGTTGTGTTAGAGGGGTTGATGGATTAAAAACTTGATGTAGTGATGTAAGAGGTAAACCATAAAAAATTCAAATTCTAATATACATTATGATATACTAAAAACACATAAACAAATTAAAAGTCCAAAAAAGTAGAATGTAGACACTCATGCACTTGTGGTTTGATTTTGAGCCAAATCTAGGTGATATAGGGTGCAAGAATGCCCTACACTAGGGACTTGAAACTGAAAATTGCTTTCACAGGCTTGAGGTCCTTAGTTTTTGTTGTGCCTATAGCACACATGCCCCATTCAGACTGGGGACCCCCTCTTCCCTTTTTTCGTTTGTCAGGTCATTTTTGCTTTCCCTCAATTTGTGTGCACCTAATTTTGAGGTAAATTTGGTCACATGTTGTAATGTCACCAATTTCCCTTTGACCAAATTCACCTACCCCAAAATCTGCTAATTTTCTTGCTTTTGTAGAAGTGCAGCTATGAGTTTCTTTTAGCCTTTTTCCCTGGTGTCCTCCAGGCCCTATGGATCCACATTTGTAGGTCTCCCTTGGCAGGTTGTCATTGTTGCTTTGCCGCTAAGTAGTAGCTAACCTAAGGCTTATTCCCAAATGGCAGACTCCACAATGTCCTTTTTTGTTTGGGTCTTTACCGATGGTTGTGCCAAATTGGCTTTTTGTAATGCATCTACCCAACCTACCATCATATCGAGAATTGAATGCATGTCATTAATGAAATTTTTTCTATAAACTTGTCATTTTTACCCCCAGTTTTCAAATTTTTGATGGAGAAGGAGAAGCTCTCGCCCACATGAAATTTCTAGTTGAATTCAAACCAACTCTCCTCTATATTTTCACATGTATTCTAGGTAGCTTCACGATCTGATATGTTTAAAGTACTCCTTTTCACAAATTAGGGTTACTAAATGTTAAAACCTTTAAAATTCAAACCCTAGTTTTCCCCACAACCTTCATAACCCTCAACCCAACATGAATTTCTTGATCCATCATTTGAAAATCCTTCAAACTCGCCAAAATCACATCTCTGCATTCATGTGAAACCCCATGCTTATTTCTCCATTCTTCATGCAACAAGGAACCCATTGCGGCTCTCACTATAACTCTCGCCATTCTTGATAAAAATTGAGAAATCTTAAAGGGTATGTGCAGGATCATCATGGAAAAAATAGGCCCTTAAGTGGCAAAAAAATTAGAAAAATCAGAGTTAGGAAACTTGACATAAAAATTTGAATAAGTTATCTATATTATTTAAAAAATATGTAGGAATATAATTTGTAGAAAAAAAAAATCTATTTGGTGAAAATTTGAAATTTCAATGCAATAGTACTTAAATTTCGGGAAAAAATAAGTAGGTGTCTGTCTAACCACCCTAACCACAATAAATGATAATATTTTTTATAAGATTTTAGATATAAGTAGAGGACTCATGTCCGATGTGATGCATATTTTTGTAATTTTTTCCAAGTAAATAATTAATTATGAATTTTTATTACAATTTTTTTAAAAAAAAAATTGTATGTCTAACCACCTTAACTTGGTCAAAACTTCATTAAATTCACTTCTTCTTTTTTTAATCCTATAGTATGTGAAGCATAAAATGTGACGTATGTTTCGGATTCAAAAAATGTGATACCGTTTAAAAGCTATAATTTCTTTTCAATCAGCCTATCAATCAGGACTTTAGTTGTAATTCAAATAGAAAATAAATAGTAATTATTTATTGAATTCAAAGTAAAGCATAATTTATATTGGTGGAAAGTCGAGAATCTCCTTTAAAAACCCTTTTTGTTTCATCAATGATGGGTACAAAAAAAGTCGCCAGCCACAGACCCTACAAAAACCCATCATATCGCCACTTGTTGGCCTATCATGATCCTACACATACCCTAAAATAATTAGCTAAGTCATTTAACCTATGCGTGATTTTTCCTGTGTGTGGCCATTGTATGATCACCATTAATTAATAGCCTAACCCTAGCCGCTTTATGCACTACGGGTCCTACCTTTTTTCATTGTCGCTAAGTGCTCAAAAATTTCTAAGTTTGAACCAAATTGTGGACTACCACCTGTGGCCTGCCATCCTGTGATCGCCATTGCATAATAATGAAGTCCCCTGTCTACCCGCAATATGGACTCTGATCCCTTCATTGTCGTTCCATCTTTGGGAGTCTTCTAAACACAATAATCATTAATTTGAAAGTAGCTTGCGGTTCAGCCTTTGTGGACTTCCTCTTGTAGGTAGCCCTTACTCCATCACTATTCCCTAACGTCTAAGCACTTATGCCTTCCCACATGGCAGGTTCCACAAGAGTGGTTTCCCTTTTCTCTGTTGAAGTTTTCCAAAGTAAAATTTAAGTCTAGGAACTTAATATGGGCCCACCCATGCGGACCACCATCTGTGGATGGCCATCCCTCCGAGGTCATTCCTTAATGACAAACATTCGAAAACAGCCTAATAACTTCCATCAACACAACCCAAAGCATTGAAATTATAAGACACAATGCTAAGCATCCAAGCCCTTTGTGGGTCCCACAGTGAAAACTTCTACCTATGGGTTGTCATTTCTTGAATGTCGCTAACTCAACAACTAAGCCTAAGTGTCCATCTACACTATGACACTCGCATACTCCAAACTTGAAAATTCATCATAGCCTAATCTAATGACTATGAGTACCTCATTAGTCAATTCCATGCGTGCCTAATCCCCTAATTAGAAATTTGATCACCAACTCACCCATGTGGAAATTTTAATATAGGTGGCCGCTTGCGGTTCTCCGTGGCCCCAGAGCCATTTTTCCACTACCTTCGTTCTGGTAGCTTCCACCTAGGGGAAACCCAAATCCCTAGGCCTGCATTCTCCTAAATGATCCAGATGAACTCCAAGTGAGGATTAATGATGTTTTAATGATGTATAAATAGATATGATGCTCGATTTGTAGTGTTTGTATAACGCTTGCTCTAACTTATGCAAGAATGCATTTACTGCATCTTTTGCATTCAAGATTTATGGAACTTGCTAAGGGATCATCAACAAAGCCCTCAAGAAAGGTTGATAAGGGAAAGAAGCCATCAAAGAGGCCAATAGGGAAAGAAGAAAATGACCAAAAGAAGTATCAGTTTCACAGAATGGAGTGTACCTCAAAGATCACTTCCACCTGGGACATTGTGCCAGATACAAACTTGGGGTACGTAGATATTGATGAGTTCAGGAAAAGGGTGATAGTTAACCCTACCATAGAAAATGCACAAAATATGAGGGCAAGTTATCTCACCAAGGTGGTTGGATTTCCTCCTGTGTTAGTTGCCTTAGAGCTGGTAATGACCTGTTAGTAATGTTACAATTCCAATAGGAAAATCATTGATAAGGATGGAAGGGTATTGGTAGACTTGTTCACTAGGTCTATTGGCTAGACATTCCAAATCCTCACATTTGATAAAATTGAAGAAAAAAAGGGATATGTTGAAAACATGTGGAAATAGGACCCCTTTGGATGTAAAAGGGTAATTAATCAACATTGGTTGAAAGAAAATAGGGGTAGTGCCAGCAAAGTACCCCATGATCTGTTCAAAAGTGACTTCGTAGAATATCATGATTTGGTCACTCTAGTAAGTAGAGTGATGGGCCTACCAACCATTGCATTCTTTGAGGAATGGATGTTTTACTCCATTGAAGAGATCATCCGAGGAGAGACCAAGTTCCATTGGGCCAAGATGATTAGTGAAAACCTTCACAATCAGCTTGTGTCCATGAAAAATACCTCCAACTTTTATATGACATCCTACTAGATATACCTCTTGGAGGAAAGATTCCCATACAAAGGACTATTCGGTGCAGGCCCATTGGGAACAAACTGAGGAGAAATCAAGGTTTATGACTTCTATCATTAGCTATAGTATAGAAACTTCAAAAGAGATTAGAGAAGGGTGAATGATGCCTTCATTGCACATATAATTAGACTCCTGGGACGATACTTTGAGAGAAGGGTATCACACCGTACAAAGGCCTTCATCAAATAGTTTGGGTATCTATTTATATAGTTCCCAAAATTCACATATATCATACTAGAAGTGTTCTTAGGGAGGCCCTACAAATTTCCGCACTACCCCAATGATTGGATGATCTTGCTAGAAGTTTCTCAATAGGTACGGACTACCCACACACTGTTAAGTGACAAGCATAGAGTTGCGAACCTATATCCCCTGACCTTCAAACAAGGAATGTACTCCTACCCCAATGTGTGGAATACTCAAAGAAAGAATTGGTGGAGTACAAATTGGATCTCCACACTCACCAAGGAAGAATGGACCCTTATGGAAACCTGAAGAAATGGTTTGGAAGGAAGTACGCCCATAGACCTCATGATGAGGACTTCTGGGAAAATTGCAAAGATGATAAAGAAGTACAAATGAGGCACTATATGAGAATGGTAGTCTATTTTTTGAAGTCAGTAGACTTGTTCCTAGTGTCAAAAAAAGTTTTCAAATAAGAAGACAATATTTTTGATGAGAGATACCATGCCCTAGCCAATGTACCCCTGCCTATTATAGATTGGAATTAAGAAGGGGTCATTGACCCTGATATATTGATCCAACCCATTGAAAATAGGACAAGACAATGGGTGGACATGCAAATTTCCCAACTTAAGGAGCCAGGTGCATAACTAACATATGGGGAGCTTGAGGATGGTAGTGATGTTGTAGCGGAATGCTCTGGTGAAGCCTCGAAATCCCCATTCATTACAAAGTCTACACCAAAAAGACAATGAAAGGATCACCTCCACCAAAGAAAGGAAGAATGGGAACCTTTATGCTAGAGATTCTAACCATCCAAGAGGAAGAGCCCCAACCCAAGGAAGAAGAATGTAAGCAGCCTCACTCTCCACTATCCACCGCCTCTACTTCCATCATTGTTGTTGCTTCCTCCACTCCACCTCCTTCTATGCAATCTTTTCCCATCTCATCTCCACCTGAAATGGACATCTCTTTCCACCTTTCCTTTGCCTCTCCAATAGCTCCTATGGTAGTGTTGGACTCTTCTTCCTCCATTGCGTCCCCACTTTCCTCTTCTTTGCTCTTGCCTCCATTTCACACATTATCTACTCTGCCACCTTTTATGCCTTCAATTTCTATTCCACCACCTATGCTACTACATTCTTTCACAACATCTATGCAAAACATGCATGATGAATTCTTTGGGGTAATCCTTGACCCTAAGGTTGAAGCTTTAATGGCTCAAATTGATGTTGCCTTAACTTTTTCCCCCACCACCTACAAAGCTACCAAAGATGGAAGCCATAATGCAGATCTCAAAAAATATGGAAAAGTGCCATACAAAGCAACAAAGAGACTACAAAATATTTAGCCGAGGAGCCTAAAGATTTTGAACAAGATGATAAATATGAGCACCTAGAAGGTGGGTTAAATATAAACTTGGACGAGGTTGTTTTCAATGAGGAGAAGGCACGCACTTCATAAGAGGACACTAGGGCTCTTGATGAATGGTATGTGATAGAAACATCAGACCAAGAGCTAGGTGAAGAGCTACCCTAGCAACAAAAAGAGGTAGGAAACAAGGTTGATCTTGAAGGCAGCCGATCTGAATAGAAGATAGACACAAACACAAATGGAGAAACTTAAAGAGCCTCCACTTATTGTCCAAGACAAGGGCCTATTATAGGAAGAAGTTCCTCCCAAAAAGGAAGAAAAGGAGGAACATAAAGAAGAAGAAAATATGCCAAAAAAGAGCCTTGAGCTTGAGCACCATGAAGAAGGAATCATTGAAGAGAATGTAACTTTTACCGACCCAGAAAAATGGAAGGCTATATAGATAGAAGGATCAGATGAAGAGGAACAGGTTGATGAAAAGATTCCTAGAAATGAGGAGTATCCTTAGAAGGACAAACAAAAGGAAGGTGATCATGAATCACCTAATGGTTAAGCTAAGATTCCTGACTGGCTAGAGTAGAAATTGAAAAAGAAAGCTCTTGTGGGAATTGACCAAAAGGAAAGGCATGATGTAATAATAGCCAAGGTGCAAACAAAAACTAGGAAAGGAAAGAATCCTAAGGTATGCTCCCACATCATAGTGGATGCCTCTAGATCCTAGAGAATACAAATTGTCACCTCTATGACAGACAAAGATACAGGAACTGGTTACAACAAATCATTGATCAATCTAGGACCCGAAACCCATGAGTAAAATATAGATGAATTCCAAGGGTCAATAGCCATAATCATGCAATAAATGAATAAGGATCATTTCATGAAGGAAGAATTGAAAGCACAAGTAGCGGATCTCACCACTTATATTAAAAAATGGATGTCTAGAGAAAGAAGAGACTCCAATAGAACCGTCAGTGCCACCCTTGCTTCTTTCAAAAGAGGATATCAATAAGATGAAGAAAAGAAAGAACTAGACCAATTTCATGACTACTTGGTTCAACAAGGTGGTATCTAGTGGTGACAAGGGAACTAACCACACAGTCGCAATGTACGATAGGTATCAGAGCATAGGGGAAGACATAGAAAGTATGATGAACACCTATAAGGAGTTCCTAGAGACATACAACATCACTTACTCAAAATTGGAGTGCATCCTCAACGTTTCTCAAAATATTTGGGAAGAGGAGCTGAAAGTAGCAAAAGAAGATCTTTGGCTGGTAGAAACCTGGTTGATAAACCAAGACTATAGGAAAGAAGTTTTGGAGAATGTTTTACATGAACTTGAGGCTAATCATGAGTGGGATTTTGAGCATCAGGTAGATAGTGCTCAATATTTGAAGTTGATGACTGACTTCGAGATGCCCGCCTTAGAGGTAGATCTAGAGAAGATCAAGCCTTTATTCGATAAGAAAATGGAGCAAGGAACTGCTGACATGATATCACCAGACTTTATAGATTTTTTTGTTAGGGCCTTCATCTGGATAGATAAAATTATTGAGGCCTCCTCAAACTATGCAAAGAATTAGCATGAAATCATTAAAAGAATCAAGAGGATGTCATTCTAGATCCTCAAATTCTAGCTCTTTGAGGAGAAGAAAATCATAGCTGTATTTGAAAAATTCATCAAGTATGAAAATGCTCAAAAATCAATTGGGAAGCCCATTATAGTTGATGAATACTTTTCAAAGTAGCTACAAAGGCTGGTAGCCACTACAAGACAAAATTGCTACAGTGCCATGGTCACTAAAGGAAAAGATAGGGAAAGAGACAAAAGTGTATTTTATATTGTCATATATTTGTGGGTAGGTGAAACCATAATGTAAAATGAATCTAAGCCACACAATGAAAGTGAATATTCTTGATTCATTTTCCTTTTGGAAAACTATAAATAGGGGCATCCTCTCGTTTTCAAGAAGAAAGATGAGTTGTTGTGTAAAGGCATGCTGCAAAAAATTTATGAGAATATCATTGTTTGACGGATTCTTATGTTTTCTTCACATGTGTGCATGATTCATTCTCCCAATCCTAGATTTTAGCTTTGTTGTTCCAGTTTTAAGTTGCTTTTAGTAGATAGTACATGCTACACTTTAATGGTGAAGAATGCTATGGTGTTTATATCTCCCTTGCTCATAATTTTTGTTGTTTGACGATGATGAGCAATAGTGTAAAGTTAATATGAGTAGTTTTCATATTGTTGCACTTAAGTTCATCCATTGTTCATTCTTAATGGTGAATGGATGGTTGAAAATATGCAGACGTTAGAAGATTGCGCTTGTTTCATGAGACTGTAGGTTGCCCTTGGTTAAGGGGAACTTAGTTTTAGTAAGGTTTTCCACTATAGCATCATCCATTGTTACTATTCAACATTATTTACAAATTTAGGAAACTTCTTATCCCTTTTCCCTTCTTACCTTTCTTTGAAATTGAAGTTAAAACAAAGTTCTTGAATCACAATAAAGACAAATCTAATGACAAACATGGAGTTCTAGATTGTTTTTTTGAACTAGCAACAACTATAATTTATTTAAAAAATCCACAAACCCCATTTGTGGACCAAATTCCCTCCAATCTTAGTGACCGTAAATTCTCTTTGTGACTACCAGCAAATCACATCAACCAACTAAATCATTCCAAGCTTTGTCATGACATGACACCCGAGAGACCTTGGAGTGATTGTTTGAAACTTAGTTGCATATTTTCACCTTTCAAGAGAGGTAGCATACTTGTGTGCTGCCTGTGTTGAGAAAGTACAAAACCATCCATTAATAGAACTAACTTGATCTAGGCCAAGACCCTTATTTGAATCCCTTCATGCACATCTCAGATTACACACAAAAATACATCTTAAATACTCTTGATGAGCTATACGATGGTCATTATGACACTTCAGTAAGTGAAAAAACGTAAGTTTTCTCTAGTGACCACTACAATTTCCAAGCCCAGTATGAGCTTCAATGCTTATACAGTTGAGAAAAAAGGTACCAAAAAGAAATATCAAAAAGAAAAGAAAGAAAAGGGAAAATAAAATGATGAAACAAGAAATTGTGTGGGTGTACGAACAACTCTATCAGGGCTATGGATGCCTAGCTATCAATAGATAAATATTTGTGGGGTTACAACAACAACTCCATCGAGGCTATGGACACCTGATTAGGAGCAGAGCCATGTCCAGGTTGCTTTTGTGGTTAGAAAATTTATGTACCTTGCATCAACTAATTAATTATTATTCTGTATGGTCTCTGAGGGAGGGGAATGAACTCATTGCACAAACTTCTGAGATATTATGTGACTTGATTCAACTAAGGATCTCGTCATCCTTCAAGTCTTTTATTCATCTAAGGAAACTGGCTTCTGGTCTGTGAAACTAGAGATTCTAGGTTCCTGATGAATCCTTACCCTTGGAATGCTCAGAGCATTATGCCAACCAAGTCACCATTTATTGTGCTAATAGCACACATGCCCCATTTAGATCGGGGACCCCCTCTTCCCTTTTTTCCTTTTCTAGGTCATTTTTACCTTTTCCTCATTTTGTGTGCCCCTAATTTTTAGCTTAAGCTAGTCACATGATGTAAAGTCACCAATTCCCCTTTGACCAAATTCACCTACCCCAAAATCTTCTAAGTTTCTTGCTTTTGTGGAAGTGCAGCTATGTGTAAATCTTGTGGCCTTTTTCCCTAGCATCCTTTAGGCCCTGTGGACCCACATTTGTGAGCCTCCTTGGGTGGGTCACTATTGGTGCTTCACCACTAAGTAGCGGCTAACCCAAGGTTTCCACCCACATGGTGGGCTCCGCACTATCGTTCATCGTTTGGATCTTCATCAATGGCCATGTGAAACTAGGTTTCTACAACCCATATACCCAACCTACTATCATACTAACAATTGAATGCACATCATTAATGGTAGCTTTCTTATAAAAGGGGGCTCAAACCTATCATTTTCACCTCCAATTGTCAATTTTTTTATGGAGAAGGAGAAGCTCTCACCCACACAAAATTCCCAGTTTAATTCAAATCGTCTCTCCTCTATACTTTCACATAGATTCTAGGTAGCTTCATGGTCTGGCCCTTTTAAAGTACTCCTTTTCACAAATTAGGTGTACTAAATGTTAAAAGAATTAAAAATAGAACCATAGTTCACTCGATGGCCTTCACAACCCTCGGTCCCACTTGATTTTCTTGATCCATCATTTGAAAATCCTTCAAACTAGCCAAAATCACATCTCTACATTCATGTGCAACCCCGCACTTATTTTGGCATTCTACGTGTGGTAAGAAACCCATTGTGGCCTATGCTATAACTCTCGTTGTTCTTAATAAAACTTGAGAAATATTAAAATAATCGACTAATTCATTGAACCTATGCGGGAATCCCCATGTTGGATACCACTTGTGGGTGGCCACTGTCTAATTTTCATTAATTAACTACCTAGCCCTAGCCGCTTTCTGCATTACAGGTCCCGCCTTTGCTACTACTATGAGTGCTCAAAACTTGTTAAGTTTGAACCAAGTTGTGGACCACTTCTTGTGTCCCCCCATCATGTGATCGCAGTTGCACAACCACAGAGTCACCCCATCCACCCACAGTGTGTACTTTGATCCCTCCATTGTTCTATCTTTGGGAGTTTTCCAAACACAAAAAATGTTAAGTGGAAAGTAGCTTGCAGGTTGAACTCTATGAACTTCTACCTATGATTCGCCCTTACTCTATTTTCTTTCCCCAACATCTGAGCACCTGCACCTTCTTGCATGGCAAGTTCCATAGGAGTGGTTTCCCTTTGCGCTATTGATGTTTGCCAAAGTAAAATTTAAGTTTAGGAGCTTGATGTGGGTCTACCCATGTAGACCGCCATCTGTGGATGGTCATCCTTTTGAGGCCATTTATTAACAAAGAACATTCAACAACATCTCGGTAACTTCCATCTGCATGTACCAAAGCATTGAAACTTTAAGACACAATGCTTTACGTCCAAGCCCTCTATGGGTCCCACAATGCAAAATTCTACCTACGAGTTGTCATTTCCCAAATGTCACTAACTCAACAGCTCAGACTAGCTGTCCTTTTTCCCTATGGCACTTGCATACTCCAAACCCACAAATGCATCATAGCCTATTCTAATGACTATGGGTACCTCATTTTTCAATTTTGCACATGCCTAATCACCTCATTAGAAATTTGATCACCAACTCACTCATGCAAAAATTTTACTATGGGTGGCCACCTGTGGGTCTCCGTGGCCCCAAAGCTATTTTCCCAATGCCTTCATTCTTGATCTGTAATTAGAGGTTTACAAAATGACTTGCAAATTAATCATAATTACAATTTTTCCCCGATCCAGACAGAATTGCGTGATTATGTTGTTTAACCGTTGAAATTACAGATTAAGTTCACTTAATCCTTTACAGAACTCAATGAAATTAACTAATTACTAAAATGTTGTAATTAGAACTTAATTGCCAAATTGAAAATACTGGAAAGAAAATAAGAGAATGTAAGACAAGAGATAGAAGAATAATAAGGTAGAAGATAGAAGAATCAGACGCAAGTTGATAACGGAGTTCATCCAATCAGGACTACGTCTCTGGGTCCGCTTCTCAATGTTGGACCACTTTTATTAATATCGCCAAGCACCTGAAGATTCCTTCTTACAATATTCAAGCTTCAAAAACCTGCACAAAATTCCTCACAATCTCTCACTTTTACAATTTTGGTGTATAACAACACCTTGCAATTCTTCCTCTCAAAAAGAATTCAACTCTCGCAAAGGAATTATTTCTCCAAGTAGACTTGCTTATTTTCAAGCCAAAACTGTCCCCCTTTTATACAAATTTATTTGCTAATATGGACTAAAACCATATTATTTGCAAATATACCCATATCTCCTATTACAAGAAAAAAATTCAATAATATCCTCCTTTAATAATTTTTGGAAGGATAATATCCCCTCAAAATAATTCTCTTTCCATTTGAATGGTTATGAATGGATTTATTCTCTATTATTTAGGGAATATTTTATGTAAGGTTTTATTTGATCCCTTAATTTAGGAATACTATTCCTAATATTTCCGTGTAAAAGAAAATATTCTAGGCCTCTAAAAATATGGGATAATTTAGGCCCCTAGGAAAAAGGGATTTAGCCTTATTCTAATGCTTTGAAAAAGCAATTAAATATTTTAGAGAAAATGGTGGGTGGTGATCCCACCATCCTCTCCTCCTTTTAAGTTTTTCCCCTAAAGACAAGGGAGACTTCCCATATAAGGTGAGATAACCCCTATTCCTTAGGTGGCATCCCACTTTAATAGGTGGTGCCCACTTTATATATATTTTTTCTTTAACAAATATTGTTTAATCCATATTTATGCCATGTCATATACTCTTGCCACGTCACCACTTGCCACATCACCATACTGACGTCATGCTGACGTCATCATTTTGACTGGTCAACTCTTTTTGTCTGCAAACTTTGACCGGCTCTATTTTGCTCATACAGACTCTATTTTCGAAATTGAATATAGTTCTGGAATCAGCACGACGAGCTCTACATTTTGGTGTCATTTTTGTCTCATTTTGAGATGATCAATTTTCAGCCTTTTTGAATGCCTGATTTGCATGTTTGATCGGACCTTTGACTGCACATAACTTCTGCATACGAACTCCTTTTGAGCCCGTTCAAGTTGCGTCAAGACCATGTCAGTGAGCTCTATGTGATAATGTTAGTTTCATGAGATTCTGAGATTGTGAAATTTTCAGGTTTTCCAGGATCCACCTGGATCATTCCTCCCCATTGAGAAGCTTTTGGACCTCCAAAAGGTCTATTTTATGTACAATTTGAGCTAGGGCAATGTCTCCCCACTTGCCCAGTATCATCTGTCCTTGCTGGAATTCAGAACACCTGACTCATCATAACAATAACCAAAACTACACCGATATTGTTAAGTACATTAGCCACATACACATCCACATCCAATGTTGCCACTACCAACCATACACTGCTGAAAAGTAGAATGCTGAATAACAAAATTGAATTTGCAGACGAGAAAAAGAATGTACCAATATCATGCTTGTCTTGCATAACTAGAACAACCTTAGAATTAGGCATGCTCTTATGCAATGACACTTCTTCTGGTACAGACGTAAGTGCCAAATTATTGCTTGCATTAACTACCCTTTTCAAATGTCTCGTTGTCACAAAAGACTTACCAGTCTTAATTGGATGAGAATGCACAATGTATTCAATTCCTTCCTTAAACAAGTGATACTGATTATGTTCCCTGTAGAAGATTGCTTTCCTATCATACAAGTATGGGATACCCAACACAATTCCATAGATATCAAGTGGAACTACATCAAATTCAACCTCATCTATAAACTTAGATGTTATTGCAAATCTTAAATTGCATTGCTTAGTTACTCGCAATTTGTTATCATTGCACACCCAACCTAATGGATAAGGGTTTTTATGTGGCTTTGTTTTCAATCCCAACTGTTCAACAACTTCTTCTGAAATTAGATTAACTTGGGACCCACTATCTATCAGTGTATCAATCTTAGTGTTCTTAGAAATCACCCTTATATGGAACAATTCACATCTTTTTCTATCTTTAGGAACAACATGAATTTTTGAAGTAGAAGCACATGAAACATCAGTGACAGATTCATTACCAACAAAAGCTTTACCTTTCAAACCCACAATTGAAATCTTTGATTCATCACCAGATTCCATACCAAGGTCTTCCACAAAAGTTGTGGACTTCTGCTTACCCTTTCGATCCTTGAACCACTTAGGCTTCTGATCAGGATGCAATTTCCAATACTTTGCATCTTTGTGCCCTTGCTTCTTGCAGTGTGAGCAATAAGGCTTCTCGTCCTCCTTCTTTATAGTAGCGGTTCGTTGTGATTTCTCCTTCCGTTTCTTGCTGCTTTTCTGCTTACTGGAGTCCAACAACAGATTGTCTTGGCTATTCCTTGAGCTTGTTTCCAAATGGATAGCTTGCACACTAACTTCATCAACGTTAGTTGGATTAAACATAAGTATAGTATGTTTCAAATTCTCACGTAATCCACCTATATACTTTAACAAAGTTTCTTGTGTGTATAAAGGAATGCCCAACATTAAAGCCCTCTTCCTAAACTCCTTTGTATATTCTTGCACACTTTGTCCTTTCTCTTGCTTTAATGATTGCCAATTCATCATTGCTTTTTGCATATGCCCTAATGGATAGAATTGTTTCTTTAATGCAGCTATAAACTCAAACCAAGAAGAAATAATTTTTCCATATCGACTTAGATCCTCTTGTGTTCTACTCTCCCACCAAATTAAAGCTGTGCCTCCTAGGCAAAGAGTAGCTAATTGTATTTTTTGAGAATCCTTAGTAAACTTCTAAACTCTACAATAAACTTCAATTTGTTTTATCCAATTATCAAGTTTTTTTGCATCTAGTTCTCCATTATAGATTGGCAAATCAAATTTAACATCAAGTTTCAACAAAGGTGAATTAACTTCAGATTTCACAGGTTGTTTCTTTTTAGAAGAAGAGGTAGACGAAGAAGAAGATGAAGATGAAGAAGATGAGGAAGACGGGGATAAAGGTTCAGGAGGGTCACCACCACCTCCTACTCCTTTACCTTTGTCTTCTTTCAATGAGGATTCAGCTTCCTCCTTTCTAGCCTTGCTTTCCTTTTTCCTCTGTCGCTCTTGCCTCTCTTGGAAAAGAACTTCCACCATAGCCTTCATTTCAAGAAATGCTTTCTGGAAAGCTTTCTCATCAAGCTCTGGAGCTTCATGTTTAGTTACCATTTCTGACATTTTTGATGGCTTTCATTTCCCGATCTCAGGATTGAACTCTGTAAGTGCACCTTCTCCTTGCTTCAATTTCAACCTGGTTAACATTCACTTTTGCAATTTCCTACAAAATGGGCTCTGATACCAATTTGATCTGTAATTAGAGGTTTACAAATGACTTGCAAATTAATCATAATTACAATTTTTCCCCGATCCAGATAGAATTGCGTGATTATGTTGTTTAACCGTTGAAATTATAGATTAAGTTCACTTAATCCTTTATAGAACTCAATGAAATTAACTAATTACTAAAATGTTTTAATTAGAACTTAAATGCCAAATTGAAAATACTGGAAAGAAAATAAGAGAATGTAAGACAGGAGATAGAAGAATAATAAGGTAGAAGATAGAAGAATCAGACGCAAGTTGATAACGGAGTTCATCCAATCAGGACTACGTCTCCGGGTCCGCTTCTCAATGTTGGACCGATTTTATTAATATCGCCAAGAACCTGAAGATGCCTTCTTACAATATTCAAGCTTCAAAAACCTGCACAAAATTCCTCACAATCTCTCTCACTTTTACAATTTTGGTGTATAACAACACCTTGCAATTCTTCCTCTCAAAAAGAATTCAACTCTCGCAAAGGAATTATTTCTCCAAGTAGACTTGCTTATTTTCAAGCCAAAACTGTCCCCCTTTTATACAAATTTATTTGCTAATATGGACTAAAACCATATTATTTGCAAATATACCCATATCTCCTATTACAAGAAAAAAATTCAATAATATCCTCCTTTAATAGTTTTTGGAAGGATAATATCCCCTCAAAATAATTCTCTTTCCATTTGAATGGTTACGAATGGATTTATTCTCTATTATTTAGGGAATATTTTATGTAAGGTTTTATTTGATCCCTTAATTTAGGAATACTATTCCTAATATTTCCATGTAAAAGAAAATATTCTAGGCCTCTAAAAATATGGGATAATTTAGGCCCCTAGGAAAAAGGGATTTAGCCTTATTCTAAGGCTTTGAAAAAGCAATTAAATATTTTAGAGAAAATGGTGGGTGGTGATCCCACCATCCTCTCCTCCTTTTAAGTTTTTCCCCTAAAGACAAGGGAGACTTCCCATATAAGGTGAGATAACCCCTATTCCTTAGGTGGCATCCCACTTTAATAGGTGGTGCCCACTTTATATATATTTTTTCTTTAACAAATATTGTTTAATCCATATTTATGCCATGTCATATACTCTTGCCACGTCACCACTTGCCACATCACCATACTGACATCATGCTGACATCATCATTTTGACTGGTCAACTCTTTTTGTTTGCAAACTTTGACCGGCTCTATTTTGCTCATACGGACTCTATTTTCGAAACTGAATATAGTTCTGAAATCAGCACGACGAGCTCTATATTTTGGTGTCATTTTTGTCTCATTTTGAGATAATCAATTTTCAGCCTTTTTGAATTCTTGATTTGCATGTTTGACCGGACCTTTGACTGCACATAACTTCTACATACGAACTCCTTTTGAGCCCGTTCAAGTTGCGTCAGGACCATGTCAGTGAGCTCTGCGTGATGATGCTAGTTTCATGAGATTCTTAGATTGTGAAATTTTTCAGGTTTTCCAGGATCCACCTGGATCAATTCTAGCGGCTTCCACCTAGGGGAAACTCACATCCCTGGGCATGCATTCACCTAAATGATCCAGATGAACTCCAAATGAGGATTAATGATGAATTTTATGATCTTTAAATGATGTATAAATAGATATGACACTCCATTTACAAGGTTTGACTAACGCTTTCTCTAACTTATATACAAATGCACTTACTACATATTTTGTATGCAATATTTATGGAACCTACTAAGGGATCATCAACAAAGCCTATCGGAAAGGTTCATAAGGGAAAGAAGCTTGCAAAGACACCAAGAGGCAAAGAAGTGAAAGACCAAATGAAGTATCAGTTTCACATAGTGGAGTGTACCTCCAAGATCACTTCCTCCTAGGACACGGTGTCAAATACAAACCTAGGGCACATGGATATTGATGATTTTAGACAAAGAGTGATGGTTAACCATACCATAGAAAAATGCACAAAAGATCAAGGAAAGTGGTCTTGCCAAGGTGGCTGGATTTCCTCCCACATTAGTTTCCCCGAAGTTGGTAATGACCTGTCAGGAATGTTACAATTCCAACAAGAAAATTGTTGATAAGGATGGAAGGGTATTGATAGACTCTTCCACAAGGTGTATTTTCTAGATGTTCCACATCCCCACATTTAATAAAATGGAAGAAACAAAAAAGGTATTTGCTGAAAACATGTTGAAATAGGACCCTCTTGGATGTAAAAGGGTAATTAATAAACGTTGGTTGAAATAAAAGATGGGTAGTTCCAAAAAAGTAACCCAAGAGTTGTTCAGAAGTGACTTCTTTGAACAATATCATGATCTAGTCACTCTACTAAGTAGAGTGATGGGCCTACCAACCACTGCATTCTTCGAGGAATAGATATTTTACTTCATTGAAGGGATCATCTGAGGAGAGACCAAGTTCCATTGGGCCAATATTATCATCGACAACCTTCAAAATCAATTCATGGTTGTGAAAAAGACGTCCAACTTTTATATGACGTCCTACTTGGTATACCTCCTGGTTGAAAAATTCCCATACAAAGGACTATTCAATGCAATCCCACTAGTAATAAAGTGAGGACAACTCAAGGTTTATGATGGCTATCCTCAGCTATAGTATAGAAACTTCAAAAGAGATTATAGAAGGGTGAATGGTGCCTTCTTTGCATGCATAATCAGACTCTTGGGAGGAGACTTTGAGAGAAGGGTATCACACACTGCAAAGGCATTCATCAAATAGTTTGGGTATCTGTTTATACAGTTCATAAAATTCACATAAATTAGAGTAGAAGGGTTCTCGTGGAGGCCCTATAAATTGTTGGGCTACCCCAATGATTGGATGATCTTGCTGAAAGTTTCTTAGTAGTTGCAAATTACCCACACACTGTTAAGTGACAAGCGTAGACCTCAGACCCCATATCCCTTGACCTTTGAACAAGGAATTTACTCCTGCCTCACTACCCAATGTGTGGAATACTTAGAGAAAGAATTAGTGGAGTATAACTTGGATCTCCAAACCGACCAAGGAAGAATAGACCCTTACGGAAAGTGGAAGAAATGGGTTGGAAGGTAGTACACCTACCGACCTCATGTTGAGGACTTTTGGGTTCAATTGCAAAGATGATAAAGAAGTGTGAAGGAGGCACTATATGAGAATGACAACCCAGTTTGTGAAGTCAGTAAACCTATTCCTAGTGCCGAACAAAGTTGTTGAAGAAGAAAATAATATTGTTGATGAGAGATACCATGCCTTGACCAATGTGCCCCTGTTTGTTATATATTGGAATGAAGAATAGGTCACCAACCTCGATATATTGATTCTTCCCATTGAAAATAGGACAAGACAGTGGGTGGATGCACAAATTTCCCAACTTAAGGAGCAAGGTGTAGAACTGACACATGGGGAGCTTGAAGATGAAGTGAGCAGTGAGGTTGATAGCAGTGTTGTTGCACAATCATGTGGTGAAGCATCAAAATCCCCACCTATTACAAGATCGAGAAAGAAGAAGGAGGTAAGCACAAAGTCTATACCAAAAAGACAATAGAAGGACCACCTCTACCAAAGAAAGAAAGAATGATAACCTTCATGTTGTAGATGCCAACCATCTAAGAGGAAGAGCCCCAACCTGAAGAAGAAGGATCCAAACGACCTCACTATCCACCACCCACTACCTCTCCTGTCTCATCTCCACCTATAGTGGACATCTCTATCCACCTTGCCTACACCCTCCAACAACTCCTAGGGTAGTGTTGGACTCCTCTTCCTCCACTATATCCCCATTTTTCTCCTCTTTGCTCCCAACTCCATTTCCCCCATTCTCTACTCTTACACCTCTATGCCTTCAATTTCTATGCCACCACCTTTTTTGTTGCATGCTTTCATTGAATATATGGAGAAGGTGCCCCATGAATTCTCTAGGGTAATCCTTGACCCCAAGTTCAAGCTTTAATAGCTCAAAATTTTGCTGCCCTACATCTTCCCCCACCACCTATGGAGCCACCAAATATGGAAGCCACAATGCATATCTCAGAAGAGATGGAAAAGTACCAAACATAACAACAAAGAGAGGCTAGAAAAGATATAGATAAGGAGCCCAAAGATTTTGATTGAGATGATTATTTTGAGCACCCATAAGGTGGGCTAAATATAAACTTGGATGAGGTTGCTTCTGATGAGGAGAAGGCACACACTTTATAATAGGATGCTAAGGCTCTTAATGAATGGTATGTGATAGCAACATCAAACCAAGAGCTTGATGAAGAACTACCCCAGAAACACAAAGAGGTAGGTGAAGAGGTTGATCCTAAAGGGAACCATTCTGAAGAGAAGACAAAAACAGACAATGATGTGGAGATACTCAAAGAGCCTCCACTAACTAGCCAAGACAAGGGCCTAATACAAGAAGAAGTGCCTCCCGAAAAGGAAGAAAATGAGGAAGATAAAGAAGAAGAAAATATGCCAAAAAAGAGCCTTGAGCCTGAGCAACATGAAGAAGAGAAAGCACCCCAAGAAGAAGGCGTCAATGAAGAGAATGTAACTTCTACCAAAACATACAAAGGGAAGGCTATATAGATAGAAGGCTCAAATGAAGAGAATAGGATGATGAAAATATTCCTAGAGTAGCCTCAGAAGTAAAAAGAAGATGAAGGTGATCATGAATCACCTAAGGGTCAAGCTGAGATTCCTAACTAGCTAGAGTGGAAATTGAAAAAGAAAGCTCCTATGGGTGTTGACCTAAGGGAATGGCTTGATGTAATAATAGTCAAAGTACAAACAAAAACGTTGAAAGAAAAGAAGCCAAATGTCCACTCCCACATCACAATGGACACCTCTAGATCCTGGATGATACAAATTTTCACCCCTATGATAGACAAAGATACAGGCACTTGCTACAACATATCAACAATCAATCTGGACTGGACAACCTATGAGAAGAAGATAGATGAATTTCAAGGGTCGGTAGCCACCATCATGCAACAAATGAATAAGGAATAGTCCACAAAGGAAGAACTGAAAGCACAAGTAATAGATCTCACCATTTATATTCAGCAGTGGATGTCTACAGAAGAAGAGACTCTAGCAGAATTATTGGCACTACCCTCGCTAATTTCAAAAGAGAACATTAGTATGATGGAGAAAATAAAGAACTAGATCAAGTCCATGACTGCTTGGTTCAACAAGGTGGTATCCAGTGGTGACAAGGATTGACCACGCAGTGACAATGTACAACATGTATTGGAGCTTAGGAAAAGACATAGAAAGTATGATGAACACTTGTAAGGAGCTCCCAGAGACATATAAAATCACTTGCATAAAATTTGAGTGCATTTTCAAGCTTTCTCAAAATATCTAGGAAGAGAAGCTGAAAATAGAAAAGGAAGATTACTGGCTAGTAGAAACCTAGTTGATGAACTTGTACTATAGGAAAGATTTTTTGTAGAATGTCTTACATGAACTCAAGACTGATCACGAGTGGGCTATTGAGCATTGGGAAAATAGTGTTGAATATCTGAAGTCGATGACTGACTTCAAGATGCCCGCCTTAGAGCTAGATCTGGAGAAGATCAAAACTTTGTTCCATAAGAAAATGGAGGAAGAAGTTGGTGACACAGTATCTCTACACTTTATGAATTTTTCTATGAGGGCTTTCATTTGGACAAAGTAGATGATTGAGGCTACCTCAAACTATGCAGAGAATTGGAATAAAATCTTTCAAAAAATCAAGAGGATGTCCTTCCAGATCCTCAAATATGAGCTCTCTAAGGAGAAGAAACTCATATTTGTATTTGGATAATTCATTTAGTGTGAAAATTCTCAAAATGAAATAGGGAAGCCCATTATAGATCATGAATACTTTTCAAAATAGCTACAAAGGATGGCATCCACTACAAGACAAAACTACTACAATGTTAGGGTCACTAAAGGAAAAAACACGAAAAAAGACAAAAGTGTATTTTATATTGTCATATATTTGGTGGTCGAAACCCTAATGTAAAATGAATATGAGCCACACAATGAAACTAAATCTTTTTCATTCATTTTTCTTTTGGAATACTATAAATAGGGGCATCCTCTTATTTTCAAGAAGAGAGATGAGTTGTGTAAAGGCATGCTGCAAAAATTTAATGAGAATATCATTGTTTGATGGATTCTTGTGTTTTCTTTACATTTGTGCATGATTCATTCTCCAAATCTTATATTTTATCTTTTTTTTCTAGTTTTAGGTTGGTTTTAGTAATTAATATATGTTGCACTTTAATGTTGAAGAATGATATGGTGTTGATATCTCCCTTGCTCATACTTTTTGTTGTTTTTTGATGATGAGTAGTAGTGTAAAGTTAGTATGAGCATTGTTCATATTGTTGCACTTAAGTTCATCCATTGTTCATGCTTAATGGTGAATGGATTGTTGAAAATCAAGAGACCTTAGAAGATTGCACTTGTTTCATGAGATTGTAGGTTGCCCTTGGTTAAGTGTAAATTATTTTTAGGAAGGTTGTCCACTATAGCATCCTCCATTGTTACGGTTAAACATTAGTTACAGATTTAGGAAACTTCTTATCCCTTATCCCTTTTGACCTTCTTTGAAACTAAAGTCAAAAAAATGTTCTTGCATAACAATAAATCCAAATTTGATTACAAACATGGAGTTCTAGATTATTTTTTTGAACTTGCAGCAGTTGTACTTTATTTCCAAAATTGATAAACTCCATTTGTAGACCCAATTCCCTCCAAGCTTAGTGACCATAAATTCCGTTTTTGATTACCAGCAAATAATATCAACCAACTGAATCATTCCAAGCTTTGTCATGACCTAACACCCAAGAGACTTTGGGGTGATTGTCTAAAACTTAGTTGTAGCTTTTCACCTTTCAAGAGTGGTAGCATACTTGTGTATTGCTTGTGTTGAGAAAGTGAAAAAAAAACCCATCAACAAAATTGGTGCTAGGAGGGAAGTGAACTTAAGCTGGATCTAATTGGTTATTTCTCCCCTCAAAGGTTTCATAGAGTGCTTTGATCTACACTAGACAAGGGAGAATTTCAAGAGCTAAAGACCCCTACCAAGGCTAAGAGAGCCAAAAAATGGGAAGCATCATCTTTAGCCCCTCCCACTCAAGCTTTATCCCCTCCATCTCCTTTCATTCATCCATCCCATTTCTCCCTTTCACTCTCGAGAACACCTCCTTCCTCCCATTCATTCCAAACTATATTTCCATCCTTCACTCCCCATAGCCAAGGTGTTGTCCCCATCCCAACACTTCACTTCCAAGGCATTGCCTCAACTGCTACCCCATTGTAGCCTCAAATTACTGTAGCACAGAAGTTGCAACCTCCTCCTCCCATAATGTCTTGGTTGGGTAACAATCCATCCCCATTGTCCCTTAATGATTATCATGATATGCTAAAGAATCTGGAAGGCTTATGCACCAAGTTCCACCCACATGATCCATAGAGGAGAGCAGAAGATCAAATAAATATTTTCAAACTAGCCTTGAAGGATATGTAGATTGAACATGAAGACTTGGCTTGTAGGCTCTTCCCTTACTCATTGGGTGATGAGGTCTTCTATTGGTACATTCATCTACTGACTAGATCCATCACTACTTGGGACCAAATGAAGAACACTTTTTTGCAGAAGTTCAAAGTTCCCATTAGACCCAATAAATTATTTCAACAGTTTATGTCCATTAAGAGGGAGGTCAATGAGCCTATTAGTTCATTCAATGACCAATTTCACAAGGTTTTCATGAAATTGTAGCTGTCCTATGTAGTTGATGATGCCTCTACTTGACTGGTGTATTATTCTTCCTTAGACAATCTTACATCAGCCTTAGTCAAAAGGATGCACTTGCCACTTGCCAGGTTGGTGGACGCATATGTAGAGGTAGTCACAACAAGCACAAACTTGGGCAACATTTGACAGGTCCATTGCACTCATTGGGACTAGCTACCCACCCCACAGAGATCCAAGGAATTACTAATGCCTTGGCTCATCAAACTCCTATAATGAACCAAATTCCATAGTTACCAATAGTGCCACATCTAGGGCTACCACTAAATTAGGTGCCTCTAGTGCCTCATTACTTGTAGCCTTAGTAGTAGTAGGCTTATGCTCAACAACCTCAAGTTCCCTCATACTAGCAAGGCTCTGAATTCCCACCTACTTAACAGAACCAACTCGTGATGTAGTTGGTCTTCCTTCAAAACTCAGTACCATAGCAGAATAATGTAGAGAAGGATCAAATTGACGAGTTAGCTGAGTTAGTGAAAAAGTTGTCTACATAGATGACATACCTAAGGAACCGGAACAACCAATTATTATCTTCTCAAAGGAGCATCCAAGCTAACCTCCATCGAGAAAACTATGAATTGGGTACATCTTATGAACTGAATCATGAAAAAGGATAAAATACATGATAGATTTTGAAAGGTGGCCTTCACAAAGGAAAAATAGAATTTGGAACACTAGTCCAAATAATGGAGGTGTCCTCACACCTCTTGATCAACCAGGTGGTGCCAACAAGACTACAAGAAAATTTTACTTGGTTGAGGCTTCCCTATCAGGGTGGTGCTAAGTCCACAAGACAAATAGGCATTCAGAGTTTGATTGTTTGGAATTTCAAACAACCACAAAAAAATTTCAAGTGGAAGTCCAAAATGTTGTAGATGGGTTGAGTTGCAAAGACTTATTTCCTTTAGAGCCATACAATTCAATTCTTTAGTGTTCGTGGTCAGGCAAGCTCCTTTCCCAAAAAGTGAAAGCAACTCACCCAAGAACAAGGTACGTAACGAAAGTTCTTTATCACAATTCTTTTATTTAGTAGATAATGGTCTAGTAGATGAGGAAAAGTTGTGTGAGGATGAATTTCAAATGTTCCACCAAAGGGAAACCCCATACAACTTAAGGAATAGGCAGGTTGGTGGTCCTTTCACCACTTCTACTTCTCCCAACAACTTCAATAATCTACCTAATCCTAATGCCAGCAACAATCCTACTTATCCCCATGTGCCTACTCAATACTTCAATAGAAGTAAGTATCCAAACCTAACTCAAGATCAGGACCACTAGCTCCTCCCAAAGAAAGTTTTCTGAAGTAGAGGTTGAACAAATGGGAGAATATATGGAAAATGAATTGAAAAGAGTCAAAGTGAGCTTGTTAGCCTTTGAACTGTTAAGAGTTCCATCTATTAGAAATTCTATCTTTAGGTCATTAAATGGAACCACCCCATCAAATCTAGCCCAAGAGGTACCTCCCAAGAACGTTTCATTTGATACCTCCAATAGTGAGCCTGTGATTAGGGAAATCTTGGAAAAATACCAGATCATCCCCTAAACCAACAAGTGAGTAAAAATTAGTCATCAGATAAGTCTCCCAACAAGGATTCAAATCTTATCCAAGCCAAGGATGAATACAATGATAAAGAAAAAACCCAAGTGGCTTAGGCCAATGTCTCAGTAGGGT
The DNA here is from genome assembly GCA_007258455.2 of Sequoia sempervirens. Lineage (NCBI taxonomy): Eukaryota > Viridiplantae > Streptophyta > Pinopsida > Cupressales > Cupressaceae > Sequoia > Sequoia sempervirens. The sequence continues at coordinate 97,321,055 of VDFB02000013.1, forward strand.
TGTTTCAAGGAAAGTTGGAGACCCCTTCTTTCTTGATGACTATTCGAATATTTTGGAAGAACCTACACAATTGACTACTAGATTCAAGAGCTTTGACCAATTTCATGCCCTTTGCATTGTGCCAAGCATTGGGGATAACTTCAATTCCTTCTTGACAGAAAGTGATTTAGCTAGACAAGACAGAAGTGAACATAGTTGGAGAAATGAACAAAATACCCATGCAGATTGTTGCTGGCCCAAGGGTGCAGTAGGCGATTGACATCCAAGTTGTTGATATCCCCCATACATATGGTATTATATTAGGAAGGGACTTCACCTGTGATTTTAATGGTTATGCGACAATAGACTATTCTCACCTATGGCTACCATGGAAATGACTGCGAAACCAAATTCACATTGAGAGGGAACCTCAAATGAAATTCATGATCACTAAGTATAACAACACAAACAAGGCATTGTTCATAGAAATGGAGTTGGGGAATTATTATCTCGTGGCTTCAGAGGATGTTGAAGAGCCTTTGGAGGAAGAAGTGGCCAATGAGTTCATTATGTTGCATAATGCACCTCTCAATTTAGCCAATGTTTCTAGTAGTACAAAGGTGTTGATTGAATCCAAAGATGAGGAATCCTACGAAGATGGTAACCTTGGATTGCTTGATGGATTCAAAGAGTTTATGCAGAAATGTGTACAGGATCAACTCAATTTAGGAGCCAAAATGGACTTTCAGGAGTTGTTACCAAACTAGTGCAGGGTACACAATGCTGCTCATTCTGAATTTGAATGTTGTCTATGTAAAATAATAGTAGAACATATCAGAGGAAAAATCAGCCCCTAAGGAAGAAGGAGGGAAGTAAGACCACATCCATCCCATGTATACTTGGTCCCCCAAAGACATAGGAGCAGATGCACAACCAAGGAAGGAAGCGTTCCCAACTAGCTCCATGGTCAAAGGTTCTTCTAAGTTTTGGAAGCTACGTTTTGATGGATCCAAGTCCAAGCAAGGAGCGGGGGTGGGCTTTGAACTCATCATTCCTATGGGTAAGAAATATTTTGCTGCTCATAGACTCTAATTTTATTGCACAAATAATGTAGCAGAATGCAAAGCATTGGTTCACGAGCTTTTGATGACATTAAGAAAGAAAGTAAAAATGCTACAAGTTTTTAGTGATTCCAAGCTGGTAGTAAAAAAATTTAGGAAATTATACTCCTATCATGATAAAAGGTTAGAAAACTATAGACATATGGTATGTGATCTTATAGATGGATTACATGCATTCAACATTCAATTAATCCCTCACAATAGGAAACAAATTGCTGATGCATTAGCCCAAGCTGCTAGCACCCTTCAGCCCATGTCCTTAACTGGCTTAAAGAAGTTGATCATAGAGCTCACCTCTACCCCATTGATCAGTGCTCAACAATGTCACCAACTTTCAAGTTTTCAATGATGAAAAACACATATTGGACTTCATCACATTTTATAATGTGTTTTCCACTCAAATCATTGATGAAACAAAACTCGACTAGGGTTAACTTTACATAAAAGGAGTTATCAATCTGAAGACTAATACAATACCATGAGGAATGGTTTAGCTGGAGATAATTTTTGATCTAGATCAAATACGAGATCAAGACCAATAGACTAAGAAGAAATCAATTGACAATCAATGTGATGCCCACAACATGGTACAATTGAGGAAGTTAAAAAAAAATTATTGGTAAAGTATGTACACTAGAAGAGAGGAAAGGAATTGTAGATTCCCTGCACACCTATCATGATGTAATTTATTGGGGATATGAAGAGCTAAAAATGTATGATACTTCGATTATTACTCACACCATCCCCCTCAATCCATATGTGAGACCTTTCTAGTAGCGTCAATGCCTAATTAATGCATTGCTTGAACCAATTATCTTCAAAGAAGTTCAAAACTTGTTGTCCGCCTAAATCATCTTTCTTATCTGACACTCCACATGGGTGGAAATTTTGGTTTTGGTTAGAAAGAAGAATGGTGAAATCATATTGTGTGTGGATTTCTAGAATCTAAATAGAGCTTCCCAAAAGAACAACTACCCAGTGCCTTAACTGTATGAGGTATTGCAAATTTAGAATGGGTCTCAAATAATGTTGTTTCTAGACAACTACTCTAGATACAACCAGTTTATGGTGTAGTATGAGGATAGGCATAAAACAAATTTTACCACAAAATAGGGAATGTTTGCATATAAAAGAACACCATTTGGATTAATCCATGTCGGCACTACATTTCAACGTGTAATGGACATAGCCTTCAAAGATCTCATTAGCAAGTGCATCATCAGATATATGGATGACCTCACTGTGTTCTCAAAGAAAAGAGGGGACCATGTCTCTAATTTATACAAGTTCTTTCAAAAATGCAGGGAGTTTAGTATCTCCTTAAACCTTCAGAAATGTATTTTCAGAGTGGCCAAGGAAAAGCTCCAAGGACACATGATTTCAGTGAAAGGAATTTCAATTGAACCCGAGCACATCTAAGGCATACTAAAGATTTAGCTCCCAAGTAACAAGAAAGAACTGAAGTCTTTCTTTGGGATGATCTTCATCAAGAAGTTCATCACAGGCTTCATTGAGATAGTCAAGCCATTGAACAACATGCTCAAAAAAGATGCTAAAGTGGAATGGACACCAGAAGCCAAGAAAGCTTTTGAAGAAATTGAGAGGGTGATTGTAGATGCCCCAATGTTGGTCAGTCTAGACTATCTAAAACCATTCTCCATATACTCCTTTGCTTTGGATCATTCATGCAATAGTATGTTGATGCAGAAGGATGATGAAGGGAATGAGCACCCCATTGCATTTATGAGTGCTCCACTAAAGGAAACTGAATTATGTTATCACAATTTTGAAAAGAAGGCATATGCCTTGGTTGGTGGAGTTAAGAAAATTAGACACTACATCTTGAGGAACAAGGTGTTCACAATTGTCTTAGACCCAATAGTTAAGACTTTGTTAATGTAGAATGAATTATGGGAAAGAAGAGAAAAATGGGTCATGTTGTTACAAGAATAATACATGGAAATTCATCCTATGAAGCTAGTCTGTGCACAAGCTCTCACTCATACCATAGCAGAAATAGGACCTAGGCTCATATTGCAACAGTACCAATCGGAGGATGTCTCTTTAGGAGAATGGTATGATGACATTGTCTATTATATATTGAATAATAAGTGCCCATCACAGCTGCAAGGAGTCCAAAAATGTGCTTTGAGATTGAAGAGTAGTAGCTACATGCTACAAGGATCTATATTGTACAAGAGAAATCATGAAGGAATCTATCCCAGGTGTTTAGGAAAAGAGGAAGCATTTGAAGTGCTGAAATAATTTCATGACAAGTTTAGCACTGGACACAGATCCGACCCTTCCATTGCTCATTAGATTCTACGAGTTGGGTACTACTAACCGATGCTATTCAGAGATGAACACAACCTTGTCAGATCCTATCAGGTCTATCAGACTGCTACTACTAGGGAAAGAAATGTTGTTGTTCCACTCCAGCCAGTCATGGAGGTAAGGCCTTTTTATCAATGGAGACTCAAATTCATTGGCCCAATAAGCCCACCATCTTGTGCAGGCCATAGGTACATTCTAACCACTTTTGATTATTGCGCTAGATGGAATAAATAAATATCATGTAGGAAACGCATGACCAAAGTAGTTACTAATTTCTTAGAAATTTTTATTTTAAATTGCTTTAGTTTCCCATTTTCTCTAGTTTGTGATAATGGTCTTGCCTTTGCATCCCTCAAGTTTGCTAGTTGGGCCTTTGATTATGGAATTGTGCTTAAATTATCATCCAACTACTACCCCTAGGGGAATGGCCTAGCTAAATCCACAAACAAAAATTTGTTGGCTGTCATCTAAAAGCTGATTGATCATAATCCAAAAGATTGGCACACCCAACTACGTTTTTCCCTATGGGTAGATCGCACGTGTTATAAGGTTGCCTTGGGAAATTCCCTATTTTTCCTCAATTATGGTCTAGAGCTTGTTTTTCTAGTGCACCTTAAGATCCTTGCACTCCAATTCGTCAATACATATTATGAGGAGGGAGAGCACCAAGAGGCACACCTAGATGAATTGCTACACTTAGAGTTAGTGTACAACCAAGCAATAGAAAAGTTTTCCAAACACTACGGTGTAGTCAAACTATGGTTCAATCACCAAGCCAAAGTAAAGGCCTTTAAGATTGCATATCTAGTCCTCTATTGGGGCAAGGCCCATTAGAAGAAAGGGGGACATGAAAATTTTGACAAGCTCTAGGTTGGCCCCTTTCAGATTTCCAAAATTCTAGGAGATAATGCCTTTCACCTCAAAATGTTAATAGGAGAAGATGTCTCATTTCTTGTCAACGAGTAGTGCCTAAAGCATTATTTCCTTGCTTGAGTTGTCCAAGCTCTCCCCACTCTATATAGCTATATATAGTTAGAGTAGGTATTTCGGTTTGCTACTTTGCTTTCACCTCACTTTCGCTCATTTTCTTAGCTTTTGTTTTTGCTGAGGGTTTCTTCCTATCTTGATGTGATGGCCATGCTCATTCCATCAGAGATCCTACTTGTTACCTACTCCCCTTTTATTCCTTGGATATGTATTCATCAATTATCATGAGTTTCTATTCACCTCCATAAGGTAGGTTTCCTTACTTGAACTCAAACTTGATCTAATACATGAACCTTATTTGAACCCTTCATGCTCATCTCATATTACACATGGAAACACATATTAAATACTCTTGATGAGCTATGTGATGGTCATTATGAGGCTTCAGCAAGTGAAAAATCCTAAGTCTACTCGAGTGACCACTGTGATTTCCAAGCTCACTATGAATTCAATTGCTTATACAATTGAGCAAAAAGGTACCAAAAATAAATATCAAAAGGAAAAGAAAGAAAAGAGAAAATAAAATGATGAAACAAGCAATTGTGTGGGTGTGTTAACAACTCTATCAGGGATTTGGATGCTTGGTTGGCAATAGAGCAATGTTTTTGGGGTTGTAATGACAACTCTATCAGGGCTATGGATGCCTGACTAGCAGTAGAGCCATGTCTAGGTTACTTTTGGGGTTAGAAAATTTATCCAACTTTCCTCAACTAATTAATTGCTATTTTGTATGGTCTCTGAGGGAGGGGAGTCAACTCACTACACACAATTCTGAGATATTTCATGACTCAATTCAACTAAAGATCTCATCCTCCTTCAAGTCTTTTGTTCATCTGAGGAAACTAGCTTCTGGTCTACGAAACTAGAGATTTTGGGTTCCAGATGAATCCTTACCCTTGGAACACTCGAGAGCATTCTCCTAGCTAGGTCACCATTTGTTGTGCCTATAGAACACATGCCCCATTTGGGTTGGGGACCCCCTCTTCCCTTTTTTCCTTCACTAGGTCATTTTTTCCTTTTCCTCACTTTGTGTGACCGTAATTTTGAGCTTAAGCTAGTCACATGCTATAAAGTCACCAATTTCTCATTGACCAAATTCACCTACCCTAAAATTTTCTAAGTTTCTTGATTTTTTTGAAGTTTAGTTGCGAGTTTCCTTTGGCCTTTTGGTCTGACATCCTCCAGGCCCTGGGGACCCACATTTGTAGGTCTCCCTTGGCAAGTCACCATTGCTACTTCTCTGCTAAGTAGCAGGTAACCTAAAGCTTCCGACCACATGGCGAGCTCTGCACTGTCCTTTGTTGTTCGGATCTTTGCTAATAGCCACACCAAATTGGGTTTCCGCAACTCATCTACCCAACCTACCACTATACTGAGAATTGAATGCATGTCATTAATGGTAGTTTGTCTATAAAGAGGGGGTTGAACCTATCACTTTCACCCCCAATTTTCAATTTTTTGATGGACAAGGAGAAACTCTTGCCGACACAAAATTTCAAGTTGAATTCAAACCGACTCTCCTCTAGATTTTTGCATGAATTCTAGGTACCTTCATGGTCAAACCTTTTTAAAGTACTCCTTTTCACAAATTTGGGTTATTAAATGTTAGAACCTTTAAAAATAGAATCCTAGTTTGCTTGACAACCTTTGTAACCCTCGGTCATGCATTAATTGCTTGATCCATCATTTGAAAATCCTTTGAACTAGCCAATATCACATCTCTATGTTCATGTGGAACCCCACACTTGTTTCACCATTCTTCACATACCAAAAAATGCATTGCAGCCCGAACTATAACTCTCGTCGTTCTTAATAAAATTTGAGAAATCTTAAAAGAACCAGCTAAGTTGTTGAACCTATGTGAGAATCCCCATGTGATATTTTTCCTACAAGTGGCCACTATCTTATCATTGTTAATTAATGACCTAACCCTAGCCAATTTTCACATTGCAGGTCCTGCCTTTGCTGTTGCTATTGAGTACTCAAACTTGTTGAGTTCAAACAAAGTTGTGGGTTGGTTACTACGGCCTCCTATCTTGTGATTGTAATTGCACAACCACAAAGTCACCCCATCCACCTTTAGTGAAAACTCTGATCCCTCCATTTACATTCCATCTTTGGGAGTCTGCCAAACACTAATAACTTTAAGTTGAATGTAGCTTGCGGGTTGACCTTTGTGGACTTTTGCCTATAGGTAGCCCTTACTCTATTGTTGTTCCCTAACGTCTAAGCACCTATGCCTTCCTACATGGTGGGCTCCACTAAAGTGGTTTCCTTTTGCTCTTTTGAAGTTCACCAAAGTAAAAATTAAGTCTAGGAGCTTGATGTAGGCCCACCCATGCGAACCACCATCTGTGAATGACCATCCTTCCATGGTTGTTCCTTAACAGAGAACATTTGATGGTGGCTCGATAACTTCCATCTGCACATTCCAAAGCATTGAAACTCTAATACACAATGCTGAGTGTCCAAGTCCATTGTAGGTCCTATAGTGTGGAATTTCACCTATGACCATCATTTCCCAAATGCCACTATCTCAACAGCTAATCCTAAGTGTCCTTCCACCCTATGGCACCCGAATACTCCAAACTTGCAAATGCATCATAGCCTAATCTAATGACTATGGGTACCTCATTGGTAAATTTTGCATGTGCCTAATCACCTCATTAGAAACTTGATCACCAACTCACCCATGTGGAACCTTAACTACAGGTGGCTATGTGCGGGTCTCCGTGGCCCTGGAGCCATTTTCCCACTACCTTCATTCTCGTGGATTCCACCTAGGGGGACCTGCATCCCTAGGCCTGCATTCACCTAAATGATCTAGATGAACTCCAAATGAGGATTAATGATGAATTTTATGATATTTTAATGATGTATAAATAGATATGATGCTCGATTTGTAGGGTTTTATTAATGCTTGCTCTAACTTATATAGGAACTCACTTACTGCATCTTTTGCATGCAGGATTTATGGAACCTACTAAAGGATCATCAACAAAGCTTGCAAGAAAGGTTGATAAGGGAAAGAAGCCTGCAAAGATGCCAAGAGGGAAAGAATAAAAAGACCAAATAAATTATCAGTTTCATGAAGTGGAGTGTACCTCCAAGATCACTTCCACCTGGGACACGGTGTCAGATACAAACTTGGGGAACATGGATATTGATGACCTATCAAGATTGTTACCATTCAATTAGGAAAATCATCAATAAGGATGAAAGGGTATTGGTAGACTTGTCCGCTAGGTCTATTGGCTAGACGGTCCATATCCCCACATTTGATAAAATGGAAAAACAAAAAAGGGATTTCTTGAAAACATGTAGAAACAAGACCCTCTTGGATGTAAAAGGGTAGTTAATAAGCATTGGTTGAAAGAAAAGAGGGGTAGAGCTAGCAAAGTACCCCAAGAGCTATTTAGAAGTGACTTCTTCAAATAATATCATGATCTAGTTACTCTACTAAGTAGAGTGATGGGCCTACCAGTTGCTACATTATTGAAGGAATGGATGTTTTGCTTCATTGAAGAGATCATCTGAGGAGAGAACAAGTTCCATTGGGCTAAGATGATCAGTGGAGACCTTCACAATCAGCTCGTGGCCATGAAAAAGACCTCCAAATTTTATATGACATCCTAATTGGTATACCTCCCAGTTGAAAAATTCTGATACAAAGGACTATTCAGTGCACGCCCACTAGGAACAAAGTGATGAGAACTCAGGGTTTAGGACTGCTATCCTCAACTATAGTATAGATACTTCAAAAGAGATTACAAAAGGGTGAATGATGCTTTCATCATGCACATAATCAGACTCCTGGGAGGAGACTTTGAGAGAAGGGTATCACACAGTGCAAAGGCCTTCATCAAAAAATTTGGGTATCTGTTGGTGAAGATCAGGAGTTTCCTATACATCGGAAATTTCTGAAACATTTTTTCTCTTGAGCAACACAGAGGATTAAGGGTTGCCAGTGCATGGACAACTCTTGATAATCCTCTTCAAAATTATTTTCCATGCATAGTAGTTTAGGATTTTGTTCATCTCCATTTCCATCCATTCCCATTTTGCTCACTAATTCATCATCTTGTGTCTGGTTTTCTCACCTAGAGATTAGGATCCTTGTAATGATTTCACAACCATTCATTTCCAGATGGAACCACTGTTAGAACTATAAAATTATGATGATTTTACATGTTGTTCATACTCATAATTTTCCAAATAAGTCCTATCACGAGCACATTTTCCCCATATTTCATCATGTAGTCCCATGAAATCCATTGGGTCTGAATATTTCACATTATGGTCCATATTGACATGAGTTCATCAAGGTCTCCCCGAGCCATTGTGTATTTTTGCTAATATAAATCTGTTATTGTCTATCAGCAAGACTTCTTTGGTGTCACAGCGATCAAAATTCATCTATAGGCACCTATCGACAGGACATTTTCATTGTTTCGGCAATAGAGGAAAATTCATATTGGTGAGAGTGATATCACTGGGGTGATGTCTCACCGAATGAGTTGTGTCTCACCAACCAATGCACGAGGAGGCTTATCGGCCAAACTAAGGGGTCTCAGGGTGATGTCTTACTAATCATTTCATGTCTTACCGACCGGCAATAGAAAGAGTGTATTGGAAAAAGATCTTTTCATCGGAGTAAGTCACAATGACCCATATGTCACGCCGATGAGGATATATATATCGACAAGAGTCAAGGCATCAGAATAACATCTCACCGAATGGGGTGTGTCTTGCCAACCGGTGATAAGGATATACATTTTGGCTAGACTAAAGATATTTGGGATGAGGTCTTCGCAAATCCATAGTGTCTTGCCGACCGACAATAAAGATATACATCTTGGTAAGACTAATGTGCATAAGAGTAAGGTCTTGGCGAGTGCATTGGGTCTCGCCGACAAAACACGAAAGGATTCTATTAAAAGGTTTTTAGTGTGAGGTTATATCTTTGATTTGATGTGGCAGCTCATTTCTGGTGTCAATTTTTTGTTGTGCTTATTGAAATTATTACTAAGTTGACTCCAAGATTGATGCTTTCTAGTTGTTTAAATTGATATAACAATTTTATCTTCAATTTATCAGTGCACATTTGTTGTATTTGTGTGGTTAATTGATTGGTTCTTTTAAGAAAAGATTAAATCCTTTTGGTTGATCACAGTAATCAGGGAAATTCATCTGGATTATTAAGAAGAGCTTAGCAATCATAGTCTTGCATGTCTATACAAGTTATAAACAAAACATATGCCAAAAAAATTGAGTGTTTTCCAGAAAGAGGTTGCCCACTTCTATTTCATTTGACTCCGCATACCGAATAAGGCACTAGTCTCTGCATTTCACCATTTTGATTCACTCATTTTCTTTACATCTGTTAACTGAACATATTAGGATTTAGCTTTGAATATTGCTATACAATTTTTACCAAATTTGATTTCATTTGTCCATTTCCACTTGCCGTTGTGGGAAAAACATTTCAAGAGAAATAAGCACATTAAGTCTACTTCATTCATATAGGTACACCCGCCTAGGTCTAGCATCACCTGAAGAGTAGAGGGTCTTAATCTTTTGACCTTGTCTGTTACCCTGAAGAGTTGTGAAAGCTTGGAAACCTTTTGTGGTTCAAACTTGCGTTTTTGAGAGCTAATACCACCATTGTCTTCTATATCAGAATAATAGAAAGTAGTAAATCAAGATAATAAAGTTTTTCTCTAATTTGTAAATCAAAGTTTTCCCAAAAGATCTGAATCACATCAGCCAAACCCATATTTAAAGAATAAGCTAATTGTCTCTGTTAATGGTTTCTTGAAAGTAATCATACTGAATAATTAAAAAGAGTCTTTAACTTAAAAGAGCCAAATTAAAGAAAGTATCATGAAATACTAAAAATAAATATGCATCATTTCCTTTTGCCTTAGCTTCTTCATCTTCTAGATCCCCGATTGCTTCTTATTGCAATATTTTTTCTTGTGCCTTCATCCTAGATTTGTAGTCTTTGTACTTGGTAATAATTGTAAATATCTCCTTGCTCCCTCATGTTACGGTGCTCTACAGTTCAATTTGTACTTTGGTTAGAGTAGCCTCAGACTCATTTAGAGTGTTAGACCTCCTATTTTATTTATTTTAAAAGGAATTGAGGTAGACTTGTAGTCTACTGAGCTTTGAGAAAGATTCTATGGTCATTGTGGCAGGATCTGCCATCTCCTTGTTGAATACTTCTTTGAATTTCAGACAAATTTCCTTTGAATCTAGAATCTCTTCATCAAACTCATCAGTTATCTCTACGTTTAGATCATGACAATTTCCTTTAATCTGCACCAGCATGTCCAAATAGCTTTTAAGTGTTGCAAAAATATCCTTTACTAGGCTGTCATAAATGCTTAATTTCCACTCCAATGAGTCGTACCAAGAAGGATCTAACTCTTTTGGATCACTCAATTTTTTAATTGATTAATTTCATTCGATCCATGGAAATCAACTCTTTTATTTCTTGTGATAGCACGTAGAGACTGGTCTGATCTATTCTGACTTGTCGTAGCTTTGTGATCAATTCCTTCCTTTTATCAACAACTTGATTCTAGAAAATCATAGACTTGCTAATGAAGAGGATAGTATCCTAAAGCATTTCATCAATCCATTCATTGAAATTTTTGGAATAGCTTAGATTCTTTTTGATTAATTCCATTGTAGACTCGTCAATAACTCCTACCTGAGAACATTCAAGGCTCCGCTGGATATAGAAGGGGGGACTATAGAAGAAATGAAGTTCTTCAAATCAAGAGCCTGAGATTGCAATGCCACCTTTTCCTTTCTTTCTTCCTTTACCCGCTTAATCAAGGCATTGACTGAATAATTAGCATGATACACATCATATTCAAGTTTTTGGGGCCCCACATCAACATGTGTGACTTTATAGTTAGCTACTATTATTTCATCCTCATTTAGATCTTTTATAGGATCTTTAATTTCCAATACTTGATTACCAAAAGTAGGGTCAGTCAGCATTCTTGACATTTTCTAAACTTTCTTTGGCCTTGACAAAGTCTGGACCAACCGTATCTACCCCAACCGTTGTTATAGGAGTATATTTTCCCTTTTTCCCTAATTCCTTTCTCAGCCATACTAGGGAGTATTCTACCAATGCAGAATCCTTATTTCCTAGAGCAATTTTTTAGACTCACCAGGAGTGATGGGTATATTTTCCACTAGGGAAGAGGGTACTTCAAACAAAGGAGGAAAGGTATTGTCTTCAACAATCTACTTGAAAATGGCATTAGAATATTCAGGCACAAATTTTGTTTGGTTGATATTCTTTTTAGGAGTGGGGGTAGATATGTTGTCCTATTCACATACTAACTTCAACTTAGTCCTTTCTTCAGGCTTCTCACCATCAACCCTGGACTGTGAATTTGCACTAGAAGACCTAGTAGCCAATCTCCCTAATGATGTACCCACTGCAACTATCTGAGTGGACCCCTATTCATTCCTTTGAGATGATTTTGGTTCTTGAGTAGAACCTGCAACTTGTTGCCATTTTCCTTCTAGCCTTTATTGAGTTCTTTTCAACACTGGAGCAGCTCGTATATTTGTATTCAAAACTTCATTTTTACTCCATTCAGTCTTGGGATGAGATTTATCAGATAGTTTTTCATATTTGGGGTCAATGACCATTGAATCTTTAGTCGCACACTAATACATTTGACTGCAAAATCCGATGAAACTGTCTGATGAAATATGTAAAATTTGATGTGTAATTTTAAATTTTTGAAAGTTTATCCCCGATGTTCATCAAAATTTCAATGATCCTGTGGCTCGTTGAAAATTCGGCTATCATTTTTGTCGAATTTTTGACAAACATGAAAAATAGAAAAAAAACAAATTTTGGCCGACATAAAGAAAAGTGAGTTTGCGCTTGATTTATTGCGACAGTGTTTGCTCTACTTGAGACAATTTTTGGAGAACTAAGGACGATTTTCTTGGGAAAAATTAGAAAAAATTCAAGAGGATATCGCCAGGTTGAGGGTAGTCTTTTTCTTTTTGCAGAATTTAGTTTTGAAGTCAAATTTGTAGTTCCAGGTTTGAAAATCATATTTTAAAGCAACATCTCATCAGATTTTATTTTTAGAGGTTAAGGGTTTTGAGAATTTCATGTCTAGATTTTGTTGTGTGGAATCACCATAAGATCACAACCAAGGAACAGATTCTTGTGACTGTAATTATGTGATCCATAACTCTATTGGTCATGTGGCACAGTTGTGCTATAACAAATACATGATGCATTCATGTGTAACCCAAGTTTAATGTGGCTATATTGTGATAGAAATGGAGGCACTCATATAATGTAGTTAATTCAAGCTGTATAATGTAGGTGTCAATCATCATTGGGTGCATTTAAGTTGTCTCAAGTTTATATGGTTAGGACATAATTATAGCATGATCGAAGAGTGATTACCTCTTGCTGCAATAAAGAGCGTATAACTCTGGTTGATATGCAGAGTGGTTGTGTTGTATCAATTGTGTAGTGCATTCAATCACAACCCATGTTTAATGGGCTACTATAGAGACTAGTCAATATTTTCTAAACCTTATGAATGTTACTTGACATATATTTGCATAATCTCAAATTCCTTCGGAGGCTTTTGAAGTATCAATGTATCCTATATAGGGTTTAAAATGATTTCTTTTAATTAAATAAATAAATAAATGATGTATTTCCATGTAATTAGATAATGTGGAGTACTCCTAAATCTACCCCAGCACACTATCCTCTTTGGCACTGTATTCATTAAGCTAGACTGCATAATATGCATATAAAGCAAGTCCTTCATACCTGCCATTGTTCCAAACTACCACTCTTTGCCTTGCTTAAAATGTTGCCTCCATAAGCACAATAGCATATTTTAAAATCATGGTTGCCAGTGATTGACCATTAAGGTCACCACTTTCATCATGAAGATACAATGATATTTTTGTCTTGAAACTCAAGGCATTATGGAAGATAACATTGTGAATTGTTTGTTGTGTATGATTCGATTTTCTTGCACATTTACTGCTTTGCTAACTTCCTTTAAGACTGGGTATTGCACCCTCAGTTGCAATCTTAAACAACTCACTCACTGTCACTTGAAGATTCCTTTCATGAGCATCCTTCTATAAAATCAAACTATACCCTATAGACTGCCTACTTACTACAAGGGACTCATTGTATTATGGTATTGTAATTCTTAATATCTTTCAACCTTATTGGTCTGCTACTTCACAGTCCACAAGGTATTATTCACTATTCTTCCATCTTTGATGAGTCTCAAAACACTTCTCAAACATGCAATCCACTGCCTCCATTATACATTAATGGCTAAGAAGAAACATTGAACCTATGATTACCACTATTACTTCATTTGGAAAATCATTCCCTCATTGCATTTGCCTTGTCTAACACTACCAAAAGCATTTGAAAAACCCTTAAGGTCAGCAAGGGGGTAAGGAAACTCACTGTTAAAATCTCCACTTTACTATGTAAGGTTTTAGCTTTATTATCTTGTCACTACTCAGCCTCTTTTTGACTGTCACATCTCAAGTGACTGTCATTCTTCTTACCGTAGATTGCATTTACAAATGTCACTAAGCTACATAGTGTGCTTGTTATTGGCTACAATCTTTAGATTGCAATATTTTGTTATTACCTACAATGTCTCAATCTTTCTGGTATTGCAACCTCACTAATCCACTATAGTTATTGTTTATGTTTCTATGGAGGCCTAGGGTTTGTACCCTAATCATGCTCTTACCAATGCTTCTATTGTTTTTTATTAGGGCTCTCTCAATGTTGAGGGCCCTAGGGGATAAGCTCGTCATAAAAGTGACACATTGCATCTTTAACTAAAAGGATAAATCCATATTGACATTAGCAATGATGATTCGAACTTGTTGCTCCTTAGGAATGGGTCACTTGCTCTTACTAGCTCGCTACCTCCATTGTTGTAGGAAGTTTGTGATCAAGTTCAATATTCTGATTTTAGGAGTCTTAATGGTTGGAAATCATATTAAAATCAGAATTTAATAAGTTTTGGAATTAGCATTTGAAAGTGTTTTTTGGGGTCATTAACTTCAGACTATCTTCTCTTTTGCAGGGGTAGTTGCATGCCAAATTTTTTTGGTGTAAAATATCAGAATTATTAGATTATGTTACCTGTCTATGAATAAAAATTATTGGAGTGTGAGTTTGATATTTTTTGAAGATCTAAATAGTCAAGCTTGGTAAAGAAAAATCATGTTAGATAATATTAGTCCAGAAAAAAATGAAGAGACACTTGATAGATTGTGGGCTAGATTGAAAAGAAAAAGGGTGATGGGAAATGTTATTGTCCTTGTAATAATTACAAAGGGCTTAAAGATGAGATGACTTTTAATCACAACAGCTAAGAAACAATGTAGGCAACATGGTCATGTTGAAGGGGGGCATGATTATCGTCCATTGGTAAGTTGTTCATTATATGTGTTTATATTGATTGAATTTGTAAATGTTTATATCATTTTAATATTTTATATATATATAATCACTTGATCATGATCATGGTTTATTTGTGTCAATCATTATTATAAAGGTTGGGCACCCTAGGGCAGATGATATGGATTATCACGGCTCGAAGAATGTGGTTTTGCAAGTGGACGAACATGGAGTTGTGAATATCGAAGATGAAGTTAATGATCCTGTGGAAGAAGATGATCATACACCAAAAAACACAATTGAAGATGATGGTACGAATACATTGATCCATGACACATTTAGTGGCAGAGCTGATCATGATGATCAAGATGAGTTTGATGATATTCATGATTTACCTATACTTGAGAAGGCATACGAGCCCCTTTATGAAGGCTCCAAAACAACTCTTCTCTCTGTTGTATTGTTGCCATTGAACTTGAAGGTTATGAATGGTTTATCAAACATAGCAATCTCGCGGATGTTAAGGTATGTCATATATGTCATCTTTTTTCATCTATTTTAATTGTTGTTAGTTCATCACTACTAAATAAAGGATGAAATATGTACCATAAATATTCTTTTTATGAACAAATTATTTTTTATTGTAGATTGATTGGTGAATTTTTATTACCACCATCAAATATTTTACCTCACTCATACTGAGATTTATGTGCCATTATGAAAGATATCGGAATGGAGTATCAAACAATAGATGCATGTCCCAATGATCATATTATATATCATAAACAATAGGATTTTTGCAACAAAATGCCCGAAATGTCATATCAGTAGATATCGAACAGATCAACTAACAAAGAAGGTGCCTCATAAGGTTTTTGGTTATATTCCCATTATTCCACGTATGCAACGATTATTTAGGTGCGAAAGCTTAGCGCAATTTATGGATTACCATGCATGGAATAGAAGTGGAGATGACATTCTTCAAATGCCTTCAGATGGTTCTGTATTTAGGGACATGGAGGAAAAATGGCCACACTTTAAA
Organism: Sequoia sempervirens; assembly: GCA_007258455.2. Classification (NCBI taxonomy): domain Eukaryota; kingdom Viridiplantae; phylum Streptophyta; class Pinopsida; order Cupressales; family Cupressaceae; genus Sequoia; species Sequoia sempervirens. Next base: position 97,336,974 of record VDFB02000013.1, read on the forward strand.
GAAGAACCTTGTAATGTCAGGCTTTCATTGGGAGCAGACGGTGTCAATCCATTTGGAAAGTTGCGATCTATTTACTCAATGTGGCCTATTTTTGTTATTAACAATAGCATTCCTCCATGGATGTCAATAAAGAGGGAGCACATAATGTTGTCAATGATTGTTCCAGGTATTTATTTACATCAATTTTCTTTAACGTAGTAGCATCTCATTTGTCTTATTTGTTGCATAATGACTTATATTTTTTTCATTCAATAGTCATGTACATTAATTTATATATATTGCAGTAAAATGGTTAAACAATTATGTAATGTTTATGTTGATTCAACTAGGTAAGTACCAAGTTAAAGATATGAATGTATATATTGAGCCTCTTATCGACGAATTACTAAATTTATGGATTGGCGTCACTATGGATGACGTATCTAGACCAACATGACAAAGACAATTTCAATTCCATGCAATGCTTGTATGGACAATTCATGATGCCCTAGGGCTAACACATTTTTGTGGTATGTTATAACGTTCGACTGCACTTTAACAATATTTAATTTGATGAAGTAGATATCATGCATGTTTTTAAAATAATCTATTCATTATATATAATGAAAAAAATTGACATATTTAATCCAATTATATATCATCTTGCAAGTCTTCAAACAAAGGAAAAATTTGCATGTCCAATTTTTGGTCCAAAGATGAAATCTCGCCATTCAACAAGTTTAGGAAAGCAGGTGTTTGATGAGTATAGGCACTTCCTCCAAAGAAATCATAATTATCAAACTACTAAAAAACATCTTTTCAATGGGAAAGAAGAGACTACATCAAAACCACGAAGAATGTCACCTCGCCTATGGAAGTTGGAATAAAATAGAATTAATCGTCAAGGTTATACATTGGATCAAATTGTTTATCTATCATATATTATATGTTTTGGATTTATATTTTTATATTGTGTTGTGTTTACTCATGTTGTAATTGACAATGATTGTTGTTAATTTGTTTAACTTATATGCTTCATGAAGGTCGTCAAGGCATTAATGGTCGGCTTCCACAGGGACTAAAATTTTATCACAGACAATTTAGTACGTTGCCCTACTACGAGCAGCTACAAATTGTACATTTGTTTGATACAATGCATATCAGAAAGAATATAACAAAAACATTATGGAAAATATTGGATGGAAGGAATGACTTGAAGAAAAAATTGTCAAAATTTGTACTAACATTCAGGAAGCTAATCATGCAATGAAAAATGTCATTCAATTAAATAGAAATGGAGGCCAAATTAATATAAGTTCCCTTCTTTGGTTATTAACAAAGCAGCAAAGCAATGCTATAAAATAAGTCAAACAAAAAACTTGATTTCCCACAGGATTTGCTGCGAACATAAACAATATAATAACAAAGAAAGGTGAATTTGGGTCAGGGATGAAAATGCATGATTGGCATACCTTCATTAAGGTAATTATTCTGGTATATTATATACACTTTTATAATGCATGTATTTTTCAGTGTATTGTGTTTACTACTTTTGGAAAAATAATGAAAAGATCATTTTATAATTGTTGCAGTACGTTCTACCTCTGTCTCTCCCAGACAACTTTGACAACAATATCAAACAAGTTATATATGATCTTGGAAAATACATGAGGTAAGTAGCGAGATTTGTTCAATTCACTGTATACATCTTATAATTTCCATTTTTTTTACTTGTTATATAATATACTGTATATTTTTGTTAAATCTCGTTAATATATTTGCACCTTGAATCACTTGTAGATGGTTGTCATCTAAAAAAATCCATAAAGAAAATATAAATTATTGGAAGAGAAATTCCTCATCTAATGTGTGAAATGCAAAAGTATCTACCTTCAACATTTTTCAATGCACAAGAACACTACCTTATACACCAAGTTGAGGAGATTAAGTTGTGTGGACTTGTACACACAAGGTCAATGTGGATGGTTGAGAGGCACTTGAAATTTTTGAAGGCTTTGGTTAGACAAATAGCACATCCTAAGGGTTCTATGGTGGAGGGATATATGGTATACTAGACCATGGTGTACATTAGTGAATATCTTCCTAAGTTTGCAGCAAAGATCCATGTAGATCGCATTTGGGATCCCAACTCCATTAACAAATTCGAAGGGGAGTACCTGATGGGGAAAGGTAGATTGAGGAAAGTGAGAGGTAATTATAAGATGGTCATGGAGATTAATTGGAATACATTTTACATATGGTTTTATGTATATTGTACTTATTTAATTTTTAATCTTCAATATACATCAATTATAAATTAAGGTCGTATACTGTGGTATTTAACTAATTATATGTTGTTTGTGAATTTCAATTTTTTGGTACGCTTGGTGAAGAGTGGGATGCACTACATATGTAATGCCAACAATCTTGATTGGATGACGGCATGGATTGAATGATGTCAACAATCCGCCATGCATTAACATGGGAAGGTGTGGCTTCATTGGTTAAAGAAGCTCATCGTAATGGAGATTCCAATGTTACACAAAGGGAAATTGATTTAGCATATGGTTTAAGAGATAAATAGGTACATATAAATATATTAATCACCCATATTATTTAATTATTTTCAAATATATTGATGTATATGTATCTTGAGATTTTTTTCTTTGCATACATTCGCCAAGAATAAATATGTTTATCAACTGATGATATTGCAATAATTTTTACATGTTTGACATATTGTAGGTGAAACACCACAAGGCTATGTGGTGCAATGGTCATAAATTTTGAATCAAAATGTTGGATGACATGAAGAAAACTTTTGATTCTGGTATAACTGCAGTCTTTTAGGTGACTAATGTTTCATCTAGAAGCGACATACATCCAGAAGTCTCAGAAAATTGATACTATGGGATGTTGGATGATATACTTGAGTGTGACTTTAAGTCTTTCAAATTAATTTTGTTCGTCGTCCTATGGTACAAGCTATGATTGAATGAAAATGATCCTAAGAGAACTGTCATTGAACATGATAATGGATTTACCATGGTTAATACAAGGTTGATCGAGCGAGCTGGAAATGAGCCCTATGTTCTTCCAAGCCAATGTGAGCAGGTATTTTACTCAGAGGTTTCAGGTAAACCGGGTTGGTCATTTGTTGTTAGATACGATCCAAGAGGAAGGCCAGTAAAGTATAATGTGGTGGAAGAAGAAGATACCGAAGAACGAGAAGATGATGTAGATGATGATCAGGATCAACGGTTAGTTGATGATGTCCCTAATGAAGATGTCGAAGAGGAGGAACTAGATCATGATGATGTAGGAGTTAATTTTCATGAAGATGATTTCCATGTTGATGATGACATTATCGAAACTGATATCAATGATGATGATGATGATATGACCAATCCTTACAATGTTGAATCTAGGTCAGATGATATAGACAAAGAGTTGGATGAAGAAGAAGATCAATGACATTGAAATGTATAAGTTATGTGATTATATTATCTATTTGATATTAATTTTTTGATGAATTATATTTGACTTATGTGGTTACATAATTAATTCATGATGTTTTTAATTTTTATGCCATTACAATTCCCAAAATTCACATATATTCAAGCAGAAGGGTTATCAAGGAGGCCCTACAAATTTTCATGCTACTCCAATGATCAGATAATCTTGTAGGAAGTTTCTCAGTAGGTGTAGGTTTCCCACACACTGTTAAGTGACAAGCATAGAGTTGGGAACCCATATCCCTTTACCTTTACACAAGGAATGTACACTTTACCTATTTCCCAATGTGTGGAATACTCAGAGAAATAATTGGTGGAGTGCAGCTTGGATCTCCACAATGACTGAGTAAGAATGGACCCTTATGGAAAGTTGAAGAAATGGGTTAGAAGGATGTGTTCCCATCGACCTCATGTTGAGGACTTCTATTCCAATTGCAAAGATGATAAAGAAATGTGAATGAGGCACTATATGATAATGACAAACCAGTTTGTGAAGTCAGTAAACCTATTCTCGATGCCAAACCAAGTTGTTGAAGAAGAAGACAATATTGTTTATGATAGATACCATGTCCTGGCTAATGTTCCTCTACTAGTTATAGATTGGAATAAATAATGGGCCACTTACCTTGATATATTGATTCAAACTATTGAAAATAGGACAAGATAGTGGGTGGAGGCACAAATTTCCCAACTTAAGGAGAAGGGTGCAAAATTGACATATGTGGAGCTTGAGGATGAATTAAGTAGTGAGGCTGATAGTGGTGATACTATGGAATCCTTTGGTGAATCACCAAAATCCCCACCTATTACAAAATCCAAAAAGAGGAAGGACATTCCTGAGCATAAGCCTAAGCACAAAGTCTATACTAGAAAGACAATAGAAGGACCACCTCCACTAAAGAAAGGAAGAATGAGAACCTTCATCCTAGAGATGCTAGCCATCCAAGAGAAAGATCTCTAGCCTGAAGAAGAAGAATATGAGTAGTCTCACTCTCCACCTCCCACCACCTCCACTCTACCTCCTCCTATGCAATATTTACCTATCTCATCTTCACTTGTAGTGGACATTGCTATCCACCTTGCCTCTACCTCTCTAATGGCTCATGTGGTAGTGTTGGAATCTTCTTCCTCCACTATATCCCCACTATCCTCTTCTTCACTCTCACCTCCATTACCCACATTCTCTACTCTACAACCTTCTATGCATTCAATTTCTATGCAACCATCTATGTTTTTGCATGCTTTCATAACATATATGAAAAAAAATGCCCAATGAATTCTTTGGGGTAATCCTTGACCCCAAGGCTCAAGCTTTAATGGCTCAAATTTTTTATTCCCTACATCTTCCCCCACCACCTATGGAGCTACCAAATATGGAAGCCACAATGCATATTTTGGAAGAGATGGAAAAGTGCCACATAGAGCAACAAAGATGTAGCCAAGGAGACTGAAGATTTTGATCAAGATGATTATTTTGAGCACCCAAAAGGAAGGCTAAATATAAACTTGGATGAGGTGGCTTCTGATGAGGAGAAGGCACACACTTCATAAGAGGATGTTGAGGCTCTTAATGAATGGTATGTGATAGAAAAATTAGACCAAGGGCTAAATGAAGAGCTTCCCTAGCAACACAAAGAGGCAAACAAAGAGGTTGATCCTGAAGGGCATCATTTTGAAGAGAAGATATGCATAGACATAGATGTGGAGATACTCAAAGAGCCTCCACTAATTTTCCAATACAAGTGCTTTGTACTAGAAGAAGAAGCACCTCCCAAAAAGGAAGAAAAGGGAGAAGATAAAGAAGAAGAAAATATGCTAGAAAAGAGCCTTGAGCCTTAGCACCATGAAGAAGAGAAAGCATCCCAAGAAGAAGGTGTCACTGAAGAGAATGTAACTTCTACTGAGAAGAATAAAGGGAAGGCTATACAAATAGAAAGTTTAGATGAGGAGGAACATGATGATGAAAAGATTCCTGATAATGAGGAGGAGCAGCCTCAAAAGGACAAAGAAGAGGAAGGTGATCATGAATCACCCAAGGTTCAAGCTTATATTCCTGACTGGCTAGAGCGACAATTGACAAAGAAAGCTTCTATGGCCATTTACCCAAAGACAAGGCTTGATGCAATAATAGACAAGGTGCAAACAAAAACCAAAAATGAAAAGAAGCCTAAGGTCTGCTCCCACATCACAGTGGACACCTCTAGATCCTGTACGATACAAATTTCCACCCCTATTACAAAAAAAGATACATGCACTAGTTACAACATATCAACAATCCATTTAGGCCCAACAACTTGTGAGCAGAAGATAGATGAATTCTAAGGTTTTATAGCCACCATCATGCAGCAAATGAATAAGGATCATTCCACAAAGGAAGAACTAAAAGAAAAATTAGTGGATCTCACTGCTTATATTCAGTAGTGGACATCTATAGAAGAAGAGACACTAGAAAAATCATCAGTGCCACCCTCATTGCTTTCAAAAGAGGATATCAATAAGATGGAGAAAAGAAAGAATTAGACCATGTCCATGACTGCTTGGTTGAACAAGGTGGTATCTAGTGGCAACAAGGGGATTGACCACACAGTTGTGATGTACAATGGGTATCAAAGCTTAGGGAGACACCTAGAAAGTATGATGAACACCTATAAGTAGTTCCCAGAGACATACAAGATAAGTTACTTGAAATTAGAGTGCATCCTAAAGCTTTCTCAAAATATCTAGGAAGAGGAGATGAAAATAGCAAAAGAAGATCATTGGCTTGTAGAAACTTAGTTGATGAACCTAGACTATAGGAAAGGAGTTATGGTGAAGGTCTTACATGACCTCAAGGCTGATCATGAGTGGGTTACTGAGCATCAGGAAAATAATGCTAAATATTTGAAGTTGATGACTGACTTTGAGATGCCCGCCTTAGAGCTAGATCTAGAGAAGATCAAGCCTTTGTTCCACAAGGAAATGTAGCAAGGAGCTGGTGACACGCTATCACCAAAATTTATGGATTTTCTATGAGGAACTTCATCTAGACAGAGTAGATGATCGAGGCTGCCTCAAACTATGCAGAGAATCAGTTGGAAATCATTGAAAGAATCAAGAGGATGTCCTTCCAGATATTCAAATTTGAGCTCTCTAAGGAGAAGAAAGTCATAGCTATATTTGTTAAATTCATTGAGTATGCAAATGCTCAAAAAGCAGCTAGCAATCCCATTATAGATGATGAATATTTGTTAAAGTAGCTACAAAGGATGTTAGGCACTACAAGACAAAACTACTATAGTGCTAGGGTCACTAAAGGACAAAATAGGGAAAAAGAGAAAAGTGTATATTATATTGTCATATGTTTAGGGGTAGGTGAAACCCTAATGTAAAATGAATCTGATCCACACAATGAAAGTAAATATTTTCTATTCATTTTGATTTTGGAGAACTATAAATAGGGGTATCCTCTCATTTTCAAGAAGAGAGATGAGTTGTGTAAAGGAATGCTACAAAAATCTAATGAGAATATCATTGTTTGATGGATTCTTGTATTTTCTTCACATGTGTGCATTATTCATTCTCCAAATCTTAGATTTTAGCTTTATTGTTCTAGTTTTAAGTTGCTTTTAGTAGTTAGTATATGTTTCACTTTAATGGTGAAGAGTGCTATCGTGTTGATATCTCCCTTGTTCATACTTTTTGTTGTTTTTTGATGATGAGCAATAGTGTAAAGTTAGTCTGAGCATTGTTCATATTGTTTCACTTAAGTTCATTCTATTTTCATGCTTAATGGTGAATGGATGGTTGAAAATCTATAGACCTTAGAAGATTTCACTTGTTTCATGAGACTATAGGCTACCCTTGGTTAAGTGGAACTTAGTTTTAGGAAGGTTGTCCACTACAACATATTCCATTGTTACTATTCAACATTAGTTGTAGATTTAGGAAACTTCTTATCCCTTTTCCCTTTTGACCTTTCTTTGAAACTAAAGTTAAAACAAAGTTCTTGCATCACAATAAAGCCAAATCTGATGATAAACATGGAGTTCTTGATTGTTTTTTTGAACTAGCAACAACTGTACTTTATTTCCAAAATCTAGAAACTCTATTTACAAACCCAATTCCCTCCAAGCTTAGTGACCATAAATTCCCTTTTTGATTACAGAAAAATCACATCAACCAACTAAATCATTCCAATATTTGTCATGACTTGACACCCAAGACACCTTGGAGTGGTTGTCTTAAAATTAGTTGCATATTTTCACCTTTCAAGAGAGGTAGCATACTTGTTCTTCCTATGTTGAGAAATTGCAAAAACACCCATCAATTCAATTTCTAGTCTTTGTCTTTTGAGTTGGTTGTTGAATCTTTGCATGTTATTGAGATAATTCATATTGTGTGACTTGTCAACTTCTAGGGTTTTTATACATGAATGAAAAGTTATCTTTAATCTTCCTCTAGTCCTCTTTAGATCTGTACCCTACAGACATAAAAGGAGAGGAATGGTTTCCATATAGGGGCTTGCCTAAGTCAATCCTTGTGTTGGAATTTCTACCTCCATAATAGAAATTTTGATGGTAAAAGAGAGCTTATCCTTTTGAGGGATAAAGTTTGAATGATAATTGAATGATGAATTGAAACTTTATTACAACTCACCACACAAATTTGATCTCCTAGATGGAATGAAGTCACACTCATCACCTTCAAGGATCCATTGTTTCTTAACTTGATTTTATTTTGAAGACCTACAAGTTTTAGTTCTTAAAAAGTGAAATGCATGCAAAACATGAACAAAATTCACATAAAACTTGGCTTGATGCTTGGATGAAAAAATGTTGCAAATTTTTCTCTTGACTTCTCTTGGACTGATCTTTGAAGTATTCTCATCAATAGTTTTACTCAATATTTTATTGTTAATTAGAATTGTAAAAATACTAATTATTTATATGTGATAATTTTAATTTCCTAAAAAATAAATCTTGATAGGAAACAATTGAAATTTTAATTTCAAATAAGAAATTATCAAAATTTACACTTTTAAATTTGGAGCTAAAATAGGAAGTCTATGACGCCTTACACCCTAGACTAAATTCTTGTTTTTCAAGGATCCAAAGTGTTAGGGGTAAAATATTAGATGCCAAATTTGATTCCCCATGTTTTATTTTCTACTAAATGTTTTGAAATTGGTAATTACATGCATAATTAGGAAATTAGGTTCAAGCATATAAGGGGGAGAAAAACCTAGTGTGAAATTTTCAAGGGTGATAATTTACAATGCTACACCTACCTCTCCCTCCCTCCCTCTTAGTATCTCTCTCCTTATAGATAAGTAGAGAGAGAGGTGAGATATAGAGTAGTAAGAGGGGAGGGAGAGGTAGGTAGAGAGGAAGAGGGGAGATAGTGATAAGTAGAGAGAGAGGTGAGACACAAAATAGTGAGGGAAGGAGGGAGAGAGGGAGGGATAGGTATGTAGAGAGAATATGGATGGAGAGAGAGATATTTAGAGGGATGGAGAGAGGAGATAGTGAGTAGGGAGATAGAAAGAGGAAGAGAGGGAGAGGGAAAGAGAGAGGGGGAGATAGAAAGGGGTAGTGAGGGAGGGAGGGAGAGGTGGACAGGGAAAGAGAGAGGATGATGTAGAGGGATGAGAGAAAGGTGAGAGAGAAGTAGGTAGACCCTAAAACCCTCCATCATGAACCCTTAACCCTAAGCGCTCTGTCTTAAACCCTAAACTCTAAACCTTAATCCCTAACCTATAAACATGATATGCTAAACCCTAAATCCTATGCTCAAAACCCTAAAAACTAGGCCCTAAATGCTAAACACTAAACCCTAAACCTTGAAACCTAACATTAATAATTTTTAACACTAAAACTTTAAAAATTAAATTTAATCCCTAGACCCTCAACATTGAACCCATCCATCATAAATCCCATATTGTAAGCCCTAAACTCTAAACCCTAATCCATAAAACATAAAAACTAATTGCTAAAACCTAAAACCTAACATTAAAAATTTAACACTAAAATGTGAAAATATAAAATTTAACACTAAAACCATCCATTATAAACCCTAGCCCCTAGGCTCTAAACCCTAATCCATGAATAATTTAGAGAGTGAGGGAGAGATATAGAGAAATAGATAGAGAGATGGGATAGAGAGGAAGAGAGTGAGAGAGAGAGTGATGGAGGGAGGGAGAGGTAGAGAGATAGGGGGAGGGAAAGAGGGAATTAGGGAGGGTGAGAGAGAATATAGGGAGAGAGAGAGATATATAGAAAGTAGGGAGGTAGAGAGGTAAGAGAGAGGAGGGTGGTAGAGGTGAGAGAGGGATGGAGGTAAGGAAGGAGAGAGGAAGGGAGATAGAGAGGGGAGGTAGGTAGAGAGGTGAGAGAGAGGTGAGAGAGAGGGAGGGAGGGAGGGAGGGAGGGAGGGTGCTAGATAGGTGTGGGAGGTAGAGAGATGAGAGAGAAAGAGAGCGAGGGAGGTAGAGAGGTGAGAGAGAAGGGAGGAGGTAGCTTGATAGAAAGGAGAGGGAGGTGGAGAGGTGAGAGAGAGAGAAGAGGGTGGGAGATAGAGTTAGAGATTTGAGGGATGTATATAGGTTAGAAAGAGAGTTTTTAAGGGAGAGGGAGAGAGGGGAGAGAGATAGAGAGGTGAAATAGGGTAGATAGAGATAAGTAGAAAGTGAAGGAGGTAGAGAGGGAGATGGGGAGAGCAGGGGAGAGGGAGGGAGGGAGGGAGGCAGTGAGAGAGAGAGAGAGGGAAGGAAGGAAGGAGAGAAAAATAGAGGTAGAGAGAGTGAGGGAAGGAGAGGTAGTGAGGGGAGATAGATAGAGAGATAAGAGATTATAGGATAAGGTGAAAGAAAGATAGAGGTGAGATAGAGAGAATTACAGAGGGAAGGAGGGAGGCAGGGAGAGGTAGAAAATTATGTCTAGAGAAATGGAGATAAAAAGAGGGACAAAGAGAGAGGGAGGGATGGAGAGGTATAAATATAGGTCTAGAGATCAAGGGAGGGAGAGAGAGAGAGGAGGGATAGGGTAGAGAGTGGGAGAGAAAATTTGAGGGAGAGAGGAGATAATTTTTCCTTCACAAGAATGTGAGTGCATTATAACATGTTAGCTCATTATAATATGATCATGTTATAATGTTCTCGCATTATAACACATGCATGTTATGGAAACTTGTAGTGTAGAAAAATGTACACCTTTACACTTTCACACTATGTTTGGTCCCTTAATTAAATTAGACTTAATTAAGCTTCTAATTTACCAAATTATGAATTCCACATATTTATTATTATAATTTTTGGAGAAAGAAATCAATATTAAACAATTTCCAACATTAATAAAATTTCCTTAGAAATTGTGTGTCCTAGATTTAGGTCCCAAGACCTATTTTCCCCTCTTTAAGTGCTTGAACCCAATTTTTAATATGTATTTGGTGGAATTTTAGTGATTCCAATTCAAGTTTCAATTGTCTTGTGAAATCTAATTTTTCAAGAAATTAGATAAACACATATAAATACATAGTTATTTTATTAATTCATGTCTAAGAAAAAATCTAGCATTAAGGAAACTATCATGTAAGAGAAATATTATTTTCAAGTACATTGAAGAGAATATTTTTTAGTTATCTATAGCAGCAATCAAGATCATATAATCATGTCAAATTTAATGCATCTTTTTGGAGCTAATATTGTGATGTAGGTTTCAAGAATTCAAGAATAAAATCAAGTCTCAAATCAAGCATCCATTCAAGCCATTTCATGCAAGATCCAAACTTTAGAGTGATGTGTTAGACTTTAGTCCTTTAAGGGTAGCATTTGAGGGTTTCATCATTTGTGACATAGCATTGTTTATTCATCAAATTCCTATCATCTTGTCACTATTTCATTATCAAGGTTTAATTACCAAGTCAGGGTTTGACTAAGGCAAACCCATATTCACCAAAAATAATCAATTTTTATCTCTTTGTATTTGAAAATTTCTAGGTGAAGAAGGATTGAAGATTGATCAAAAGAGAAAATTTATAATGTCGTTGAGCCATGAAAACTCATTTGCATAATTTATTTCTAGCTTTTTGACAATGGAATATAGAGGAATGGAATAATCAGATCTGGGATCAAAGGACTATGAAATCATATTTTGGACCCTCATATAGAGACCCATTCACCTTAGGGTGAATCTGTCCTTGTAGGACACTCAAAACCCGCTTTTGGTGCCAAATGCACACATGTCTTTCCTTCACAAATTTTCCTGAAAGTTCTAGTTTATTTTTGTGCTAGATCCTTAAATGATGCATTTCATGCTTTACATTGCATTATTTAGTTCATTAAGAATTTTATTTCCATCTTCCAAAAGTATATTTCAATAATTTACCATTTTTTTTCATAAGGAAACTAGAGGATCCTTCCCATTAGGGTTGACTCACCTTAAAGTTTATAGTCAATCCTAACCTTGGGAGATCTCTTTTTCTAATGAAATGCTAGGGAAGGGCACCTAGATTCCTATTGTCCTAAACACACAAAAGGGACATAGAATCCCTTTCTCTTTATTTCATTTTGGTGAACCAGACATTGTACATCACAAATTTTAATTTGGAAGTCTCTAAAACCATAGATCTACGACTTGCATTAGTTGTTTTGCATTTTATTTAGGGTTTCAAAATTGCATTTAGTATCATTTAAAAGTGCATTTTTCATTTGAATTCACAAAAAATTACAAATATTACATAAATGTTGCATACATCTTGCATATTTGTTGTATGAAGAGTGTTTTACAATCATTTAGATCAAAATTTTAGTTAAATTTTCATTCAAAAAGTTGTCATTATTTCACTTTTTTCATTAGTTTCATTTTCATTTAGACATAAAAATCTAGAAATTTTTGTCACAGTAATAATAGTCTGCAAACTGAAACAAAGAACACAAAAAATAATTGAGAATTTTCATTTTTCATTTTTTTAAACCTTGAGCAATGACTCATTCACCCTTGGGTGAATCTTTCCCTATACAAGTGTCCTAACAATTATATGGGTGCATTTTTGTCTCTGTGATTTCCTTTTGTTTCTACACGTAAATTTATATTGAGAAATTTTGAAAAATAGATAATGTTTGCACAAGAAAAGTGTCATTTTGCTTGATTTATTACAAATTGGTAAAAATTGTTGCATTTCAAATTTGTAGAACAATTGTTACATCATGTTTTCATTGAAAAAATATCTTGTTATCATACTTCATGCTCTATTTTTAGATCTTGTTGAATACTCTAGGAAATTGTTGTTACAAGCATACCAATATGGAGTCTTGTCCCCTCTTTTCTTGTTTTTCATTGATCCCTCTCCCATAATATCTCCTATGTGTGATGTTATTTTGGTCAAAGAGAATATGAATTTGGATGATCATGATATTCACATTTTTTCTTCTCCCAATATCTCTCCTAATTGTGAAGAAGATATTTTAGTGTTAGAAGATCCAATCATTGAGAATCATGATACTCCTGTTTGTTTCTCCTCCCCTACTTCTCCTACTTGGGAATACATTATTAGACAAAGGGATTAATCATATAAAATCATTAAAATCATAGTTTCCCTTCTCCCAATATCTCTCCTATTTGTGAAGAAGATATTTTGGTGTTAGAAGATCAACTCTTTGAGAATTATGAGAAAATTGTTTCTCCCTCTCACAATGCTTCTCCCACTTGGAAAGATATTGTTGAACAAGAGAATGCAATCATTGATAAGCAAGAAAATTATATTTATTGTTCTCTAGAGACACCCACTACTTGTTATGAAGTTATCTTAGAAGACCCAACCATTGAATGTCACAAAAATACTATTTTCTCTCCTACTAGGGAAGATATCATAGTGAAAGTGGGTGATAGCATTGAAAAATGCATTTCAAACAATATTAATGTGGCTTCCTTAGATGAAGATGATAAGGTGACATTAGACTCTATCTTGCTAGAATATCATCAAAATGAGGATAAAATTGTTAAGGTTATGAACATTATGTCTCCCTTGATTATTGGACCACCTAAGATTCCTTTTGAACCTCCTAAAAGTCCTTTAATTATTTGACCTCCTAAGTCTCACCCTATCCTCTATCCACCCTCACAAAAACCACAAGTCCAAAGAAAACATGTGCTTATCCTTAGACCACCTCAACACAAAATATTACCTCCATGAGCTATCTTGAACTTTTTAAGGAAACTCACTAGCAATAATCTTTCGTAGCAACCGAGTTATAATATTATTGTTCATACATATAACAATAGAAACAATTACCAACCAAGACAAAATCCAACCATCATTCCATTGCATCAACTATATCTCCCACCCATTCCTAATACAACAAAGCGTAGTGGTAAATCATATGACCTTTTAGACAAACTTTGCAACACTCTTGCTAAAATATCCTTGCATGGGATTTGATTCAAGCATCCCCTCTTTACCATGGAGTGCTCTTAAATTCCTTACAAGTTGTTATCCCTCATATTCAACAAGAAAATGATGTAGCAGCCCCAATTCAAGGTATGAATTTGGTAAATTTAGACATTACCTTTCATTAAGATGAGTTGCCTCCATTAGAAGTGTAAAAATGAAATGATACTGTGATGATACAAACTATCATTAATAAGTATGGAATTAGGCATACTCTCATTGATAATGGTTAACACTCAATGTTTGTAGTGTAAAACTTATAGATAATATTGGAGTGGAAAAAATATAAATTCAACCTTATTCTTTATCTACCAGTGGGTTTGATAATACAAGAAAACAATTTCTTGGTGTGATAAGATTACCTATTAAAGTTGGAAAGGTTACATTGAAAGCTCCTATTCATGTGATGCCCCAAGAACTCTCATATAATATTCTATTAGGTAGACCTTGGATTCATGAAATGGATGTGTTTCCTTCAATGTTTCATTCTCTAGTAAATAGCACTTATCAAAACAAGGTCTACAAGATCAAAGCTGACTAAAATCATATCACAATTATTTACAAACTAAAATAGGAATGAAAAATCCTCTTACAACATTGACACCAACTAATAAAGTAGAATTTATACAAGAAGAAGAGAAGTGTTTTTCATGAATAAGAAAACTATTGGATGATTATTGGGGTTAATTAGACTTTACACCTACATTCATGGTAGAATACAAGATTACACAAAAAAAAAGAAAAAAAAAGAAGCTGTCATAATATCAACACAAGTTGAGTCATCAAAACCATGCGAATCCACCACTTTTAAAAAAGAAAAGGAAAACACAAATTATACATCCACATAGTATGAGTGTATTCATGAGAAACTACCAAATCCAAAAGGAATGCAAAAATATTATGGAATAGATTATGAGGTTTTGAAATAACTTTCCTACAAGGGAAGAGGATGTGGTGTTAAATAATAAGGTATTCATGTCCCTACCCACAAGAGAAAACAAGAGGTCTTAGTTATTGTCATTTGAAAGAAATGAAAGCATCAAAGAAACCTTCACTTGATATCAATTTCTTCACACAAAACACTCCTAGGAAAAATATTGCTTCATATTCAAACACATGTCTTAGTGATGATTGGGGTGCATTAGATTTTAGACCCTCCTTTAGAGGACAGTACCAAATCTCACAATCTAGAGAGTGTTGTGTATGTATGACACCTTGTAGTAGGCAAGAAATATCTTTGTCACAAAATAAAGGAACATCTTCTACTATTGATCAAGCAATTACCTTGTCGAGGCTTCTCCAAGATCACTTGATAACTCTTCCCCCAATAACACGAAATAAATTATATAACAAAACATCATTTTGTGCATATATTTGAGTGCATGGTCATTCAATCAATGAATGCAAGGCTCTGAGTAATAAAATTCAACATCTTAAAGATTTTAGTTCTCTTCCTTGTGTTAATGCACCTACTTACTTTAATTGATAATGATTTTCATCCTATCATGTTGCTCATCACTATGTGGCATTAGTAGCTCTTTATGTCTTGCTCATTTCCATTCATGGTGGTATAAGCTTAGGTACAACCATATTTATCATGGTATCAACATGATAGTCATTGGTGGTTATCTTTGTCTCTATGCTTGGGGGCAAGGATAACTAGTTTTTGGGAGGTGTGCATTCTTTTCGAGGATCCCCTCTTCCTATATTTCTACTTAAAATACCAACATTGAAATTATGTTAACATTTTCAGTTGGGGGCATATTGTCTCCCGATCATTGTTTGTATGTTCCCTTATTAGTGATGATAGAATACATCTCCTAGGAAGTGTGATGATTATATTGGCCTTATTTTATTGATATTAGCATTATTTCATTTTTTCATTAACATTTTGGAATTTCTTGCTCCACTTTGTTCATAGAAGTTGAACTGAGTGTAGCATTAGCATTAGCATCTTGATCATGTTGTGGTGTTGTATCAAAGTTATCAAGGAGTATATATTTTGGTATGGTTGACATGTGGGAGCTTATAGACTTGGCATGACTTTCCCATCACCACTGGCTTTATGGGTACACACCTATTGTATATTGAACTACACTGTACCTTGTCTATTTCTCACTTAGCCTCACCAAGTGTATACCAAACTACATGTGTGAGTGTGTTTATCATGGCCACCTAGCATAACACAACTTTCTTTCTTGTGGTGCCATGAGAGTGTGTTTGATGGACTTGGCATAACACAACTTGCTAGTTCATCATGTTGCATTTATTTTGACATTGTGTGATATTGTATCTTGTGTTGATGTTGCATGCATGCATTTCTTTGTGCCTTTGTTGGATTCCATGGGATCTTAGATCTTGGGGGCTTGATCATCCTCCTTGATCCTTGTCATCCTATCTTTCCAATAATTGTACAATTAGACCTCTCTTGACTTATTTGTCTATTTTAGTGTGAGTTTGAGTGTAGGGATCATACTTTCACTAAAGTGGGGGCTAAATGCAGTGTAGAAAAATGTCCACCTTTACACTTTCACAATACATTTAGGTCCCTTAGTTAAATTGGAATTAATTAAGCATCTAATTGACAAAATTATGCATTCCAAAACCTTATTATACCTAATTTTTGAAAGGGAAACTGACATTAAACAATTTCCAACATTAATTAAATTTACTTGTAAATTGTGTGTCTTGGATTTAGGTCCCAAGACCCATTCATCTGAGGGCGAATAGGTCCTCCTAAAGTTGTAGAACCCAATTTTAAATATGTTTTTGGTAGAATTTTAGTGATTCAAATTCATTTCAAATGTTGGCTTGTGGAATCTAATTTTTGGAAAATTAGATAAACAACTATAAATACATAGTTATTTTATCAATTCAAGTCTAAGGAAAAATTTAAAATTAAGGAAAATTTACAAGAGAAAATATTACTGTCAAGAGCATTGAAAAGAATATTTTTCAATCATCTACAATAGTAATCAAGATCATATCATCATTTCAAATTCCATGCATATTTTTGGAGCTAGCATTGTGATGTAGGTTTTAGGAACTTGAGCATCAAGTGTGAAATCAAGCATCCAATCAAGCTATTTCATGCAAGATACAAACCTTAGAGTGATGTGTTAGACTTCAGTTCTTTAAGGGTAGCCTTTGAGGGTTTGGTGAGTTGTGACATAGAATTTTTCATTCATCAAATTCCTATCATCTTGTCATAATTTAATTATCAAGGTTTAATTACCAAACTAGGGTTTGACTAAGGTAAACCCCTATTCACCAAAAACAAAAAAAAAAATATCTCTTTGTTTGTTCATATTTGCAAGTGAAGAAGGATTGAAGATTGATCAAAAGAGAAATTTTGTAAAGTTGTCATCAAAGTTATCAAACCATGAGAACTCATTTGAAAATTTTATTTCTGGCTTTTTGATAGTGGAATTTGGAGGAATTGAGAGCTTATATTTAGGATCAAAGGACTGTGAAATCAGATTTTGGACCCTTGTATAGAGACCTATTCACCCTAGGGAGAATTTTTCCTTGCAAGACACTTAGAACCCAATTTTGGTGCCAACTACACACATGTTTTCCCTTCTTAGAGTTTCCTAATAGTTATAATTTATGTCTATGCTATCCTTAAATGCTACATTTCAAGTTTTTCATTACATAGTTGAGTTCATTAAGCATTTTATTTCCATCTCCCAAAAGTGTATTTTAGTCATATTTATCAATTTCTATCATAAGGAAATTAGCAGATCCCCTAATAGAGTTGAGTCACCTTAAGGTTGAAACTCAATCCTATCCTTGGGAGATCTCTTTTTCTAATAAAATTAGAGGAAATATATGTGCATCACATTATCCTCCCTTCAATACCATCCTTACACCACACACCTATTTTTCTTCATTTCAAAACCTAAGACAAATAATAATGCTAGCACATTATAACCCTAGTGTTTTATAATAAGTGTTTTATAATGCTACCTTGGAAAATTCCAACCCTTAGGATTTGATTTTCCTTGGGCATCCAACCCAAAGGGTTGGATTGAAATTTTAATGCCTAAAGACTTTTTTTTTTTTTAAATTGTAAAAAATTGACACAATATCGAGTATGCTTTCCATCAATTTTACACGTGTTTCAATGTAAAGTCAAAAAATGACATTGTAATATTGAGCTCTCTTAGCTTCCTAACCATGTAGTTTTTTTCACATTTCAAATATTTTAAGGTTTTTATCTTTAATTTATTTTTCTATTGTTCCAATTTTTGTCAAAAACCTATGTTTTTTTGGCTTTAGTTTTTAGTTGTTCAACAAAATTTCAAATAAATTATATTTTTAGAAACTAGACTTTATTCTATATATAGTAAAAAAATTATTTTTGATTAGTTTCCTATAAAATTTGGAGGGAGCATAGTCAATTTTTTATTTTTTTAGGATGTTTGCACTTTAAAAATTAGTAAAAAATCATATATGCATGAAACAATTAGTAGAAAAATTGAGCATAAACTATATTTTGTTAGTTAATTTCTCACTGAAGAAATTTTTTAAATACTAAAAAAAAGTTAACATTTTAGTGGTAGCACACCAGACACTATAATATGTTTTTTGATAGAAATAAGAGAACCTTGTGTGCTGCCCATTTTTGAACCCCTTACTCTCCACCATTTTCAAAAAATAGATTTAGAGGACTATGACTCTTATTCTTGTTGCACTTCAAATTTTGATTGTAACTATCATCAATTTCTTATCCAAAATTAATATTTCTTGATTTCAATAAAAGTGGCCATTTAAGATCACTTTTTGGTACCCCATTTCCCTACACATACCATACATAGTATCCATGAGTGGCCATATCAATAATTGGTCAAATAAGAGGGAAGAACTAAGAATTTTATTTAGATAAATGAAAGAAAAAAATTGAAATTTGACTTTTGTTCATTGTTCACTAACCCATGAACCAATCAACCCATACATGGCACTTGTAGGAGGTTTACTATTCATTGGTTCCATCACCAAGGGATACAAAATATTTTTTGGGATAGGTGGTGGATGGTTTTTGACCATCCTTCATGCGATAACAATTAGGTTCAACTATAATTTTTTAGGTTACTTTATTATGAGTTTTCTTCATCGAGATACATAATTAATTCAACATGTGAGAGTTCTAGGGTAGAGGTGGGGTTTCTAAACAAGATAGAGTGGGGGGGAAATGTGTTAGAAACTAGGAACCAAGACCCTTAGCTAGACTAAAGTTTGAGCATGCCATTACCCGTTCCATTGTGAAGGTGGGCATTGAGGTGGAGACCCCAGAGTCAATTAGCTCACTAAATCAAACCCTTATACAACAAACTATGCATCTAGCATAGGGTTATGTGGGTGTGTTCTAGGCCTCAAAATCCATCTCACTTATGTCAAAATGGTGGGTCTCTTTGTGTGTATAGATATGAGGATGATCAAGATGCATATGACCAAGAAATATCTATAGCGAATTAAATGGTCATGAGAGATTATCTACTGAATGAAACATATGGCATTGATAGTTAGAAAAATTTGAACAATTTCAAATTCAATTTATTAAATTTCATTTTGAAATGTAAAACTAACTAAATTAATAGATTGATTATAATAAAATTTTAGTGTTAGAGTGTTCACCCATTGTTTGGTGGCCCTCCACGTCTCGATTACATGATGTTAAGTCCACAAGTATATAAGTAGTGAATAAATAATAAATATATAGTACATGTGAATATTTTAACCTTATACGAATGGTAATATTATAGCTCACATTGGATGTGGAATAGGTTAATATTGGGCCTTTGACATGAACACCTTCTATTCAAGGTCGTAATCAATCTTTCATTGAGGTAAGCTTATATATTTTTAATCATTAATGGTTGTTAAAATAATGTTAGGTAGATTTTGGTAATTGAATAACATTTTTTCATTTTAGATGCCAAAATTAGTAGATAATCCTCCTAGTATTCATACCATAATGGAGCATATTTTTTTCACAAAAATATTATATTTGATTCCTTTGACAAATTTATGAGCCAAATTAGAAAATTTAGGATTATATTTAATATTGTATATGACTATTAGTGAAATTTTGAATGATATTTAAGTGTAGTTTAATTTTTATCTTGACACTTTACATAGAGCTTCACAACTCTAGCTCATGAATATGCCCCAATTAGAGATGAAGAGAGGAAAAAATGGGTTCATAGTAATTATGAGCACATGTAGTAAATGATTATTCTATTATATGTCATTCTATAATTCATAATTTATATATTAATGTGTATACTTTTTATTGTATCAAGTGAAAGTCTAGAATGTTTTAGAGAGGAGGTTAGGCCAATGGATTCAAAAGCAACCATCATCATATACCTCTCCATCTAATCGATAATAAAAAGTGGCTTGTGTTCTCCTCTTCCCCTAGAGGGAAGTTATTATATTATGGCCCCTTTTTATATTCCTATATGGTAGTTTTTTAGATATATTTTTGTATTACTAATATGTGTCATTATATTTCTATATGGCTTTCTTGTACGTATATTGTAATTTTAAAGACATCTAACATTGTATGCGTATATGGATTTTAGTTAATACAAATCTATTTTACCATTTTTGTCCATATTTGGTTAATACAAATATGTTTTAAAGTCATATTCTATTGATTTTTTGCATGAGGTATAGAATAAAATTGTTTTATATTTCCTTTTATTTGGTATCAAAAATATCGCCAACTTGTTTGATCTATGAGAAGAGAATGACCTAATTTAATATCAATCCTTTTCTTGATATAATTTTTTGTAGCTAATCTTATTTCAAGATATAGTTATTGCATACATTTCTAAAATGGAGGTGGAGAGATTCAACAAAACAAAATTTAAGCCTTGGAAGCTCAAGATGGGGAATTTTATCGATTGTGAAGAGTGGATTACAAATTATGTTACAATTTTCCTTGTATTACATCCTCATTATTGCATTTGGTCATATAGTGACTTGGAGCTCCTATTTGGTGATATGAAATAAGTCATTAGTTATTGGGAGGTTTTGGAGTTATTCATAAGATATTTGGATCTCCTATTTATCCCCTTAGATATAAGGTCATGTGAAGATTGTAGAGGTGATCACATGGTGATCTACATTTCCTATAGTTACTCTAGATAAATGGTCACATGCGGGAACTATACAATTTTTCATATGGTGACTTAGAGATCCTAATAACCCCTTGCTCCTTTCAGTTGCATTTACTTGGTGGAGTTGTTCTTATATTGACTTATAATTCTTGGATGTATGTAGATGAGTTTTGATAATTAAAGATGTGTTGAATCTCTATATTTATTTTTTGTGATAATTCACCATTCAAAATTAAAATATCATCTTTCTAGATTTATGGATTTTTTAGATGTGTGAATGAATTCATATTTGCATTGTAGTTGTGTATATGGATTACATTACATGTAAGGTGTTATGTAGGTTTTTGGTTAAAATATGTGGATCTTTTACAAATTTGTGGAATTTTTTTTCAAATTCTATTCTCAAGGGCTTTCCAAATGATACAATTTTGGATTTTCCTACATTCTTTTGATCATGGTTACAAACTTGTTAATTATTTTCTATTATTTTTCCTATATTTATCCTATAGTTATTGAACTATAGATTTTTGGCTCCTACTTGCTTTCTATCAATCTTAGGGTTTTTCACCTAGAATGAGAAAGGTGGGCCAAAAATGCTAACTAGTTCACTCAAATATGATATGATACAGATTATTATACCTAAATGCAGTAAACAAAATGTAACAAACTGATCTAGGTAAGTATAGACAAATGTAAAACTCACATCTATATAATCTTTGAAAATATAGTGATGTTTGCAAACAAACCTAAAAGAATGAATAAGAATGCAATATTAACTAAAAAGAAAGCTATTTTCAAAATGTGTGCCCCTGGTAAATGACTGAAAGATATAAAAAAAGTTTGGAATACTGTTGAATATGAAAGTTTAGCTGACTGGGACTCATTCGCCACCCACATTTGTGGCCAATTAGTCCTAAGTCAAAACTTTTTTCTATGTAAAAGTTATTTTTGACACTCTATGATCTGGATCTAGATTTGACACCACTTTATGCCTCAGGGTGGACTCATTCACCATGCATGGTGAATCCATCCACTTTCTGATTCCTGCAAATTCAAAACTTTGATCTGCACCTTGACACCTGTACAACAATTTCTGATGGAAACTCGATCTTGGATCTCAAAAAATTCTTACAAAATAGCTTAAAATTGTTTGTCTAATGGGTCATTTTCCTCAATAAAACCCCTAAATGGGTAATTAAACCTTGATTGGAAAAAGATGTGAATGAAACCCTAGCCTTAGATGTATTAAAGACTAGGAAAGTCTAAATCATAACAAAAACCATATTCTATTGCTCTAGAATAGGATATGCAAAAGATAAACAATGTGATGCAAGACTTCAAACCCTAGAAACCCAACAACACCTTATAAGATAGTTGAGATGACATGCAAATGATTAATATATAAATGAAAACCTTAATCTGAAGATAGGCTGAGAATGGAAGATGGAAGCATTAGGAAACCAAGTCCTTAGGCATGATTTGGTGGCTAGTTGCACCTCCTCACCCTAGATTACTTCATGAATCACAATAGGCATCCAGTGTCAAACCCTTACAATGTAAAATCTTGATAACAAAGTGAGCTTCAAGACCTACAAAAACCCTAGTTTGTTGTCCTAAAACTTCAACTTTTGATGATACAAAGTTGTTGTAGAAAGTGTGACTTATGAATTGCTCTTGAAAAATAATGAGAGATAATGTAATATTGATAAAAAGATTGTGTAAAATGATTTAAAACAAGTATTTATAGGAAATAGCAAATTAATTTCCCACTAATTAGACCTAAGAGGCCGACATACACTAGAAACAAAGTTAAATTTGCTAATTTCCCGCTCAAATTTGAACTAGCCCTCAAAAGGGGACTCATTCACCACCCTTGGTGAATGAGTCCCACCAGAGGTGACTCATTCACCCAAGGTGGTGAATGGGCCCCACTACTGCTTTTTAAGGTGGGTTTTCAGGATATGATGCTTTTAAGTGTTATTTGTCAGGTTTTGTGTGATTTCTTAGGTAAAATGGACCTCTAGATCAAAATTAATAGGTCTAAGAGGCCTATAAATGTTGTTGCGTATGTGCAGGATCATCATGAAAAAAATAGGCCCTTAAGTGGCAAAAATTTCAAAAAAATCAGAGTTAACCAACTTCACATAAAAATTTGAATAAGTTATCTATATTATTTAAAAATATGTAAGAATAGAATCTGTAGTAAATTGAATGTAGTTTCTAAACTACTAGATATTTTTTTTATAAAAGAAAAAATCTATTTGATAAAAATTTGAAATTTCAATGCAGTAGTACTTAAATTTTAGGGAAAAAATAACAAGTAGGTGTTTGTCTGACCACCCTAGCCACAATAAATTGATAATATTTTTTTATAAGATTTTAGATATAAGTAGAGGACTCATGTCTGGATGTGATGCATATTTTTTGTAATCTTTTTCCAAGTAAATAATTAATTATGATTTTTTTATTACAAATTTTAAAAAATATAAAAAAATGTATGTCTAACCACCTTAACTTGGTCAAAACTTCACGAAATTCAATTTTTCTTTTTTTAATCTTGTATTATGTGAATTATAGAATGTGACACATGTTTCAGATTCAAAAAATGTGATATTGTTTGAAAGCTATAGATGTTTTTCAATCAACCTATCAATCAAGACTTTAGTCGTAATTCAAATAGAAAATGAATAATAATTAGTTATAAAATTCAAAGTATAGCATAATTTATAGTGGTGGAAAGCTGAGAATCTCCTTTAAAAACCCTTTTTGTTTCATCAATTTTGGGTAAAAAGAAAGTCATTAGCCACATACCCATCATATAGCCACTTTTTGGCCCATCATGATCTTGCACATACCTTGTTTTGAAGGGAAAATGATGTAAAAGGACTCAAAACTGGGTCTAATCATGCATGAAATTATCTCTTCTCTCAAGAGGGGCCAATTTTATATGACACATTTAGCCCCCACTTTAGCACCCATATAGCTCCATATGAAAGCTAAAGGACTCTAAACAATGCACCTTATTACATGAAAAGGATACTCATTCAAAAGAACATGAGAATGAAGCCCCCAATGTAGTTATTTATACAACCACAACATTCAGAACCACATCCTACAACACAAATTCATTAATCTTCCAAAAATCTAATTTGAGGGTAGATGTATGCCCCCCTTGATTCTGCTTGCTTTATAGAGGTGGAATCAAGATAGCAATCTAGCCACATCGAAGAAGAATGTCATATCGTTGGGAATTTCCAAGTACCATGCCACATAACAATAGATGAGTGATGATTTCTAGTGAAAAATCACGATTCCAACACATCAAACGGCATAGAAAATGGATTACCCTAGCTCTCGTTATGTTAATTTGAAGAATAACTATGCAATATGCCCTAAAAAGGATAATAAGCTAATATGATGTAAGAAAATGATTGAAATATGAAAATAATGTGTCACTTACTATTCATCTGACCTTTCATGTAGCTTGATAGTGACATGCAAGAGAAGAACATGCTAATCAGATGCTCAATTTCATTCCTTCGTGGCTGGATGACCTTCGCAGGTAGGTGGCACACGATGAGCTGCATCATGAGTTGAGTCAATTCTTCAACATTCGTCTTGTGCTTTGATGATATTTTAATGATGTATATACATAAAATAGGGTAATTTAGGGTTCTTGGAAAAAATTTCACAAAGCGTCCCTTTTTTGGCAAAGTGTCCCATTTGTTTGCAAAGTGTCCCTTTTGTTCGCAAAGTGTCCCACTTCATCACGAAGTGTCTCATTTCTTTGAAAAGTGTCCAAAAAGGGTTCTAAAGTTACTAGGGCCATTAGAAGAGCACACTAGATGTACTTTAGCACACTTGCATGATGAAATCTTGTAAAAATTAAAGAATTTAGAACATTTTGTGATGAATTTGATAGGTTCCTACCCAGTCACGACAACGGCTAGGTGGAAGATAGCTCACATTTCTGCGAGATTATGCACCATCATTGTTAGCAGCAGAGATAGAACATTTATAGGTAGTGGGTATCTATTGGGCATATTTAATGCCTACAATGAGATACCATGATGCGATGCTTATAGCTCTATGTGAGCGGTGGGATGCTAACACTTGTACCTTTCATCTTCCCACCGGGGAAATGACAATCGCACTTGAGCACGTACACTGCATTCTCTGAGTTCTTATTCGGGGAAAGCGGGTATATTTCCAGGCTGATCAAAAATTTTAGGAAAAGAAGAGAGACATGTAGTACTATTTAGGTGGTCCTGTACATGATGAGAGAGTTAGAGTGCAGATCGAGCTGCCTATGTTGCTATATTCATGAGCTCCTATGGTTAGAAAAATTATGATGCACACTGTGGCACTGGTTCTCAGTCCAAATAGATGAGCAACACACTTAGATGGAGGACTGGTACACTTGATACGAGGGATGCACGAGCAAAGGATAGTTTATTCTTGGGGTCACTACATTCTAGTACATTTATACTATGATCTCAGTTGGTTTGTATTTCGAGAGATCGACAGTATGGTCCATTGTACACTTCTACAAGTTTGGTTCCTTGAGCATATCACATGTACCAGGCTTGTCAGATTCATATGCACAATAGTGGTAGGATATCCACGAGCATTCAACTATCCTCTACGACGCCTATGGCAGTATGTAGATTTTCATTATTAGAGGGTGAGGTTTGACCGGATGGAGGAGGAAAAGATCCTTTGGACACCTTATCTACTCATTCTACAATGGCCAGATCCCAAAGGGTAGCTAAGGAGGATGCAGATGGATATATTCTTTGTAGGGAGGCATGACTACATGGTACGATAGTTCTACTATGGGTGAGTCGTGCGACAGTTTGGATGGGTATAGACACCATCGAGGGCATGCCCTTCATTAGACAGTTAGTGAAGAGTACCCAAAGGCTAGGTGATAACATTTGGCTGACTATAGATCATGTTCGTGAGAGTGATTCTGATGATTCAGATCATAATTAGCCACCAGCATCTGATGTTGATGATGTTGGTAGCATAGAAAAACATGAGTGGTGGTCATATGCACAACCAACTCCTATTTTCCCCATGGGTTGTCCTATAGGTGGTATAGAGTTTGCATCAGATGGGGGTGATGAGCCAGAAGAGAGGGCAGAGGAGGGACGATATAGGCCAATAGATATTTTTATAGACATTATTGATGAGGAGTACCAATCCGAGGTTGATCCTGATTATGAGGACCAGGATGGACGAGAGGATGATGAGGAGGAGGAGTAGTACAAGGAGAAGCCATCACTCTTTGAGGGTGATAAAGTAGCTACCAAGGATCAGTATGAGCATGGAGAATCCTCACATACTTACAAGACTAGATCACGGATAGTAGCTACGATAGACATTAGCACTCATAGTTAGAGAGAGGCTAGCATATCCTTGATGGCCCCCAAAGAGGATGAGGTTGACATTCCCCATGCTTCTAGAGACATAGGTGATGATATTTGATTTTATGCATGTCTTCTAGTACTTTATGTTTAATTTATAGAGATTTTATGATGATGAGTTACTGATTGTGTATATTTTCTATCTTGCAAGAGCGAAAAGAGACTGGTGAGAGTTCTATCATCAGATGGCCATAGAGATAGTGCTTGTATCTATCAATGAAGAGGAGGTGGATCATGACTACGTTCCCCCACCAATCCTGGAGGAAGAGCCGAAGTCACTTTGTCCATTCACAAGACTACGAGAAACATATGAGAGTATGAGGAGACAGCTCCACTAAGCTGAGAGTGCATTATGGTCAGCATAGACCTCATCAGAGGTAGAGAGACTGTAGGAAAAGCTAGCACAGGCATGGGTGGAGAGAGATCGGATGGCAGAGAAGCAACTTGTAGCCCTTGGTCGAACATAAGGTCTAGAGTATGCACTTAGAGTCAGTAGTTCGCGATCATGATCACACACGACTATCTCATGACATCCAAGGATAGGATCATGAGTACCAGAGCCTAAGGGGTCCAGTTCTCATAGGCCATGATGACTTTTTATATGATGTGATGATGTATATATTTTAAACTTTGAGAAATATATAGAAATGCATGCTTTTGATATTTGTTTTAAGTACAATGTGATCAATTAAGTACCTTTATTTAAAATTATGTAATCAATAGCTTCATGATTTAACCAAAATGATATCATCAAATGTAAAAAAAAAATAGTTTTAACATAGATGCAATATGTGTGATGAGAAAAGAATTTGTTAAATTAAATACAACAAGAATGATCTAATTTAGCACAAGAAGAAAAATGAATAGTATGAAATCTAAAGTAAATACTTACCTTAGTGCTCAAGACAAACACAGAGCTAGGTGTCAAGAACAAAGCAATGTGAAAGCTATTTAAAACAATATCAAATAACTTTTAACAACACTGTTATATTAATCATACTATTCACAAGGGGGTTAGAGATAATACCAATGCAAATGCATAGCATTAATAGATTTCCTAAGGGGTGTTCCATCAAGTTGTGTTAGGAGATAAGCACCAGAGCCATAATTGGTATTGACTATGTAGGGTCCCAACCAATTAGGGTTGAACTTATCTTTATCTTGATTATCAGTGCTAGCAATTCGTTGGTTTTCTATAAGAACAAAATCACCCTTAGAAAATGAAGGAGGGATGACATGAATATTATGTTTACGTTGTAATTCTTTTATATGATCTTGCAGACATTTGAGAGCATTAATGTGCTATTCATCAAGCATCTCAAGTTGATGTAATCATTGTTCTTTCTAAGTACCATAATCAAAGATATCTCAGAGAGAAACTCTCAATGTAGGAATTTCTAGCTCCAAGGGCATAATCGCATCAGTACCATAAAGAAGACTATAAGATGTATGTCCTATTGAAGAACGTACACTAGTTCGATGAGCCCAAAGTGCATAAGATAGTTGTGTATGCCAATCTTTATGATGTTGAGTGACAAATTTCTTTAAAAAAAAATCAACAAGTTTATTACTATTTTCATCTTGTCCATTAGATTGTGGATAATATGGTGTTGAAAAATGATGTTGAATGTTAAATTTTTCAAGAAATGTTTGGAGTTCATTATTCTTAAAAGGAGTTCCATTATCTAAAACAATTGTAGAAGGGATTCCAAAGTTAATAATTATGTGGTCCAAGATGTATCTACAAATTACTTCAATAGTTATTGAACTATAGATTTTTTGGCTCCTACTTGCTTTTTATCAATCCTACGGTTTTTCACCTAGAATGAGAAAGGTGTACCAAAATGCTAACTAGTTCACTCAAATATAATATGATAAAGATTATTATACCTAAATGCAGTAAACCAAATGTAACAAACTGATCTAGGTAAGTATAGACAAATGTAAAACTCACATCTATATAATGTTTGAAAACACAATGATATTTGCAAACAAACCTAAAAGAATGAATAAGAATGCAATCTTAACTAAATAGAAAGCTATTTTCAGAATGTGTGCACCTGGTAAATGACTGAAAGTTGCAAACAAAGTTTGGAATACTATTGAATCTGAAATTTTAGCTGATTGGGACTCATTCGCCACCCATGGCGAATCAGTCCCAAGTCAGGACTTTTTTTGTGTAAAAGTTGTTTTTGACACTCTGTGATCTAGATCTGGATCTGGCACCACTTTATGCCTTGGGGTGGACTAATTCACCAAGCATGGTGAATTAGTCCACTTTCTGATTCTTGCAAATTCAAAACTCTAGTCTGCACCTTGACACCTGTACAATAATTTCTAACAGAAACCCGATCTTAAATCTCAAAAAAATTATACAAAATAGCTTAAAATTGTTTTTCTAATGGGGGGTTTTCCTTAGTCAAACCCCTAAATGGGTAATTAAACCTTGAATAGAAAAATATTTGAATGAAACCCTAGCCTTAGATGTATTAAAGACTAGGAAAGTCTGAATCATAACAAAAACCCTATTCTATTGCTCTAGAATAGGATATGAAAAATATAAACAATGTGATGCAAGACTTCAAACCCTAAAAACCTTACAAAACCTTAAAATATGGTTGAGATGACATAAAAATGATTAATATATAAATGCAAACCTTAATCTAAAGATAGGCTGAAAATGGAAGATGGAAGCATTAGGAAACCAAGTCCTTAGGCATGATTCGGTGGCTAGTTGCACCTCCTCACCTAGATTTTTTCATGAATCACAATAGGAATCCATTTTCAAACCCTTGTAATGTAAAATATTGATAAAAAAGTGATCTTCAAGACCTACAAAAACCCTAGTTTTTTATCCTAAAACTTCAAATTTTGCTGATACAAAGTTGTAGAAAGTGTGACTTAGTAATTGCTCTTGAAAAATGATGAGAGATAGTGTAATATTGACAAAAAAGATTGTGTAAACTGATTTAAAACAAGTATTTATAGGCAACAACAACTTAATTTACCATTAATTGGACCTAAGAGGCCGACATACACTAGATACAAAGTTAAATTTGCTAATTTCCAGCTCAAATTTGAACTAGCCCTCAAAAGGGGACTCATTCGCCACCCTTGGTGAATGAGTCCCATTGGAGGGGACTCATTCACCCAAGGTGGTTTTTCAGGTTATGATTCTTTTAAGTGTTATTTTTCAGGTTTTGTGTGATTTCTCAGGTAAAATGGGCCTCTAGATCAAAACTAATAGGTCTAAGGGGCTTATAAATGTTATTTTGAAGGGAAAATTATGTAAAGGGGCTCAAAAGTGGGTCTAATAATGCATGAAATTGTCTCTTTTCTCAAGAGGGGCCAATTTTCTATGACATAGTTATATATTTTTGGAATTTAGACCTAAGGATATTTATATTCTATTGTTTATTCCTCTAAAATAATGTGCATGATGTCCCTCTTTAATTTTTATTAATAGAGTTTTGAATCTATAATATTTTTAGGTTGATAGGTATTTATGGTTCCAAGTTGTACTAATTAAGATCTACAAGTTTTGTTCTCAAATTTAATTTGGTTTTAGTTTTTTTACCTTTGGGAATGTGTTAATCACCATTGATTCAAGTCACGTGTGTGTAATATTATTTTGTGGGTGCCACATTTATGTATCTTTCTTTTGTATGAATAACTCAAGACTAGATCCACAAAGTATTAGTGTTATCATGTGTATGTAGCAATGATACCCACCATGAAAATAGAAGTAGTGAGTTCTTAGTCATTTTGAATATCTTTATTATTTATTTTAAAGTATTTTATGACATGGAGATACATGATCTTTATGTTAATATTTTGGCTTGTTGACCTATGGTTATCATTGAGCATTGGCATGTTAAGTATTATGGAGGCAATGAGATAGATTATTGAGAAGAAGTCCTTTTGAAGTTCAGACATTCATGAAGAAGAAATAATTATCTTCAAGGTTTTGAGAACATAATTTATGCTATCATAATGGGCTTTATATTATATCTCAATTAAATATTTGTGTAAAACATGTTTGTGGTAGATTATTTTCTAGGTTTAAAATAGCAACCAAAATATTATGGGAAGTCATTGAGTACACAGTTAGAGTTTTTTCATGATACCATCATGCTTGGAAATATGCCACAAAGATGAAATTTGTTTCTATGGAAAAATTATAGTAAGAATGCAACAAGAGTTACCTACTAGGTTTTTTAATTAATATTTGGTCATGTGTGATATTTAAGTTTTTGTGGATATTTAATCACAATGCCACAAGAAGATTTGGATCACTTTCAATGGGATTTTTGGAGATGATTTGGATCTATCAATAAAATAAAAATAATCTTATGAAGGGTATGTGTAGGATCATGATGGAAAAAATAGGCCCTTAAGTGGCAAAAAAATTAGAAAAATCAGAGTTAGGCAACTTGACATAAAAATTTGAATAAGTTATCTATATTATTTCAAAAAATGTAAGAATAGAATCGATATAAAATTGAATGTAGTTTCTAAACTACTAGGTTTTTTTTTTTTTTTTAAATCTATTTGGTTAAAATTTGAAATTTCAATGTAGCAGTACTTAAATTTAAGGGAAAAAATAAGTAGATGTCTGTCTGACCATGCTAACCACAATAAAATGATAATATTTTTTTATAAGATTTTAAATATAAGTAAAGGACTCATGTCTCGATGCAATGCATATTTTTTTGTAAACTTTTTCCAAGTAAATAATTAATTATGAATTTTTTATTACAACTTTTAAAAATTATAAAAAATCATATGTCTGACCACCTTAACTTGGTCAAAATTTCATGAAATTCAATTTTTTTTAATCATATTGTATGCAAAGCATAGAATGTGATGCATGTTTCGGATTCAAAAAATGTGATACCTTTTGAAACCTATAGATGTTTTTTAATTAGCCTATCAATCAAGACTTTAGTTGTAATTCAAATAGAAAATGAATAATAATTATTTATTAAATTCAAAGTAAAGCATATTTAATATTGGTGGAAAGTTGAGAAACTCCTTTAAAAACCCTTTTTGTTTCATCAATTTTGGGTAAAAAAATGTCGTCAGCCACATACCCTACAGATACCCATCATATTGCCACTTTTTGGCCCATCATGATCCTGCGCATACCTTGAAGATGTAAATCATGGTGTTATAAGGGAGTTCTTAATCCACACTAACATGCAACAATTCCATTGCCTATTATTTGGAATTAATCTTATAGTGTTTAGTACAATAATGATTTTTCATTAGAGAAACTCGGTTGATTGAATAATCAAATTGTAAAACAATTGATGAACCAATACATAGGATTTTACTAGGAAATTCAAGTTAGCTAACTACGACTCATCCAAACACATTTGTTGTATTTTGAATCCTATCTTAATTCATGAGACATAAAAAATAAATCAATTACTTAGCTACAAAGTAATAGGATTGGAGTATTTGAAGAATAAACATTTTAAACTTATTTATTTTATATATATATATATTTTGGAATATTGTATAGACTCTAAGAAATCAGCCACTATTTACTACTTCAATCTTCGATTTTCAATTATTTCGTGGAATTATAAGAAGAAACCTAATGTTGCATTGTTATCCATTGAATCTGAGTAAATAGTAGTTTTTGAAGCAACATGACTTATATTTTTTCACTCACAAGCTAATCTCACGATTATGTATTGTGATGATTAAAGTGTTATGGAGATGTCCAATAACCCATTTCTTCATGATAACATAAATAATATTGTTTAGTACATCACTTCATCCATGGCATGCTATCCTCTTGAAAATAACATGCTGGTGTAAGCAAGGAGGAAAACTGATTACAATCACAATTCAAAGTGGTTCAGACAACTTTTCATTCTCCAAAACCCTATCTTGGCAATTTTCTCAATTCTTCCCTATTTTCCCTTGTAGCACTGCAAACCTAGTTTCTTGTACACATCTTGCAGAATACTTCACAAACCCACAAACCATTTGTCATTTTAGACACCCATTAAGCCTTTTCAAAACATATTTCAAAACTTCATATGGTTCCTTTGGAACATACTCTCCAAACTATTGCTACTATGCTGACCCTAAACCCTAAATAGGTCACTTTTTCAAAGCAACACCCCTCCAAACTCTCTTCCAAACTTAAAACTCCATAGCATGACCTCTAACAGGCTACAAAAACACAAAATCAACAATATTTTACCAAAACAATGCTTACCAAGTCATCTTAACAAAAAACCCTCTTTTAGACTAGTTTTGGGAGCTTGGGTTTATTGAAACTATACATTCCTAGCCTCTTTTCACCTTTTCAATGCACCAAACACACCCCTTATAGCTTGAACATGCTTATTGAATCATCTCCCAACCTTTACCATTGTCTTTTCATTGAATCTCAACTCTTACCCACCATTTTCAAGCCAAAATTCATAAGTTTGTGACTAGGGCAGCAACAAAAACTTATCAAACACTCTCTCTACTCTTGAAAAACTCATAGAAATCTGAAACTACCCTAGACCACCCATTCCACCAAGTTACAAGAAATATTGGCAGTGGAATGGGTGTTTATTGCATTTTGAATACCCTCAAAACACCAATTTGAGTTACAGACCCGTTAACAACAAAATAGCTCTAGAAACTTTATTTCTTAATGAAATCAGATCACACCATTCCCAAAATGAAGTTAAAACATGTCTCTATCAATTTCAACAACCCTTAGATAAATTTCCTCCTGTACGGATATGTACAACAATCTGGAGCAGCAAAGTTCTATGTAAACACACTGAAATTTCAAGGAAAATAGAGCTTTTCTTCTTGTATTCACTTCCAACCAACTTCAAAACCTTACATCAAGATACATCAAATCCAACTTTTTTTTAAACTTCCTTGATTTTTGGCATTCCTAATTTGCATTTTTGTAAGTTTTGCACATTGACAACTTTTGACAATATTTACATAATTTGAAACCTTTTGCAAAATAAACCCACTATTACCCTAGTTACATTCTAAATGGTATATTATGACCTTACTTGAATAAAAAATACTCTAGACACCAAGAATCAACCTAATACCAACAAAAGACCTCATTTCCATGATTTTTCATGGTGCCCCTGCACCATACAGCTGGACTGAAGAAGTTCTCAAGTCCCTTTGAGGATTGAGTTGCATCAAACCATGCTTCTTCACATCATCTCCTAGATCCTCAAATGCTCCTTCATCAAGTATTCCTTTCCACTAAGTGAAATACTACAGATTTGCATTGTGCCTTGCACTATTGAACTTGTTGCCAACTTGATAATGCTCCACCTTCACAAGCTGCCATGTTGTATGTCCTCTTATCTTTTTCTTATCTAAATCTAATACTAAACTAACCTTCATGACTGTAAAATTACCTTTTCCAACATTATCTTGACTTGTATTTTCCTTCACTCTTGAAGCATACTAAAGTTTACCCATTGGTATTTTCCCTTCACCTATACTCATTCCATCTTTTCTCTTCATCTTTGTCCTCAAGTTCTCTGCACCAATAACCTCTGTATTATAAGATTTAGAAGTCTCTGTCTTGAAAGAATATGACTGCCCCTTAACCTCTCTTCCAACCACTAAACAAATAATTGTTTGTGTCATGATCACATCATGCTTCTCTAACCCATCTTGCAATTCATCCTTAACCTTCCTTGTATTAGACTTTGACACCAAATCACCTTCTTTTCTCATCATAATTGAATCTATTTCCAAACTCACTGTCTTTGCATCCTCCTCTTTTGTAGTGGTTGTACATTATTTATTTTTGTCTTCCTCAAGCTTCACAAACTCTTTCTTTCCTATCATTGTAACTTTTTCTTCCTTACCCAATTCCTTAACATCCTCAACCAATGGAGTCAATTTGAATGTATTTCCATCTTTCTCAATAGTTTAAGTATTATGTCTACCATCATAAAGTGCACTCCTATCAAACTGCCATGGTCTTCCAAGCAATAAATGGCAGCAATTCATTGGAAAAACATCACAATGAATTTTATCCTTATATCCACCACTACTAAACTAAACCAAGGCTTGTTCATTAACAAAAATAGACTAATTAGCATTCACCCAAGACACTCTATAAGGTGTTTCATGAGGAACCTTTTCTAATCTCAATTTATCAACCATTTCATTTGACACCATATTATCAGTGCTCCCTAAATCTATCACTACTTTACATACCTTTCCTTTAAATTTTCAAGTGGTCTTGGATAAGGTTCTTCTTTGAATTGTTTCTTTATCCTTTTATGCTTTCAACAATGTTCTTCTCACCATCAATGACTCCCAAACTTTTGGAGTAGCAAGTTGATTAGGATCATGAACACTTTCACAATCATCCTCTTGTACCAATTGCACCCTCTTATCACCACAACTTGAAGGGGAACCTTGTTTCTCAGGAAACTTAAATGTTGGATGGCCAAATTGATGGCAATGATAACACCTACTTGAAAATGAACTTGAACCTCTACCTCCATAAAATATTCCTCTGAAAGCTCTGAATCCACCTCTTTGATCAGCAACTTGTTCCTTTCTTTTTCTTTCATCTTCTTTTTCTGTAAA
The DNA here is from genome assembly GCA_007258455.2 of Sequoia sempervirens. NCBI lineage: Eukaryota > Viridiplantae > Streptophyta > Pinopsida > Cupressales > Cupressaceae > Sequoia > Sequoia sempervirens. The sequence continues at coordinate 97,372,044 of VDFB02000013.1, forward strand.
GGACTACCTTGTACCTCTTCCTCTATTGGTTTTGCCTCTTCCTCTTCCTTGTCTTTCTTTCCTTCTTTTCAGTTTCTCCTTTTCCCTAGTATCCAATTGAAAACATTCCTCAACTGTTCTTGGAGTAGCCAAACTCAATTCATCTTGAATTTGATACCTCAACCCACATATATACATTGCAATATTTTCATTCTCATCTTCAATATGACTAGATCTAATACTTAATTTGTGAAACTCTTCAGTATATGTCATAACATCTTTCTCCTTCTACTATAAACTTTGTAACTTCTTGAATGTTTGAATTGCATGATCACTTGGAAAAAATTGCAATTTCACCTTTGACACCATCCTATCTCATGAACTAATTTTTGGCTTTCCCTTCTTCACTCTTTCCTCTTGAATTTAATTCTACCATGTAAGAGTAGGACCTTTTAGTTTTTTCTTAGCAAAATTTACCTTTTGATCTCCAACAACCTCCTTGAATCCAAAGTAGTTATCTAAGGCATCTATCTAGTCTAATACCTCTTCAGCATCCAACTTGCCATTATACATTGGCACATCCAATCTCACATTAGAAGAATCTCCTTATAAATCCTTAAGCATCTTTATCATTCTTCTCTCATTAGGATCCCAATCAACATCTTTGGATCTTCCACTTGGAGGGTTTTCATGCTCACCCTGTTCCTCTTCCTCTTGGTCACTTTCCTCTTCAATGGCCTTTCCTCTTCTTTTCCTTGTCTCCATTGCTGAAAATCTGGCTAAGATTACTTCTTGTGACTCTTTTAACATCTTTATCTCCCTTCCAAGTACTACACTACCTTTAGGAGGCATTTTGTCTTTTCAACTTACCACTTTTCACACTTCAAACTATAACATTTCTTCCTCAAAAGATCTACTACCTATGCTCTGATACCACTTGATGTAGAGAAAGGAGGAAAACTTATTAAAATCACAATTTAAAGTGGTTCAAACAACTTTTCATTCTCCAAAACCCTATCTTGGCAATTTTCTCAGTTCTTCCCTATTTTCCCTTGCAGCATTGCAGACCTAATCTCTTAGACACATCTTGCAGAATACTTCACAAATCCACAAACCATTTTTCATTTCAGACACCCATTAATCCTTTTCAAAACATATTTCAAAACCTCATATGGTTCCTTTGGAACATATTTTCCAAACTACTGCTGCTACGCTGCCCTTAGACCCCAAATAGGTCACTTTTTTGAAGAAACACCCCTCCAAACTCTCTTCCAAAGGTAAAAACCCATAACATGACCTATAATAGGCTAAAAAACCACAAAATCAACAATATTTAACAAGAAAAATGCTTACCAAGTCATCTTATCACAAAACCCTCTTTTAGACTAGTTTTGGGAGGGTTCAAAATATACATTTCCAACCTGTGGTCACCTTTTAAATGCATAAAACATACCCTTTATAGCCTATACGTGCTTAGTGAATCATCCCCCAACCTTTTACATTGTCTTTTCACCAAATCTCAACTCTTACCCACCATTTTCAAGCTAAAATTCATAAGTTTGTAACTAGGGCAGCAACAAAAACTTATCAAACACTACTCCCTACTCTTGAAAACCCCATAGACATCTAAACATACCCTAGAACACCCATTCCACCAAGTTACAAGAAATACTAACAATGGAATGGGTGTTTATTGCATTTTGAATACCCTCAAAACCCCAATTTTTGAGTTACAAACCCGTTAATAGCAAAATAGCTCTAGAAACTTTATTTCTTGATGAAATCAGATCACACCAATCCAAAAATTAATTTAAAACATGTCTCTATAAATTTCAACAACTCTTAGATCAATTTCCTCTTGTACGAATATGTCCAACAATCTGGAGTAGCAAAGTTCTATGTAAACACAGAAATTTCAAGGAAAACAAAGCTTTTATTCTTGTAGTCACTTCCAGCCAACTTCAGAACCTTACATCAAGTTCTTAGAGACTATTTAAGATTTTTTCTTCAAGATAAATCAACTCCAACTATTTTTTAAACTTCCTTGACCATTGGCATTCCTAATTTGCATGTTTACAAGTTTTGCACATTGACAACTTTTGACAATATTTACATAATTTGACACCTTTTGCAAAATAAAACCACTCTCACCCTAGTTAAATTCTAAATGGTCTATTATGACCTTATTTGAATAAAAAAAGACTCTAGACACCAAAAATGAACCTAAGACCAACATAAGACCTCATTTTTATGATTTGTCATGGTGCCCCTGCACCACATGCAACAATACTATCATACTAAAAATTATTGATAAAAAAAAAATCCAATTAGGTTAAATTTTAACTATTTTGTCATTTATAATGTTCATATTTATTTTAAGGGTAAAATCTCCAGTTTTAAAGTCTCAAGAGATCATTCCCTTTCTATGTGAATTCCTTAATTTTTTCCTAGGACTATCCACCATCATACTCAGCCATGACAATCATATGGGACTATTATCATGCCATTTGGAACCTTATTACCCAGGAAGTCACAATGAAATCAAGTTAGAAAGTTTCCTTAAGGTTTATAAAAGATAGCTAAAAGAGGTAATGATAGATTTTTTTTTTTTTTTTTAAAGATTTTTCAAGAGCTTATGACTATCATAATCCACATAATAGTCTATTGTTACACTAGAAAATCATAATAGCCCAAAATATCATTAAATCCCATGAATAAATAGTAGATAAATGAAATATTTTAGTTTCCTAGCTTAGTGCACACCAATATCTAGTGATGAGTTTTCATTATATCTAAAATTTAGTGAGAAAAATAGTTAATTAGGACTATTGTAAAGCTATAAATAGCTAAATCATGATAGTCACAAATAGGTTGTGGAAACCCTATGTTGTCGATGATAAAATTAGAATTCAAGTTTTTTGAGGGATTGACCCAATCATCTCCACATGCTAGTATTGTCGGTTTGGCCCAACACATAGAGTACAAAAAAAATCTATTTTCACCATTACACTACTCTCAATTGATACTACTTTTTGCAAGCATGCATTCATTTTTGGAATGAGCAAACAGTGTCCAGTTGACTAGAATCCATATATCGTATTGTAGAGGTAACTCATATCCACCTATAGGTTGATACAGAACATTCCTAGGTGTGAAAGGATCTTGAGAAACAATATGCCATAATTTAGTATTTTTTGCACTAAGGTCTCTTAAGAGGCTGCACTAAAATAGTGTAGCCTGAAATGATCGATATTGTTTGGGTGTGAAACAAGGAATCCCCTAATTTTCACCCAACCACATCAAAATTTTCATACTTTTGATTGATCCCATTGTGATGAAGAACAAAAAAAATGGCTCCTAAAAAATTTTGGTTGAATGCAAATGATGCTTTTTATAAATTTTCATCATGGTCAAATGGTTTAGATATAGGAAAAAATGAGAGATTTTATTTTGGAGGGACCCTAAGTGAATTTTTGGCTTTAGAGAGAACATTTGTAGGCTCCGTGGATTTTAAGAAATGGTTTGTCATAAATTTATAATTTTTACACTTAGGATTGTTAAGAGAATGTGCATCAAAATAGTGTAGCCTAGAATGATATAGCTAGATGGGGTGTGAAATAGGGATTTTCCTAGAATCCACCCACCCAATTTGATGTGTTGGTACAATCAGTTCATCCCCACAATGAATGAAATTCAAAATATGGTTGCCAAAACTTTTCACTAAACACCATTCAAGATTTTGTAACTTCTGAAACATTGTCACCATGGTCAAATGGATTGGATATTTAAAATTTGAGAGATTTTATTGTAAAGGGTCCCTACATTCACCTATAATTTTATATAAAACATTCATAGGTTCCATAGATAGCTAGAAATAGTTTGTAGTAGTTTGGGAATGTTTTTCACTTAGGGCTCTTAAGGGACTACAACAAAATAGTGTAGTCCAAAATGATTTCCTATCCTTGGTAATGAAAAAGGTCCTTCCCTAGTATTCACCCACAAATTTGGACATGTTGGGATAGTCAACTCATCCCCATGATGCACAAAACACAAAATATAATTTCCAACAACTTTTCACTAAATGCAAATGACACATTTTGCAACTCCTAAAACATTACAGCCATATTCAAATGAAAGATATTTAAAAAATTGAGAGTGGTTATTATGGAGGGACCCTATTTTCACCTTTAAGTCCATGCAAAATGTTCATAGGAACTATGAATTGTGAGAAACAACCTATCATATTTTTGTAGGTTTTTGCATTTAGGTGTCTTATGCAATTGCATTAAAATAAGGTAGCTCAAAAAATCAATTGTCCTAGGAAACAAAAAGGGTCATTCCCTAGGTTTCACCCACCCACCCATACAATTTTTCATAGTTAGTTGAGCTTCACATTGTAGGGAACACAAAATATGGCTGCCGAAATTTTTTTACTAAATGAAAATGTCACTTTAAATATTATGCCATAATCAAATGGATTGGATATTTTAAAAAATGAGAGATTTGATTGTGGAGGTACCCTACATGCACATGTTAGTTTTAAATTATTTTTTTTAAGTGCCGCAAATTATGAAAAATAGTTTATCATAGGTTACTATAGGAGGTGTTCTCAATGGTAAAGTTGCCTCAACATTCAAAATTTATTTAATATTAAATTGAGATGGGATATATGGAACACCTTCAACTTGAGATGTAAAATATGGTGTACCTTCAATTTGAGATGGAAGATATGGTATACCTTCAACTTTAGATGTGAAATATTGTGTGCCTCCAACTTTAGATGTGAAATATGGTGTATGTTTTATTTGAGATAGGAAAGATTGTGTGCCTTCAACATGAGATGTGAAATATGTCATACCTTCAACCAGTGAGATGTGAAATATTGAGTGCCTCAAAATTTTGGATATAAATCTAAATTATTAACACATCCAAATTCTATGTCTTCTCCTATGGTGTTCAATTTCCTACTTTCATGAAGTATCCTCATTCTTTTTCTTTTCTTCACAATTTCTTCCTCACATTCATTTGGTGTTAGATTCTTTCATCATTTCCTCAACATGATAAAAAATTATGTATCTATCATGAATAAGACATAGAGATTAGTTCTATCATGATATTATAGATCAAAGCAAATATCATACACAAATCTCAAAATAATTCTTTAAAGCTACTAGTATAGCCTTCAAAACTACTTTTTACACCTTTTTAAAATCAATGAAATCACTTATACTTAAAATTTCACATGTTAAAAAAGTTATAAAATTCATGGGAAAGTCATAATAACTATTGATTAAACTAAATAAATTGTTATAAAACTGAATATTTTTAGTTTCCTAGGGTAGTCCAACCTAAAATATAGAGAGGTAGTATCACAAGGGTATGAAATTGTAAAAAAGATGAAGGAAATAGGACTATCATAAGTTTATTAGGAATTTCATAGGTCAATTTACTAAGTTTCTTAAAAATTTAAAGATATATAAATCAATCTTGAATACCATGGGTGTGCTAGGCAGGTGCAATTAATGATAGATTAATCACTATGTATGTATGAATCTAAAGAAGCACATGAAGAAGGGTCCATAGATGTAAATGAAAATCTATCAAATGCATGAATGGATGAATTAGTTAGGTCACAATATACTTTGTTGGAGAGATCAATGTTTATGCAACTCACACCTCAATTGTGCATGTAAAATATGACTAGAATTAGTATTGTTGACTCTTTTAAATACCAACCAGATCTTCAAGGAAGCCTATGGATTTTCCAATTCAAATGATTAGCAACCTAAAATGGGTTGGCCAACGAATGAGAGAAAGCAATTAAGCTTTCCTCCTACACTTTAGTTTCTACAAGACCCAAGAGGGTGATCCCACATTGCACTTACAACATTCCTTCATAATATTTCCATGTACATTGCATATTAAGGAGAAACATTCTTGTATCTATGGCTCCACAAGTGATAATTCACAAAGAATTGGAAAATCATTTACACTTTTATAACTTGGAGGAGAGAATGGGAAAATTGAATAAAAACTATAACAACCATCATCATTATGACTATGATTTTAATTAGATGAATTGTTCTTTGACATGATCCAGTTGATCAAATATATTTGAATTTGATTAATATATAGAATAGTGCATTATCCAAGGGTGACGGGGTCAAATTCACAACATACAATAATGCAATAAAAATGGCATTCGATATTCATAGACTATTATGGACTTGCATTACAAATTCATAACTCAAATTTTCCATACAGAACATGTTAAAAGATCCTATGAATTAACTCACAAACCAGTGACAAAAATTAAATTGTTTTAATCAACTGCTTGAATTGAAGTGACAATGCAAACACACATCCAACCACATGAATTGGAGACCAATAAAATAATTCTTGATCATTTCATTGTCGATTCATGAAAAAATGCATAGGAGATAATTTGCATGAAATTTTCCATTATAGATTTTCAAATGCTATAACTGTTGTAAAAAATTTAAGCTAACTTTGAATAAAGACTCATAACCTAGGACTCAACAAGTAATTCTATATCCATTGTATGCTTGTTACTCTTCATAAAAAATTTCTAAGACTACCAAAGATCAACCAAAAAATTTCAAAAACCCCATGCACAATAGCCTTGAATTCCCTTTTATAAGATCAAGGGAGAAAACAAGCTTTATTCTATTGACTGGTCACATTACATTTCAATTTGTATTTCAAAGTGTTTCATTTCATTTCAAACCCTAGGAAGTTATATTTACACTTAAAGAAATGGGGGGAAAATACAAAAGGACAAAAACTTGTAGAAGCTTGTTGAACTTGTATCCTTATTGTTTAAGAATTCCACATCACCACATCATTCATAAAAAAGCATGAAACATGAGAGAAGAAAAAGAATAAAGCAAAGAGAAAAAGTTGGTTGGATTACCATGTGCATTTTCAACTTGAGAAGATATAGATTTTTCTTAAATAGTTATTTCAAAGGCCAGACCCGTACTATACTCGACCACACACTATATCCATTTCACCATCTCTATGGCTTACTCAACATATTTATCCAATCAATCCTTATATTCATCCTTTGTAGGCCAGTTGACATCCAAGAGATTTTGTACCTTTGTGTTCTATGCATTATATATTGCATCAATTACTACTTTGGATTCTTTCACAAAGGTGTCCATATATATCTAGATCCTGATGAGATTATCAATTAAACCATTCAGCATAGTTAAGTCTAACTTATCATCAATGTATGTTATCTATGGACTTGTAGTAGTTTGATGCTTGAAGAAATCCCTCATGGTGCATACTCTTTGAGTGTTCCATCTTCATTAAGGATCTTGGTCACACCTCACTCCTCCATATCCTTGAAGGCCTTGATTTTACCTTGTAGTTGCCAACCAATCCTTTCATAGAAGCATGTGACTTCACCAATCATCTCAATTCCTCTTATTATGTTTGGAAGGTTTGCAACAACTTTAGGGTCATCCTTTGCATTCACTTGAATCTCCCTTAAACTATTCAATCTACTACTCAACACCTTGCATTTCATCCACATTTGTAGAAGGAAACTCCATAATAGGAGTATCCTCAATGTCCATTGGCTACTGTTGCACTTCTAATGCTATGGGTTCCTTTGGTTGACCACCATTTTTTAGTAAATGCTCTTGCAAAGTATTTTGAGCTAGCTACTCTACTTGTTGCAACTTCTCTAGAAAAGTAACATCATTGAAATCACCAAGGATCAATTTGATCCTCTTAAATTTATGAGTGAGGTGCTTGTAGGGGCTTTCATAGTAGGAATTTTGGGTAGAAGCCCTATGCTCAACCTCAACAATTTTCAGCCAGATCTTTTCTCTATCCTAGACAACAGCAAATGTAGGCTATTTTCTTACCACATCCTCTTTGAAATAGAAAGTATGAGGTCCATACCTTGAGATTACCCTTTTTATCTTTTCACTGTTAATGAGCCCTTCTGGATCAAACTTTCTAGTAGGGTCTACATTCATTCTCAAATTATTGATCATTATTCCAAATACTTCAAATGCTTCTTTTGCCATGACAACAAAATAATCAAAGGAGAAAGTTGATGCAAAGATAGAGGAATTTATAGACAACCTAAAATTCTCAGCATCACTATGATCCATTTTCCACATTATCTCAGAGAAATCTAGACTATCAAAAATAAACCTAGGCAATATATGTGGCACCATCGGAGTCCCATAACACCTAATGACTGTGTAATTCTCATAAAAGTACCAATCTCCCCAATTGCACTCATAATTGGGGTCATCATCACATTCTCTTGGTCTCAAATACACTTGAATTGTTCTATAAATCCTCTCATCTGGCACCACTCCCATTTGTACCAAGATAATATGTTTTATGTTGTTGCAGAATCCAACATAATTTGAATTTGGGCAGTGCAAATCCTAGATGTATGTCCACATTTGAACAGGAAATTTGTTACCCCTTTCATCCACTTGTCTTAATCTCATGGTCTAACCAAAAACTTCCCTTCCTTGATATAATATCATATGCATCTGTAATGAATAATGTTTGAATGTCAATGGGGTTCTCCTTTCTTTCAATCTTATCAAATCATAGTGTAATTGCTTAGCAACTCTGTTGGCACAGTTGAACCATGTGTGCTTTTTGTATGTTGAATGTCCATGATAATAAATAATAGGGGTGTTTCTATCCTTCCATCACATTTCACTCCAAGCACTTGACACAACATAAAGTATGTGTATTTGAATTAATATCAAAATTCTTGATAATCTAGTGGTTCAACTTCTTTGAGTGCAAACACATAGCCCTTCTCTCATCTATGCTCTGGCAGTTCACCCCTTTGTAACCCAACCTTGTGTTCAACATATTCCTTCTATAACTTCTCCATATTAATCTTTTCACTAGCATCAGGATTCATTCTAAAGACCTCTACAACCTTACTCTTCTTTATTTTCAAAATACTTCTACCATCAGTATTTATAACTACCCTGTTTACATCATCATATCTATCTATGAAGTGTAGCATTAAGTCTACCTCCAAAAAAGTGTTAGGTACAACTAATTTCCCCAAATCAAAACCCTAGACATTTCCACTAGGATGTTGAGCCTCTCTTCTTGTGAAAGCATACAAAAATAGCTCCCATCCAAGCTCTCGTACAAAAATCTCACCATTTCTAGCCACAAGGTCCTTCAAATTGTTGGTTAGTATTCCTTCCCCGATGGCCTTCTTATCGTTCGCCTTGACATATTTTGGTTGGAATTTTTCCATGAAACAGACATAGTCCTTAGGTTGTCCATTTTTCTTCTCAATTCCTTTACATGTTTTGGGTAGGTCATGGGAGAATTTTTGTTTTTTCTTCTTTGGTGTGGGTTTTGAAGATGACGACTCACCAGGTTGACTCATCTTAGCTTCTTTAGGGCTTTCAGGCTTGAATTTAAACTAGGATTTGGAGTTGATATTCTATTCTTGATAGCTTAAAATTAAATTCAAATACAATTCTACCCTTTTCTTTTATCCCAATTAGAAAACTACACTTAATCAAGAGAAGCCAAGAACCATAATTCACCCTTGAAAACAATCTAGACATTTTGATTCAATATACCAGTTCTTACAAAATGACAAGGAAAACCAATGGGATTCGATGACGACTTACCCAGGAAAACTGCTCTACAACTTTATTTTGTGTCGGCTCTAGTTGCTCTGAAATCTTCTTTAGCTCCTCAAATGTCAGAATGAGAGGAAAATGGAAATACATACCCTTTTACTTGAATTTGGTTGAGTACATTCACCATTAATTATGCAAGAAGGCTTGCACGAGTGAGCAATTACTCCATCAGTTGGTAATTCCCATTTGAATTTGAGCCATTTATTTGCTAATGTGAAAACTCCATCCAACGACTCACATCATTCCATAATTTCCATGGTGCCCTACTAACAATTTGATATATACTTGATGAGCTAAGGAACTACCATGCGTACCTCTCCATATTCTATGAGTATCACTCATCACATCCTCTAGTTTTGCATAGGGATCTCATCAAGCAATGGCTTAGAAGCTAGTGATGAGATATTATCCATTGATCTTGATTGCAAGATGGTCTTAGCCAGAGATCTAAATTCCATCGCTCATCATGTCTTTACTTTTCATCAAGCAAACTTAACCTACGATAGACTGAGCTCACACGATGGGGAGAAAATACACCCATCGATAGTTGTAGTTTCCCTTTTAGATAGCTTGAAATAACTGGTGATAGTGATGAGGCCAACAATGGGTTAAAAACTTAACTGCATCGCTCATCAGGAGATGCTTTCCAGTGGTAGCAAGGAAACACGCAATGGGAAATGAACCAAGCACAGTTGGAAAGATAGTGTATCAATCATCATGGGATGAAGATGGGCTACTACAAAGTAACACACGATGGGTGATAAACCACCAGCAAAAAACTTAAGTAATGCTAAAAATCATGTGATCATAAGTTTTTTTAAAAGGGGGAATCCTAGGCACGATGGGTGACCTAAAAGTTGGGGCCAATTGAACAATGAAAAGGGAGACCATAAGATGCCATTTAAGTAATTAGTAACCTAATGCAACTAGACAACAAGAGAACATAAGTCAAAGGATATCCAAGGGTGCTAATGTAAATAAAAATTTTAAACCCTAGACCCTAATGGTAATAGGATACAAGCAAACAAAAATGTGACCATGAAATTGAAGGAAACATCAAAATTTTTTAGGGTTCCACCAATGGCCCTAACTAGGGATGAATGCCCCTAGTGGTCATAGCAAGACCTCAGATCTCTGGTTAAGTAGACCATGCATGCAAGGATAAAAAAAAACTAGGAGCTTGTCCGGACAATACAAGCAGACACAACAAAAAGGAAGCACACTAAACCTATTCACAAAATTTACAGGACTATACAATGTACATGGAAAGGTAACCTACTTCAATAGAAGTAGGTCTTAAGAATTGTCCATGTACTGGTAGTTCAATAATTTCACTTGTTAGGGACTACAAGAAATATGAGTCTTCTCCATGCATATCAGCAACTAAGTAAGGACCTAACCACAAAGGATCAAACTTCCCATGTTTACCTTTATCCCCCATCCTTGCATTCCACGTTAAAACCATGCTTCCCAACTCAAACTTTCTTTCAATGGACCTTTTTTCATACAGGTGCTTCACTTGCAATTGTAGCTTCTCATTTCTTTTATGATCTTCTCTTCTAGTTTCATCAAGCTCAATCAACTCAACCATCCTCTATTGCATCTCATCACAAATGTCATTATCATATTCTTGGAAAAATTTGTACATTTTAATCAGATTGTTATGTGCTATTCTAGACTCAACCCCATACACCAGATTGAAAGGGGATTTTCCAATGACTTTCTTCATAGTAGTTCTGTTAGCCCATAATGCCAACTACAATTTTGAGTCTTAGGCATTCTTGTTCATCTCAATCACCTGCTTGATAGTCTTCATAAGGCTCTTATTTCTAGACTCAGCTTGCCCATTCCCTTGGGGATGATATGGGGATGAATAATATATGCTTATGCCATGTTAGTTGCAAAAATTAGTGAATTCCTCAGACTTGAAATGCATGGTGTTATTAGAAACAATTCTTTCAGGAGCCCTCAACCTACTAAAAATATTGTTCATCAAAAAATAAATGACAACTATACTAGTCACTTTCTTGGTAGGGATGGCTTCAACCCCCTTTGTGAAGTAATCAATTGCAACCAAAATCTAGGAATTTCCTCCACTGTACTTCACAGACATTTCTCCAATAAAATCAATGCCCCACTGTTGAAAGGGAGCTTGTGCTAACACTAGCCTAAGTGGTAAGTTTCTTGAGAACTTTAATTTTCTAGTGAACCTATGGCAAGCATCAAATTTCCTTACAAATATGTGTGCATCATTGAACACAGTTGGCCACCATAAAATTTCTCTCAATATCTTATGGGTAGTGGCTTTGGCCATGTAATGGCCTCCACAAGATCCTTTATGCATTTCAATCAACAGATCTTCTGCTTGATCCCCATCCACACACCTAAGCAGTAGACCTTCAGGGCTCCGCCACAATTCACCATCGATAATAACATACTTGATTTCTTGCAACTTTAGAGTCCTTTTCTCATCGTGAGGCATACCTTTAGGGAACTGCATGGTCTATAGATATTCAACAATTTTTCTGTACCACCCACAGGTTTACATATCACATATGGGTGCAACATTTTCATGCTCAACTTGGTTTATTTTGTTAGCCTCCAAATTTTTCTCAACCATCAACTTAGCTAGAACTCGACCTCTCACTAGCTTGGTAATTTGGATATCGATGTTGAACTCTTGAATCCTATTGATCCATCTGCACCGATGACCTCGTGGTCTCTTGTTGAGTAAATATATCTTTGCTTGCTGATGTTAGGACATATGCTACAATTGTAGCTCTAGTAAAATATGGTCTAAAGTTTTTAACAGCCTTAACTAGAGAATATTTCTACTTCTCTATAGCATCATACTTTAACTCAGCTAACTATAATGATTTGCTAAAGAAGGAAATAGGTTGCTCAAAAACCTCACCATTATTTTCAAGTAAAACCCCTGCTATAGTATAGAATGAAGCAAATTTGAATAACTAAAAAGGTTTTGAATAGTTAGGGGATTTAAGGACAGGTGCTTCCTTGATAGCATCCTTAATGTCCTAGAAATATTTTGTTGGTTCCTCTATCCATGCTACTTTCTCCCCCTTCTTTAGCATTGTAGAAATGGGTGTTACAGTTTCAACAAAGTTAGTAACAAATATCTAAACAAAGTTAATTTTTCCAAAGAAGAACTGTATTCACTTCACATTCTTGGGTTGTGGGATCTTATCAATTACTACTACTCACTCAGGATCAATCCTGACCCCATCTTTTGACACAATTTGACCCAACAATTTTCCTTCTTTAACTCCAAATTGACATTTCTTGGGATTCAAAGAAATCCCATATTCCAGGGCTCTAATAAATATTGTTTCAAGGTATGAGCAATGATTCTCTTCCTTCCTACTATGGGCAGTAAGATCATCTTGATAAATGACAAAAAAAATTCTATGAAATCAACAAAAGCCACATCTATGGCTCTCTTAAAAGTAGCACCAACATTAATCAAGCCAAATGGAATCCTTACATATGCATATATACCACATGGCATTGTAAATGAAGTTTTAAATTGTTCTAACTCCTTCACCTTGTCTTGGTTCTAACTTGTAAACCCATCCATCATAGAGCGTAACTCACATCTGGTTACCTTTTGCAGCATTGCCTCCATATTAGGAAAAGGGTAATTATCTTTCAAATATGCCACAATCAGATTTCTAAAGTCTACACACAACCTTAGGTCTCCATTTTTCTTCCTAAATGGAAATAAATTTGAGACCCATGATGAGTGTTTGATGGGATTTATAATCCCTACATCTCTTATCTTGGTAAGCTTTTCTTGCATTTTTGGCTTCAAAATAGGGTTGATCAGCCTCTATTTCTACCTAAAAGGCTTTTCATCATGCTTTAGTGGTATCTCATGTTGAAATAGGTCCTCCCTATAAGCCTTCAAATCATCATACAACCATGGAAACACATGTTTGTATTTCCTCAACAGGGCAATTAACATTATCCTCACATGGGGTTTCATCTTCTTTCCTATATACACATTTTTTAGGAGAATTCTCTATCCCTAAATTTATCTCCTCTAAATCTTCCTTATGGGAAGATGCTTGCTTAACATTTGACTTGTCAAGGCCATCAAAGACCCTCTCTAATGTGACTAGCCCTTTGGGAATCTTATTCATCTTTAACTGAATTATCTCATTCCCACATAATGTCTCTTTCCAATCAACCTCAACCAAAAATGAACTAAGTTCAATCTCTTGGCTTTCATATTGGTCAATGCAATGCAAGAATCTCAAAATGTCATTGTCATCATCAAACAGTTTCCAATTACAAATGTTGTCAGGCACTGCAGCCCTAGTCTTTACTTCTATGCATGAGACACCATCAAAGGTAACGTCATCTAATCTAACAATAATATTAGCTAATAAGTCTTCCCTAACATTTTTTCCCCTCTCTATCCACTCTATGCCAAAGGAATCAAAGGCCTCAATAGTATCCCAAATTTCATTCATGTATTTTCTAAGCCTTTTGTCTTTAGTAACAAATCTAGATCTAATCTAGGAGACTACCAACTCAGAATTCCCCAGCACTCTTAACAACTTAATGCCATGTTTAGAGGATAATTTCAAACCAAGTAAGAGGGCCTCATACTCAAAAACACTATTTGTACAAGCAAATTGTAACAAGGAGTACTTGAAGGTTTTACCTTGTAGGGAGATGAGAATAACTCCTACACCCGAGCCTTCCTTTGAACATGCTCTATCAAAGTACATAGTCCAGAGGTTGTCTTCTTGTGGTGTTTCGAAGACCTCCTTATCAATCAACGCAAGATTGAATGCTTCTTCTGGCATCTCTACCTTGACCTAGAAAGTGTCTAAACCAGTATCCACAAAATTAATCCTCACTAGTTCTTTAGGTTCCTCAATGTGTTTGATCATGTGAGGAGCTCTCTATTATCTAGTCATCTTGACATCTTTCTAGTTAGTGGAAAAAGTTGCAAATGACAAGTCACACTAAATACTCCCACCCATCGAAGAAATCCAGTGTCTAGACAACAAAATTCCATAAATTGGTAGGATATCCACCACTGCAACACTCATATACAACTCTTTTTCAAGAAAAGCTACCAATTTATATGGATCTTTATTGATTACCCCAATAACAAGCACTTCCACTGAGTCCATGCCATAACACTTCCCATATGTACTATCAACCTTTAAGCTCATTGCTTCCATGATATTTACTGGCATTACATTATTCAAGGCCCCTGAGTCTATCATGCAATTCTAAGCAACTTACTATTAATGATCAAACTTATAAAAAATGGAGTCACATGACTTGGATTGGTAGTAATAGTGGTTCCCATATATATCTTGAGATTTTCATTGATCACTGCTTCAGCCTAAACATTCTTTTCTTGGCTTGTGCTTGTTTTAGGTTGATTGACTATCATTTTATCCTTCCCATTAGCAACAATACTATTGATAAGAGAAACAACCTTATTCTTTTGCTCATCTATTCTCATGATTTCAAGGAATGGGACTATGAATTTGACTTGAGACAATACCTAAAACATATCTCCTAGAGAATAATTCGGTAACTCAGGGAGTACAAATTCCATAGGAGTTACCTTTTCACCTTGTCCTTGAACCTTCTCAGCACTGGGTTTCACATCTTTTTCCTTCTTAGGCTTTAGGAACTACTTCACCATCAATTTTTTCCTTAGTGCCCCTTTTGGCCCAAATTCTCATCTTTGTACCCTCCTTGGGTTGTGTCTCTTCTTTCTTGTTCTTTTTTTTTCTCCTTTGTTTCCTACATTGTTTTCCTTAATAAACCAGCTACCTAGGCTACTCTGATTACCACTCATAGTTCTATTCCTTAAATGATAATCACTCCTTTCCTTAGTAGCTAATGCAATTGTGTACCTTTCAATTTCCTCATTTGAGGGTCTCCTCAAATAAACATTATCTGATTCAAGATCATAGACCATGCAGTCATTCTCTCCATCTTAGAATACTTGTTGATGATAAGAGTTCATCTACTACCTTTGAACATCAGCATCACTCTTGTTAGGCTCATCATCTAAGGAGTATTCTTCACAACCAAGGTCTGATTTAGTCATGAATAAATTTTTCATTTCGTCTTGATCCTGAAAAGAGTCAAATCCAACTTGATTATCTTGAGTTTCTTCTACTGACATTACCATAGCACATTGTTGTGAGGAATGAGGCATTTGACACACTACACACCAAGGAAAGTCTTTGGTAACATTGGTGGAATGATTTTGCAAAGGATCAGGTGTACCCTAGACATTCCTTTGATTATTACTAACTAGCTTCCCATTATGCCAGTTTGTATGATAAGGGTAATCCTACAATCTCAGGGGCCTTTCATTTCTCTAGAATTGTAGCTTGTCATTCTTGGTTGCCTTTTGCAGCAAGCTAAGAACCTGATCTAGCTTCTCACCAGGAGCTATAGTTTTACCAGCTTGTCATTTTGAGCTCTAAGGTTTTTCAAAGCCTTGTGGTTTTCCCTTCTTCCTATTTTACAAAAGATCTTCTGTTAGTTTCAATGTTGACTTCCATCTTGTAAGCCTCTTTCAGACTCTAAATAATCTTATCTCTAAGAAAATAACACATCTTATAGTCATACGCCTTACAATAAGTCACCAAAAATGCATCAGCATTAGGTCATAGATAAGTAGGGAATCTAGTCATAGCTTTCTGAAATCTTGTATTGAATTTGGTGACTAACTCATTATTTCCTTTAGTGATGTTATTGAAATCATTGAACCTGAACCTAGGATCAGTTTGATCCCCATACTATTCTTTGAACACTCTATAGAAAGACTCCTTTGAGTCAATACTTGCATCAGGTAGCCTCTTTTTCCAATCTCTTGCATCCTCAGTCAGGGATTGCATAAGGTATTTCATGGCAACATAGTCATCACATAATTCAAAATCTTCCAAAAAGATTTGGAAGGATTTCAAGTGATCTTCACCACTGAAGGCATTATTACTGGTAAATTTAGGGAGATGCTTCCTTGCATTATCTAGGATAGTTTTTGGATAGCCAGGAACATTATCAAAACAAAATTTCCTATACCTGTCAGTTTAAGGTGGCCTCCTAGGATGTCTTCCCTATGAGTATCCCTTTTTTCATCATTCTTCTTGTTGTTGGATTGATTTGTATTTGTACCTTTTCCACTTCAATTATTTCCACCACCCTTCTTATCTTCTTCATCATCCTTAGAGTAAGAACTACTATTCTTGTTACCTCCTCCACCTCCACCACCTCCACTAGGAGTATGTGCTCCTAACTTATTCTTGTGAGATCCACTATCATTTTTCCTAGAGCTTGAAGACTTTGGCATTGGTATAGACATTTTAAGGAAGGCAATCTTTCTAGCCATTTATGCATTGGCCACTTCAATTTTAGCCTTCTTCAAGTCTTCCTACAACTTTTCATTTACCAACTACAATTTCATGAGTTCAAGATTTGGGGGTGCAGCAGATGGAATGGATCAACTTTGGGGTTATTTATAGGAGTTTTGGAAAATGAGGTGTGGGTATTTGTATTATTATTGGTATTGAATGTATTGAAAGTATTATTCTAGGCATGATCCATGGGTTTCTTCCTATGATCTACAAATGATGTTTTCTTGGGAGGATCAGTGGTTTTAGTAGCGGTAATAGTTGAATTTGTGCTATTAGAAGAGGTTCCCATTTGAACTATTTCCTTAAGAATTTTAGGGGTGATTTAGGTTGTTATTTTAGTAGCATTCCCTTTAGAAGCTTTATGCTTAGCAGTATCCTCTCTCATTTTCTCGACTCTTTGTCTCCTAGCATCCCTCTCAAGCTACTTGGCTCTAACCCTATCCTCCTCTTCCTTTAATTCCTTTAGTCTCTTCTTCTCTTCTTGCTCAACAAGAAAATTTTATTCTTCTTCCAAGGCTTGTATATCCTTGTCTATATCTTCTTCATTTTCTAAGAAGTCTCCATACTCACTCAGTGCTAGGGTATGAAAGGTTTGATCAACTAGATCTTCCTCAGGGAAAACAAGTGTTTCTAAATTAGGGAGCTCTCCCCTTGGGTTAAAATTTCCTCCATGAAAAACAAATCCAATACCAGGTGTTGGTGGTTCTGGGAATTCCTTACTCCTACCCCAAAATTCCCACATAGCTTCTTCTTTAGAAATATCAAGCTTGTTATCAAACACTTGTTCAATAGGAAAACTTCCCTGACCTCCCTCAAGTATTCCACCCTTGAATTTGAATTCTCATTGGAATTTACACTATTTACTTCATTATTGAATGTAGGAGATGCTCCATTAATAGATTTGAGAGACTAACCTAATTGAGTAGTCTTCTTCTTCCATAGAGGTTGTTTATCCTTTGTAGATTCAGGTTCTAACTACTGCTCAAGATGTTTCTTTGTGTGACTTCTAGTTCTCCGCATGGTGTCAACTGTTGTGTCAGAATCCTTCTCCTCAAGTTCCCTTCAAGATCTTAACATCCTAGTGGTATGAGAAACTTAAAAGTCACCACCCAGGATACTAGGAAATAAAATTTGATTATATTTTGACTTGTTATTTGTGACCTCAGAGAAAATTCTAAACATAACTGGACACAATATGACAGAATTGACCAGAATTTGATGCATGAACTAAATATGGTGTATATAGCTTTAAGACTTGAACCAATAATTCTTCCAATGAAGAATAAATAAATACTTTTTTCTAAATGTACAAGATTTACACTAGACTATTTAAATTTAAAAGGGTCCCTAGCAGAGTGGCCAATCTATTGGCTCTTTAAAATACCAACCAGATCTTTGAGGAAGCCTATGTATTTTCCAATTCTAATGATTAGCAACCTAAAAGGGGTTGGCCAATGAACAAGAGAAAGAAATTAAGCTTTCCTCCTGCACTTTAGGTTCTGCAAGACCTAGGAGCGTGATCCCACAATGCACTTACAACATTCCTTCGTAAGATCTCCATGTACATTGCATACTAAGCAGAAACATTCTTGTATTTATGACTCTACAAGTGAAAATTTGCAAAGAATTGGAAAATCCTTTACACCTTTATAACTTGGAGTAGAGAATGGGAAACTTGAATAAAAACTATAACAACCATCGTCATTGTGAGTATGATTTTAATTAGATGAATTGTTATTTTACATGATCTGGTTGATTAGATATATTTGAATTTGCTTAATACATAGAACGGTGCATTATCCAAGAGTGACGAGGTGAAATTCACAACATATTCTAATGCAATAACAATGGCATTCAATATTCATAGACTATTATGGACTTGCATTACAAATTCATAACTCAGATTTTACAAATAGAACATGCTCAAAGATCCTTTGAATTAACTGACAAACCAATGACCGCATTAAACATTTTAATCAACTACTTGAATTGAAGCAGTAATGCAAACACACATCCAACCACATGAATTGGAGACCAATAAAACAATCCTTGATCATTTCATTGTTGATTCATGAACAAATACATAGGAGACAATTTGCATGAATTTTTCCATTATTGATTTTTAAATGCTATAATTTTTTCAAAACATTTAAGTTGACTCTAAATACAGACTCATAACCTAGTACTTAGCAAGTAATTCTATATCCATTCTATGCTTTTTACACTTCATAAAATTTTTCTAAGACTACCTAAGATCAACAAAAAAAATTCAAAGAGCCCTTGCACAATAGGCTTGAATTCCCTTTTATAAGATCAAGGGAGCAAACAAGCTTTAGACTATTGCCTGGTCGCATTACATTTCAATTTGTATGTCAAAGTATTTCATTTCATTTCAACCCCTAGGTAGTTATATTTACACTTGAAGAAATGGGGGGGAAATACAAAAGGAAAAAAAATAATTAGAATCTTGTTGAACTCATATCCTTATTATTTAAGAATTCCACATCACCACCTCACTCAGCAAAAAGCATGAAACATGAGAGAAGAAAAAGAATAAATCAAAGAGAAAAATTTGGCTGGATTACGACATGCATTTTCAACTTTAGAGGATATAGATTATTCTCAAATAGTTATTTCAAATGCTAGACTTGTACTATACTCGACCATGCTCTATATCCATGTCACCATCTCTATGGCTTAGTCAACATATTTATCCAGCCAATCCTTATATTCATCCTTTGTAGGCCAGTTGACATCCAAGAGTTTATGTACCTTTGTGTTGTATGCATTATATCTTGCATCAATTACTACTCTGGATTCTTTCGCAAAGGTGTCCATATCTATTAGGATCACAATGAGATTACCAATTAAACCGTTCAGCACAATTAAGTCTAACTTATCATCAATGTATGTTATCTGTAGCCCTGTAGTAGTTTGATGCCTAAAGATATCCCTCCATGGTGCATACTCTTTGAGTGTTCCATCTTCGTTAAGGATCTTTGGCACACCTTGCTCCTCCATATCCATGAAGGCCTTGATTTTACCTTGCAGTTTCCCACCAATCCTTTCATGGAAACCTGTGACTTCACCAATCATCTCAATTCCTCTTATTATGTCTGGAAGATTTTTTGCATCTTCAAGGTCTTCCTTTGCATTCACTTGAATCTCCCTTAAATTGTTCAATCTAATGCTCCATTTATTCCAAGTGTTCTTGAAACCCTCTTGAACATGTTGGAACCTTTCAAAATCCTCATGTATACCCTTATAAGTTGATCAAGTGGCTTTTACTTTAAGGGGTTCCTTGGTCAATCTATGGCCTAAAATATCTTTAGGCATATCCTTTGTAATCTTTTTCATGTTCTGGTGGAGCTTATTCTTCTTAGACTTGACTACTTGAAGCTCACTCTTCAATGCATTGATCCTCAATTTTAAGGTATCTTTATCTTGTGGTGAAATACCAGATGGAGAAGTAGGAAAGGTCTTATGACTTACCTTGACCACAATAGCTTTTACTTTGTTATACTCCTCAACTAATTTGTTGTGCTTCTCCAACAATTTCATATATCTAGCCTAAGATATTTATGTAGTGTCAATGCTCAACATGGGCGTGTGCATTGTTAACCTTGCATCCTATGGAGCTATCATCTCTGAAGCTCTTCTTATAATCAAATCTTTTGAAAGGCCAACCATGGTTCTACTGAGTCTACACCTCCCTGAATCTAGCATTAATTACCAAATAGCTAATGCATGCAAACTGGGACTAACTCCTGAACCAAAAGTTTTCTCATGAAAAGTATCCCCAGACACCATAGCATTTGCGTCATTCCTAATTGCATCTAGAGAAATTATTGATGATAGGTTCCATCCTATCATTACCAACACCCCACTTTCCTTGACCAATCATCTAGCTTCCATAGGATTCATTTGCTCAATTTCTTGAATAATCTCTTCTTCAGTCTTTTTTCTAAATTCTTCCTATTGTGAAGGATCCACTCCCTCATGAGCCCTTTGTATCCTATCAACTATTTCTTGAGATTTTAGCTCAACAATGTATTCTCTAATTTCTCGGGATATCACAAAAGAATCATCTTCTAGAAATTTGGCACAAGCTATAACCCATGTATCATTGTCTTGGCTTTCATCATATTCTGAAGGTACTATCCTATCATTTGGAACAAAAGGTTCCATCACATCTTCAACATCAGGATTTCAAAATTCATGCTCTACTCCTTGCTCAATAGGCACTAATTCAACAGACGGTTGTTGTACATTTTTCTCAACACCCTACGTTTCATCCACATTTGCAGAAGGAAACTCCATTGATGAGCTCGAAATATGCTCATAATTTGAATATTATGATGTATTTTTAATACCCTTACTCTTATTGCTGATGGTTGTTTTAACTCTTTGATTACAGGCTTTTTATCTAAAATTGGGTAGTATCCTGTAGCAACACATTCCTATATTCCTGCAGCTTAACATCTCTATGTGTCTATATTTATTGTCCTATTTGACCTCCCGAATGATTGATATAATACATGTGGTTTTTGGATAATGAAATAAATTTAATATGTGATTAATGAATGTGTATCATGTTATTTGTCACATGTGCTTTCTTTTGCTTCTGTCGCCATGTGCATCACAGGTTGTTGAAGGAAGCATGATCGAGTCAAAGCGTAGCAAATCTCAGCCCTATAGTAAAGTTCATTTCCTGCACGACATTGAGGAAGTTGTTCTAGCAAAGACTCTCTGACTGGGTCATTGGGAGGAAATCTAAATGATCATTAATCTAGGAAGAGTGGAATACTAAATTCTCTTTGAATCATGTTGAATAGATATGCCTTCATTTATGAGAAGTTTGTTCCTCGGTTTCAGGATGCATTTATGTCCACGTCTTTCTCTGTTCGAGTTAGGTAGTTAGTTTCTTTTCTAATATAAATAAGTGTTCCTCCTGCGTGAGTAAGAAACAGAGTGTGTTAAAGTTAGTATTATAATAAGAAACAGTGTTTTGTGTTAGTTTTCTTATAAGCAGAACAATCAATGTATATGATTCCAAGTTTATGAATAAAATCTGATGAAGTTTTGAGTTCAATTCTTGCATAAACTGGTTGATGCTTGCTAAGGGGGCCCACTTAGTGAGTATCTATATCTATAGTTAGTTATTTATCTTCTATTGCTTATAATTTAGATTTCATTCTTGAAGCTTTTAGCGCAAACTCAGTCTTATATTGTTAATGCAGCATCGGGAATCCATCCTTGTGTTTGTTCATGCAACATAAGGCCAGTTCATAGTTTGTTTCTTAGTAATAGTTGTCATGATTTCTTCTTTGATTAAGTTATGCTTAAGTTAAGAATACTTTACATTATATTCCCACAGCATAAGTAGAATTCCTTCCAAGCATTTATTTCTGGTAATTGTGACTGAAACTGGTTCTTAGTGCACATACAGTGCTGCTCCATTTCAAGTATACATTCCCTAGTTTGACAATGTAAATAAATGACCATATGAAGATGTTAGTCACCTGCTGGAATGTCCAATTCCTAGGTGAGGATTTTCCATGACTTTTATATCCTTTTTGTGGAATCAACGATTTTTGGCACTATTGTCGAGGATGGTGTCAAGCTAAGAACCTATCATAGTCATTGTTAGCAGTAGTTTAGTGTGTTTATTCAAACATTTTCAAATTCCTTCAATTTATGGTTAATTCTATTACATGCATAGAAGAAGAGATGCTCTCAAAAGATTCCTTCATGACCTTCCATTCATTGATAACAATTCTGAACCAGCTTATAATCTATTTGAGGAAGGAGGAGACCAAGATATCAATCCATTTGCTAAAAACCTGCTTGTTGAATTGCCATTTGACCCAGCTGACGAAGAACCTCAAGAAAATATGGCACATAATCCACCTAATTAACCTCCTACTTTTGAATTCTCCATCATTGCTCAGCAAGATAATGATAACCTTAAAAATATTCCTTCTTCATTACTTCCCAAGTTTTATGGACTAGTTATAGAGGACCCATACACTTTCTTGTTTGAGTTTGACATCCTCTGTGGTAGCTATGATTACGCTTTAGATGCTCATAGGCTGAAGTTGTTTC
Source organism: Sequoia sempervirens (assembly GCA_007258455.2). Lineage (NCBI taxonomy): Eukaryota > Viridiplantae > Streptophyta > Pinopsida > Cupressales > Cupressaceae > Sequoia > Sequoia sempervirens. Next base: position 97,395,229 of record VDFB02000013.1, read on the forward strand.
CTGCTACTTTGAAGGAGGGAGCTCTTAGATGGTTTATGACTTTGGGAAGGGGTGTTGTTGGTAGTTGGGTAGCTATGCAAACAAAATTTCTTGAGAAATACAAGGAATATTCAAAATTCAACAAAGAAGGATGAAAGTCTGGAATACTATATCTCAAGATTCTTGTTTTCCTTGAAAAAGAATTTAGACCATAATCTCAATGAAGAATCTCATAAACTTCTTTTTCTAAGGGGAATTAGTGACACCTGTATAGATGCCCTAGATCTGATAGGAGGAGGAGATAGAACCCAAGTTCCTTGGGATGATATCAAGAAAATATGTCGCAACTAATCTCGAGCAATTGTTAAGAAGGGTAGAGGTCATTGAGCCACAGTGGGAAAGTCTTCTCCTAATGGAGTTTCATGGATGGAGATCACACATTTGCTGTCTGATTTCAAGTAGGATATCATAAACAACATGGCTACATAGTTGGATACTATGCAAGCTTGAAAGAAACATGAGGAAGTTGAAGCAATCTTGGCTGAGTTCTGTCCACATTGCAAACAGAAGAAACATGACTTCAGATGTAAGATGGTGGCTAACTTGGAGGCTAAGCAATTACTTACTGATTTTAAGATAGTGGAGGGTGATGATGACCAAGTATTCTTCGTTGCACAAAGGCGACCATGGGCTCAAAAACAAGGTATGCCTCAAGACCCTTTGACTTTTGGTAATCCTTATTCTAATTACAATAACCAATGGCAACCTACATATGGGCCATCACCACCTTGGAATACTTTTCAACCACACTAGCCTAACTATCAGAGTCCTCAACGGAAATCTCCTCAAGGAGGTTGGCAGCAGCCACAAGGACAATGGACTCCATCCCAAGGTAATTGGCAGCAGAATCCTCAATGGAGATGTTCTCAGCAATGGCAAAACCAATCCCCTGGATCCCTACAACTTTAGCAGCCACAACCTCCGGCCCTCATGCCATCTCTTGCAGCACCTGCAGCAAATACTGGCCCTCCAAAATAAACGCCTATGCCTGCTCAACCATTGTCGAATCCTAATAATAAGTAGTAGCAACAACAATAGCCTATGTATTTTGTAGAAGCCAATTAGTATCCAGCTTATGCCCTGAATATTAATGATATCCATTTCAAGTCTGGAACCACTCTCCCTACTCGACAGCCACCTATAATTACAGATATTCTAGAATCTTCCTCTGAACAACCTACTGATCCTACAAAACATATACCTATATCAGACACTGTCTCTAAGGAGCCTGTCCTACAGCATCAGGTCAAACTACCTTTTCCTCAGAGATTGCAAATTACTACATCCAAGTCTATGGAAGAGTCTACCTTTGATATTTTGGATCAGCTAAAGAATGTACACATTCAAATTCCCCTTTTTCAAGCCATTAAAGATGTCCCAATTTATGGAAAAATCATTAAGGAGGCCTGTTTAAAGAAATCGGGAAGAAAGAAAAAGGATCCCCAAACTATCCATGTTCTAGGATAGTTGGCAAATATTATGTTAGGGAAGGTAGTCATTCCAAAATATACTGACCCTGGGAGTCCTGTGGTAAAAATAAATATTAATGGCTAGATAGTAAAGAATGTTTTGATTGACCTTGGTGCAGCCATCAATGTAATGACCAAGCATACTATGGAGTATTTGAATATCCTAACCATTTAGTCTACACCTACCATCCTACAGCTTTTTGATAGTTCCATAGTAACACCTGATGGAGTGGTAGAAGATGTCATTGTCCTCCTTGAGTCTTGGGAATACCCAACATATTTCACCATATTGTCCACTAACGAAATTTGGAAGGATATCCTATCATCCTAGGTAGACCATGGTTAGCCACAACTGATGCTTTTATAGGATGTCATTCAGGAGACATGACAATTTTTGATGGTCAGTCAAGAAAGAAATTGGCTTTATACCCACCTGCCCAGCCTCAGCCAGACTTGTTTCAACCAATTTGGCCAAATTTAGGAGAAAAAATTGTAGAAGTCAATTCATTGACTCAGCTAATGATGCTACAAACTAATCCATTTTCCAAGCTTCAGAGTGAGGATGGCCTGCTTTTACACATTTTGCAGTCCAACTCTGATCTGAGTAGCCCATCTATTCCAGATAGTTGTCTTTAGCAGTGTTTCCTGCAACAAATGAATCCTAAGAGCCTGCCACCTAAATTTATTACAGTTTATCACAATTTACTTCCACATGAAATACATACACCACCTTTATCAGTAGCCTTCATGAATGATCTTACCAAGCAAGTGGAAGTGTCTCTAGGCCACTATCTGAACATCAATAATAAGTTGTCTCAATCTCAATAAACTGCCCTAGTCACAATGCTACAAGATCAACACAGAGCTTTTGCATGGGACTATGGGGATATGAAGGGAATAGATCCTCAACTTTGTACTCATAGAATCTACATTAAGGAAGACTGTTCACCTGTTAGGAAACCTCAAAGAAGGATAAACCCAACACTCAGGGAAATAGTTAAAAAAAAACTCCAAAAATTGTTTGATGCTAGTTTTATCTACCCCATTTCAGACAGTCAATGGGTATCTCCATTAGTGATTGTTCCTAAAAAAGGTAGAAAATGAAGAGTTTGTGTAGACTATAGGGAGCTGAACACAACAACTAAAAAGGATCACTTTCCACTGCGATTTGTTGACCAAGTGCTAGACTCATTGTCTAATAAAAAGTATCTCCTTTTTGGATGGATATAGTGGGTATAATAAAATTAGAATTTCCCCTGAGGATCAAGACAAAACAACTTTTACCAGTCCATGGGGCACTTTTTCCTACTCTATCTTACCTTTTGGCCTGTGTAATGCACCTACAACATTTCAAAGGGCAGTGATCAGTATTTTTGCTAACATTTCTCATGATTCTATGGAGATCTACATGGATGACTTCACCACTTATGGAGTTACTAATGAAGAAGCATTAGCAAATTTGGAGAAAGTGTTGAAAAGATGTAAGGAGAAAAAATTATCTTTGAATAGTGAGAAGTGTTGTATGATGATGCAAGAGGGAATTGTTTTAGGCCATCATATCTCTCAAGTAGGACTTCAAGTTGATCTTGCAAAAATAAAAGTCATTCTAACTTTGCAAACACCTATGAAACAAAAGGATGTTAGAAGCTTCTTAGGACATGCTGGATATTATAGAAGATTTATCAAAGATTTTAGCAAAATAGCCAGTCCATTATATGCCTTATTGACTAAGGATTCTGAATTTAACTGGACTGAGGCCTATGACAAATCTTTCTTGCAACTTAAGAATTCACTTACTTAGGCACTTGTTCTTCAAGGACCAAAGTGGATTCTGCCCTTTCATATACACACAGATGCTTCTGATTATGCCATAGGGGCAGTTTTAGGACAGAAAGAGAATTCCATAGAGCATGCCATATATTTCATTAGAAAAAACCTTCAAGGCCCTGAATTAAACTATATTGTCATAGAGAAAGAATTGCTAGCAGTTGTGTATGCCCTGAAAAAGTTTTGACATTATGTCACTAGTTACCAAATATTTTTCCATACAGATCATGCAGCAATAAGGTACCTCATGAATAAGCTTGCCATATCTAGTAGATTAGCAAGATGGCTCCTATTGTTGCAGGAATTTGATATCATAGTTATTGATAAGCTAAGCTAGACTACTGTGGTGGTTGGTTTCTTGTCAAGACTTCAAACAACTACACCTTCCACCCCTAAGGTAATTAATGGTAGCTTTCCTGATGAACATCTATTTTCTGTTGCTGCTCAAACTCCATGGTATGCAGATATTGTAAAATATTTAGCAGTCAACAAGATCCCAACCCACTTCTCACCAAAGGAAAGGCAATTGTTGGTAGAGAAAAGTTTTAAATTTTCATGGATTACAGACTATTTATTTTACACGTGACCTGACCAAGTTATGAGAAGGTGTGTTAGGGAAGATGAGACTTATGACATTTTGCATGCCTATCATGATGATCGATGTGGTGGGAACTTTGTAGCCAAGAGAACATCTATGAAAGTGCTTGCTATAGGATACTATTGGCTCACACTACACAAAGATGTTGCATCCTACACCAAAAAATGTGATAGATGTCAACGCATGGGGAGACTAGCAAGGTCTGATGAAATACCCCTATATCCTCAAGTGGTAGTTAGTCCATTTGACAAGTGGGGCATGGATTTTGTTGGGCCTATTGATCCTCCATCCAATAGGAAATCATACATTTTGGTTTGCACTGATTATGTAACCAAGTGGGTGTAAGTGAAAGCAATGACACATGTCTGTGACAATAAAGTTGTTGAGTTCCTATATGAGCATATTTTTACTTAGTTTGGAGTCCCAAGGGAACTTATTACTGATCAAGTAGCTCAGTTTACATCAAACCTAATCACTGCATTGATGAATGATTACAAGATCAAGCACAAAAAGTCTAGCCCCTATCATCCCCAAGCCAATGGTTAGGCAGAGGTTACCAATAGAGAAATTGAGGTAATCCTTACTAAGATAGTACAATTACACAAGAAGGATTGGAGCAGTCGCCTTCCTGAAGTAGTCTAGGCCTATAGGACAACTTAGAAAATAACTATAGGGTTCACTCCTTTTGAGTTACTCTATGGAAAAACTGCCATGTTGCCAATAGAGTTTGAGCATAAGACCTTGAGGACTGCTCTCCAACTTAACATTGATATTTCAGAAGCCCAAAAGGAATGCCTCCTACAGCTAAATGTATTGGATGAAATAAAGAAAGTTACCCTGCAGCATACTGAAGCTATCTAGTAGCAAAGAAAAAAATGGCATGGCCACCATATCAGAACTAAGCAATTCTCTGTCGGTTATTGGGCATTGCTCTATGACTCCAGGTATAAGGAAAATCAAGGTAAACTCACCACAAGATGGCTTGGTCCTTATGAAATAGAAAATGTGTTTGATAATGGTTCAGCTCAGTTAGCTACAATAGATCCTATCTAATTCAAACTACTGGGTAATGGACACCGTCATAGGTTGTATCATAAGCCAGTGTTGAAAGAATAATTTATGAAGCAGTTTGTTTCAGATGCGGCCACTGATCTTCCTATAGAAAAAGGCTTCGGTCTTTCTCCTACAACATCTCTTTAAAATTCTATGTTGCATGCCCATAATAAAGGTTTCCTTTTTAAGGAATCCACTTTCTCCATTTTTCATCCATCACCACCATTCATTTCCTCTTCTTCCACATTACCATCCATGTCATCTATCCTTCCGTACCACCCTCATTTATGGTTTCAATTCCAGCCTCATTTCATGCTGAGCTGTGATCTTTTCCAGTATGTACGAGCACTTATTATAAGGTACGCGATATCTTTTATTGTCACATCATTTATTTATTTCATTTATTCATTAATCGCTATGTACATATCAGTCATCATTTTTTGTTCTTCACCTATCCTTTCGCACATGTGTGGACACATGCCAAATTTTTAGTAGGGGGCGGGAATAATTCATTTCAACTTTTTTCTTATGCCACTATCACAACTATTAAGACGTTTTCTATTTTCTTGAACTTACCAAGTACGACTGCGTGCTTTCATCCTAAACAACAATTAACTGCTTGATTTGAGTAGTTTTCAACAATCATTTCATGCAATTATCCTTTGGGTCATTCTTGGAAAAGTAAAGAAAAGTGACAACAAGGCAGAAAAAAGTAGGACAGAAGAAGTTTTTCAAATTTTCAAAAGAAGTTCGAGTTTCAGGAATCTCAATAGGGATAATTTGTGAATATGGGTGGCCAATTAGTAAGACATGAGCTTGTAGCTCATGAACCTTTGATGCAAAATCCTCAAGCAGTTTAGGCATTCAACAATTGCGGTTGGCTGAATTATTTTCTAAGGATAGATTCCTATAATGAGGAAGCTACAGGTGAGTTTTTGAGAACTCTTTCAGAGGGAGAATCTATAGTGTGGGGTTTGAAAGTAGTCGTTACAGAAGAGAGGATTGAAAAAGTAATTGGGCTTCCAGTGGTAGGAGAAATTTTTTCTTCAGGGAGAGATGTTGTCTCTGCTAGGGAAGAATTCACAATACCAACAGATGGACCCTTGGAGGTTTCCAAACAAGGATGCAAACGGGTGTTACTGCCTCCTCCATACTCAAAATATGCCACCTTCATAATCAGGTACTTGACTTGTGAGGGACGTTTTTCCTATTTACATTCTTATCATTTTAAACTATTGAGTCATATGAGGCTCGGTTTAGCTGTCAATGTTCCAAATTTTTTGTTAAACCTTTTGAAACATTGTGCCCATGAAACCCAGAGGGGTAGGGACAACTCTATCACCCATCATGCCCTCATTAAATTCTTGATTGAGCATTCCCTAAGGGATGTATCACCCCTTTCTTAGCAAGAATTTGTTGCCCAGAAGGGTCTACAACCTCCAGAGCCTCATAGAGCACTCCCTGCACAGCACAAGAAAAAGAAAAAGAGAGTAGAATCTACAAGTAGGGAAGCAGAACAAGAATCATCTGTTCCTACATCCCTTAGTCCTGCAACCTCCACACAAGAGCCCTCTACCCAAGTACAAACTAGGTCTACTGGTAGAAAGGAAAAATGGGAAACGAAGGTAGGAGAGTCATCTAGGGCAGAACAAACATCAGAATCTGACCCTCATGTTCAAAAGTGAAAACGTTCTACTCCACTCTTTCCTGTAGCATCTTCCCCTGTAGTAGTTTCTCCTATAGCAACGCCTATTGCCACTGCAGTTTCACTATCATCTTCTCCTACTGAGTCTGAATCCTCTAGGCAGGTTAGAAAGAGGAAAGCCACGGAAGTGTGTCTTGCAGCTATTACTTTAGAAACATTGCCAAAAAGAGTTTCATCAAGAAAACAACGTAAAGTTACCTCAACTTCTGTTCAACTTGAAATTATAGTAATTCTTGAGGAATCTAAAGAATTCAGTCATGATGTTTCTCAGAATGTATCTAAGAATTTTCCACAAAGTCCATCTATTATTCCTGGGGAACTACAAACTGAGATAGTGGAAGTTGAGGAAGCACAACATGGTAGTGGTAATGAAAGGGGGATGCCAAGTCTTGATGACTTGGCTGAAGTAGTTAGGCAAGTTTCAGAAGAAACACAATTTCCTCCTAAGCACCAACATGAGTCCATCCTACAGCAAGAGGAAGAACAACTTGAACAGTCTGAAGTGTCCAATGAAACCCCATTACTCCCTAAAACTTGTCGAGCATTGGCTTTTTATAAAAGGACATTGTTGATTGAATATTTGGAATATCTTAGGACTACATGGAGGCCTGTTACATTTCAAACTTTGAGTTTCTACCATTTAGCTAGAACTGAAACTCAACAAAGTCTTTGGGAAGAAGAAAAGAAGAAATTGAAAGACAAGAACAAGAAATGAAAGAAATGAAAGACAAAATGGATGAAATGGTGAAGATAAATGGTAAAATTATGGAATGTAGATCACCACCTAGGGTATATTCTATGTGCCTTAAAGAGAAATTTCTTTGGTTCCAATTGATGAGAATTTCAAGAAATTTAGACCCTGTCATTCACATAGCTAAGGAATTTTATGATGCATATCAGGTAGCACCCAGTTGGCTGAAAAATTATTTATGTGAGTTTTATTTGCATGGTTTTCTAATTCCCTTTGAAACAGAGTGGAATCCGCTTCTCTACATTGGTGACATTCATCTGAGGTCACTCGTGTCTTGGGCGGCCAATGAAACTAACTATGGAAGACAATTAGAGGCTTATGAAGAGGCTGAAAGGAATGAATCTATTCCATTGTGACCTAAAAGCTCAGCTCCCCATGCAATTCTGAGAACTTCACTTACTGTTGTGTATGGATTCAATAATCAAACAAAAAGAAAAAAAAATTGATATCAAGAAGCAGGTGTATGATGAGTTCAAAGACCAAACATATGTGTTTTGGAAGCTTTCATCTTCTAGAATTGAAACAAGATGGGAAAAACTGACTGTTGGTCTGAGGAAATCTGAGCCTCATAGCCCTCTGAACTTTAAGGCAACCATCAGAAGGACAAAGAAGTATATGCAGCTTGGTCTCTAGAGAAGGTTTGAGTTATGGTTACCATTAACATTTTGACCTCCAGTTTTGATGTGGCCACTTTACCCTTATTAGGCTACAGATGTTAATGAGGATGTAGAAACATGCATATATGAGAGATGACAAAGTTTCAAAGGTTTCTAATACAAATTCATAACTTCATTACAGGGCCATACTACTCCTACTAATTTTAGAGAAACAACTAGAAAGCTTAATGCTAGAGGACCATCATTAGGATAAGTAGGGGGAAAATGATGAGCTTGAAATATGCTCATAATTTGAATATTATGATGTATTTTCAATACCCTTACTCTTATTGCTGATGGTTGTTTTAACTCTTTGATTAAAGGCTTTTTATCTAAAATCGGGTAGTATCCTATAGCAACATATTCCTATATTCCTGCAGCTTAACATCTCTATGTGTCTATATTTATTGTCCTGTTTGACCTCCCCAATGACTAATATAATGCATGTGATTTTTTGATAATGAAATGGATTTAATATGTGATTAATGAATGTGTATCATGTTTTTTTCCACGTGTGCTTTCTTTTGCTTTTGTCACCATGTGCATCGTAGGTTGTTGAAGGAAGCATGATCGAGTCAAAGCGCAACAGATCTCGGCCCTACAATAAATTCCATTTCTAGCATGACATCGAGGGAGTTGTTCCAGCAAAGACTCTCAGGCCAGGTCATTGGGAGGAAATCTAAATGATCATTAATCTAGGAAGAGTGGAATACTAAATTATCTCTGAATCATGTTGAACAGATATGCCTTCATTTATGAGAAGTTTGTTCCTTGGTTTGAGGATGCATTTATGTCCACGTCTTTCTTTCTTCAAGTTAGGTAGTTAGTTGCTTTTCTAATATAAATAAGTGTTCCTCCTGCGTGAGTGAGAAACAAAGTGTGTTAAAGTTAGTATTATAATGAGAAACAGTGTTTTGTGTTAGTTTTCTTATAAGTAGAACAATCAATGTATATGATTCCAAGTTTATGAATAAAATTTGATGAATTTTTGAGTTCAATTCTTGCATAAAATGGTTGATGCTTGCTAAGGGGGCCCACTTTGTGAGTATATGTATCTATAGTTAGTTATTTATCTTCTGTTGCTTATAAGTTAGATTTCATTCTTGAAGGTTTCAGTGCAAACTCAGTCTTATATTGTTCCTGCAACATCGGGAATCCATCCTTGTGTTTGTTCCTGTAGCATAAGGCCAGTTCATAGTCTGTTTCTTAGTAATAGTTGTCATGATTTCTACTTTGATTAAGTTATGCTTAAGTTAAGAAGACATTACATTACATTCCCGCAGCATAAGTAGAATTCCTTCCAAGCATTTATTTCTAGTAATTGTGATTGAAACTGGTTCTTAGTTGACATATAATGCCGCTCCATTTCAATTATACGTTCCTTGGTTTGACAATGTAAATGAATGACCATAACAAGATGTTAGTCACCTGCTGGAATTTCCAATTCCCAAGTGAGGATTTTCCATGACTTTTATATCCTTTTGTGGAATCGACCATCCATAATAGCAGTATCCTCAATGTCAATTGGTTGTTTTTGCACTTCTAATGCTATGGGTTCCTTTGGTTGACCACCAGTTTTTAGTAAATGCTCTTTCAAAGCCATTCAAGCTAGTTTCTTTGCTTATTGCACCTTCTCTAGAAAAGTACCATCACTAAAATCACCAAGGATCAAATCCATCCTCTTAAATTTTTCAGTGAGGTGCTTCTAAGGGCTCTCATAGTAGGAATTTTGGGTAGAAGCCCTATGCTCAACCTCAATAATTTTCAGCCAAATATTTTCTCTATCCTAGATAGTAGCAAATGTAGGAAATTTTCTTACCACATCCTCTTTGAAATAGAAAGTAAGAGGTCCATACCTCGAGATTCCCCTTTTTATATTTTCTCTCTTAATGAGCCCTTCTAGATCAAAATTTCTAGTAGGTGCTACATTCATTCTCAGATTATTGATCATTATGCCAAATGTTTCATATGCTTCTTTTTCCATGACAACAAAATAATCAAAGGAGAAAGTTGATACAATAATAGAGGCCTTTCTAGACAACCTAAAATTTTTACCATATCACTATAATCCATTTGGCACATTATCTGAGTGAAAGCTAGCCTATCAGAAACAAACCTAGGCAATATATGTGGTGCCACAAGAGTCCCATAACACCTGATGAGTATGCAATTCTCATATAAGTACCAATCTCCCCAATTGCACTCATAATTGGGGTTAGTACCACATTCTCTTGGTCTCAACAATGCTTGAATTGTTCTAGAAATCCTCTCATCCGGTGCCACTCCCATTTGTACCAAGATAGTATGTTTTATGTTGTTATAAAATCCAGCATAATTTGAATTTGGGTAGTGAAAATCCTAGATGTATGTCCACATTTGGACAAGAAATTTGTTACCCTTTTCATCCACTTGTATTAATCTCATGGCCTAATAAAAAACTTCCCTTCACTGATATAATATCATATGCATTAGTAATGAATAATGTCTAAATGTTAATGGGGTTCTCCTTTCTTTCAATCTCATCAAATAATAGTGTAACTACTCATCAACTTTGTTGGAAAAGTCAAACCATGTGTGCTTGTTTTTATGTTGAATGTCCATGATCATAACTAATAGGGGTGTTGTTATCCTTCCATCACATTTCACTTTAGGCACAAGTTGACACAACATAAAGTATGTGTATCTGAAATAATCTACAAATTCTTCACAATCCAGTGGTTCAACTTCTTTGAGTGCAAACATAGAACCCTTCTCTCATCTATGCTTTGGTTTTTCACCCCTTTAGAACCCAACCTTGTGTTCAACATATTCCTTTTTTAACTTTTGCATATTAATGTTTTCACTAGTATCAAGATTCATTTTGAATACCTCTACAACTTTACTCTTATTTATTTCCAAAATGTTTCTACCATCAATATTTGTAATTACCCTATTTACATCATCATATTTTTCTATTAAGTGTAGCATTAATTCTACCTACACAAAAAATTTAGAGACAACCAATTTCCCCAAATCAAAACCCTAGTAGACATTTTGACCAGGATGTCGAGCCTCTCTTCTTATGAAAGCATACAAAATAACTCCCATCTAGGCTCTAGTACAACAATGTCACCAATTCAATCTGCAAGGTCCTTGAAATTGGTGGTTAGTATTCCTTCCCTAGTGGCCTTCCTATCACTCTCCTTCACATCTGCCAGTTGGAAATTTTCCATGAAATGTACATAGTCCTTAGGTTAGCCCTTTTTCTTCTCAGTTCCCTCAGATGTTTGGGGTGGGTCATGGGAGACTTTCTATTTTTTATTCTTAGGTGTGGGTTTTGAAGATGATGACTCACCAGGTTGACTCATCTTGGCTTCTTTAGGGCTTTTAGGCTTGAATTCAAACTAGGTTTCAGAGTTGATATTCTATTCTTGGCAGCTTAAACTTGAATTCAAATACAATTCTACCCTTTTGCTTTTAACCCAATTGGAAAACTACACTTAATCAAATGAAGCTAAGAACTCTAATTCACCCTTGAAAACAATCTAGACATTTTGACTCAATATACTAGTTCTTGCAAAATAACAAGGAAAACTAGTGAGATTCGATGACGACTTACCTAGGAAAACTCCTCTACAACTTTCTTTGGCCTCAGCTCTGGTCACTCCAAACTCTTCTTCAGCTCCTCAAATGTCAAAATGAGAGAAAAATGGAAATTCAAACCCTTTTATTTGATTTTGGTTGAGTATGTTCACCATTAATGGCACAAGAAGGCTTGTGCGAGTGAACATTTACTCCATCAACTAGTTGTTCCCATTTGAATTCAAGCTATTGATTTGTTAATTTGAAAATTCCATCCAATGGCTCACATCATTTTGTAATCTCCACTTGGCCCTACCAATGATTTGATACATACTTGATGGGCTAAGGAGCTTCCATGCGTACCTCTCTAGATTCTATGAGTATCACTCATTGTGTCTTCCAGTTTTGCATTGGGATCTCATCAAGTGATGGCTTAGAAGCCAGTGATGAGATATTATCCATTGATCTTGATCGCGAGAGGATCTTATCTAAATATATAAATTCCATCACTCATCGTGTCTTTACTTTTCATCGAGAAAACTTAACCCGTGATAGACTGAGCTTGTGTGATGGGAAGAAAATCCACCCATCGATGGTTGTGGGTTCCCTTTTGGATAGAATGAAATAACCGGCAATAGTGATGAGGCCAACGATGGGTTAAAAACTTAACCACATTGCTCATCGAGAGTTTCTTTCAAGCGGTGGGCATGAAACACGTGATGGGAAAAGAACCAAGCACACTTGGAAATATATTGTATTGCTCATTGTACAATGAACATGGGCTACTATGAAGTAACACATTATGGGCGATAAACCACCAGTGGAAAAAATTAGTAATGCTAAAAGCATGTGAGCATAAGTTGTTTTAAAAGGGGGACTTCCTAGGCACGACAGGTGACCTAAAAGTTGGGGTTGGTTGAACAATGACAAGGGAGACCATAAGATGCCACTTAAGTAGTTGGTAACCTAATGCAACCGGTCAACAAGAGAACATAAGCCAAAGGATAACCAAGGGTTCCAATGTAAATAGAACTCTTAAACCCTAGACCCTAATGGCAACAAGATATGAGCAAATAGAAATGTGACCATGAAATTGAAGGAACCATAAAAAAAAATTAGGGTTCCCCATGTATGAGATGAGAAACATGTTGACTCATAAGTTTTATTACATGTACTTTCAACATAAGATGTGTCATCCATATACATATAAGATATAATTATATTATATTTATTTTTCATAGTGGATGTCTCATAAGTTGAAGCATATGGAGAGGTGCTCAAAAAAGTAAAGTGAAATGTATTTAAGCATACTACTATCATTAACCACATAAGAAGTATGTAGTATATAATGATCATGGAGAAGTGAAGTATCTATATTTTGTCTAATGTGTGTAAAAGGTATAGGTATATCACTAGTGATCAAAGAATGGTGACTAACACAAGTCTTAACATTATATAATAGTCATTAAAAATACACAAATCCTAAATCAATACATTTATCACTAGGAATGGTATAATATGTAGCACATGAACTATGTGACAAGATAGCATGCACAAAACTTAAAAACACAAAGATAACATAGCTTAAACTTTGGGAATTGATTTCCCCAATTGCACAATTATTTTTTCTTTGTTTTTGGCTTCATAAACCTTATAATTTTTTTCCAAATTATTTCACTTTTAATGTTCATCTATATAAATCTAATATAATTTGTAAAATAATGAAAATAATGATTCTATATTATCAAATTTTAAAAATAAATGATAAGGGTATGTGCACCAATCTATGGCACGCAAAAATGCCATTTTTGGCTTTTTACCCGAAATGACTATTTAACAATCACCAAATTTGGCACTTTCCAAATGGCTCAGATGACTGAGCCTAAGTATTATTTTTTCCCTAAGAAAACAATTTGGTGAGTGTCAAATTTGGAACTCTCCAAATGAAATTCATCATTAGGTGAGCACCAGATTTTGTGCTCACCAAATGTGAATGTTGATTTTTTAGAATTCATTTTGTTGAAGTGTTTCTTTTTTCTTTGTCTTTGTCTTTGTCTTTAATTTCCAGTGAAACTATATACAAGAAATAAGCATTTAAGTTTACATTTACATATTTACATTTACTTTCTTATACTTTAAGTTATAGTTCAGGTTGTAGTGTTGGAACATGTAACTCTTTACATTTTCTCACTTCTTTGGGCCCATGTTATTTAAGTTGGACCTAATAATACCTTAATTTAGTGTTGATAAATGTACCTCTTTACATTTACACACTTATATGGGCCCTCTTAATTAATTGAGCTTAATTTTCCTTAATTGGACCTTTAATTCATTACCAATCCTAATTAATTATATTTTTCGAAGAGGAAACCCTACAATAATTAATGCCTAAACATAGCACTTTACATTAGGCAATGTGTGTTCTAGGTTTATGGACCTGGGACCCATTCACCCATGGGCGAATGGGTCCTCCCTAAATCTTAGGACCTAAATTTTATTTATGTTTTTTATAGTATTTTAATGTTTTCAAATATATAATTCAATTTCGGCTTTTGATATTTGAATTTTGAGAAATTAAGGATACATACCTATAAATACAAAGCTTTTTCACTAAGTTTCACCTAGCAATTTTAAGAGATTTACAAGAGGATTTCAAGAGCAATAAAAGGAATTCAAGAGAAGATATATAATAGATTTATTGTAGCATTAAAATCTATCCATCATGTCAAAGTCTTCTTGCATCATGCATGTTTTTGGAGCTAAAATTGTGATGTAGGTTTCATGATCAAGTCAAGCATTCAAAGTATCATTTTAAGCAAGATTCAAGTGTCAAGATCCACATCCAATTCAACCATCTTATGCAAGTTTTAGACTTCATAAGATATACATTATCAAGGTTTCATTCAAGGGTTTTTTGAATGGTAACATAGTGTTGTTCATTCTTCATTCTCTCTTTCATGTTTCATTTCAATTCAAGGTTTGATTACCAAAATGGGGTTTGACCAAGGAAAACCCCTATTCACCCAAAACAAACATGTTTATCTCTTCTATGTGTGATTGTATATTTATCTTGAAGAATACTTGAAGACATTTTAAAGAGAAAGATTTATGAAGTTGTCAAATTTTTCATCAAATCATGAAATCTCACCTACAGATCATATTTTTGACCTTTTGGCACTGAAACCTGGAAAAATCAAAATCTTGAGATCTACACCAGAATCTCCCAAAATATTGTTGCAACCCTTATGCTTGGACCCATTCACCCATGGGTGAATGAGTCTAAGATGAGCTTCTAAAAAGAATTTTTGGTGACTGGTACACAATTTTTTTCCCTTTCTCTAATCTACATTTTGTTTTTTGGTTATGTAAATATTGATTTTAATATTGTTTTTTCAAGTGTTAGATTGCATTTTGGTGTTGATTTACTATTTTTAGTTTTTCTCCCCAAAGTTTTGTTTGACCTTGACCTTGGTCCTTCAATCATAAGGAAGTCTAAAGATCCTAACTTTGGTTTGATTCACCTAAGGGTTGATAATAAATTCATTGTGTGGATATTAGAGGATCCAAACATTGAATCCAATGATTATTCTATTTGTTACTCTTCTGAAGACATCATAGCTCAAGAAGATGAGATCATAGATACATTTATTAACATTACCTTTCCTCACCTTAAATCATCCTTCAACACCCCTAGTGATGTAGAGAAGGGAGGGGTATCATTAACCAATCACAATTCAATTATTTTTGAACAACCTTTTCACCATGAAGACCCTAACTTGGTTTTGTCTCACAATTTTCTCATTTTTCCTTATAGCATTCCAAATAGTGAAAATTCAACATAACTTTTTGAAAATAACTCCTACCCACAAACAAAAACTATTTTTAGATACCCATTAATCCATTTCAACACATATCTCTAAATTTCATAGGGTTTCTTTGTAACAGGACTCTCAAATCTCTACTACTATGTTTGTACAAAGGCTTAATTAGGCTCCTACAATAGGGTACTTATTGATTCTAGCCCATCTCAGTCTTAAATATCCATTATAAAGCCTTCCACATATATTAAAAAGTATTCACATACTATTCCAATCTTTAAAAGTCACTTTCCAAGAGTTTTCTAACCAAACCTAACCTCTATGCATCAAAATTGCTCAAAAACTAGTGTTTTCCAACCTAGGGCATCATCATATTCACATAGAACCCCCATCCCTAATCCTAAAAACTCAACAAACACAAAATACACCTAATCTACCTCCATTCCACCAAGTTTGACAAGATTTCAATGATGGAATGGAGAGTTCTACATTTTCCTTCCTCTCAATCCTGTTAGACTAGGGTTCAGACATGTCTGAGGTAAAATGGCAATAAAATCCATAAAACTTAATGAAATTCAGTAAGACCAACTCCACAAAAAATATAATTCAATTCATCCAATACATTCAACCATAATTCATGAAAACTCCATACAGAATCGTACATTGCTCTAAAACAGTAAAAATGTTAGAAATCTATAGAAAAACAAAGGTTTTATTGAATTATCTCCCAAAATACAAGTCACCAACATTGGGCTCACCTTCTCAAGGAAAATTTAAACATATTACAATATTTTCATAACTTCCCTTTAAATTCTAATGACCAAAATCATCCTTTCCCACCAATGACCCTTCATATTCCCTTTTTTGCATATTTTGCAATTTTGCAACAAATGACAACATTTGCAAAGTTGACAACTTGAACCCACAAACCACCTAGAAACCTAAAAAATTACTCAAAACACATGTGCCATGGTCAATATGACTTTATTACAATGAAAATTGTGATTCAACACATGAAAATTCACACTTGCCTCCTATTTACATCAAATTGGCAAAATTTAACTAGGTGCTCCTGCACCATACACCTAGACAAAAGGGAACTCAAGTCCCCTTGAGGACTGTGTAGGAATATAATCATGATTGATCCCTTTATACTATGACCTCCAACTGTTACTTTCATTTGGTAATCCCTTCCATTGAACCAAGTATTGAAGATTTGTACTGTTCTTTGCATCAGTGAACTCTTTGCCACCTAGGAATTGCTCCAACTTCCTAGGCTAGCCTGATGGATATTATTTGTCTCTTCCCTCATCTGAAAACATTGTTGAACCTATTTTAGTACCTACAAACATAACTCTACCATTCTTGAATTGATTTGTCTTCTTCTTCACTCCCTTTATGTTCTTAGTTGTGCTCCTTTTTCCTTTGATCTCTTCACCACTGTTTACCAACTCTTTCATCCCTTTCATCTATCATGATGCACCTACAACTACTGCCTCATCATACAAACTAACTTCTAACATAAAATAATGATCAAATTATCCTTGTGTAATAAATTAATGTAATACCTCTTTTACCTTTTTAGCAATATTCTCCTTAAGATAGTCTTAAACTTCTAAAATCAATTCATCCTTGACCTTCTCAATATCAGATTTTTCCATTAACTCGTTATCATGTTCCTCTAATTTTAATTCACTCTTCAAGTCTATTGTTTTGGTACCTTCAAGTGTAGGAGTGGCTGCAACCTTCATATTCTTTTCTTCCTCTATCTTTAAAAACTCTTTCCTACCTAACATTATTGCATTAGCTTTCATGATTTTCCCTTTATCATCTTCTTTCAATGGAGTCAAAGTAAAAGTAATTCCATACTAGCAAAATCCATCAAGAGATAAGATCATTTGGCTCACCTAGCAAAGGTATTTGATAGGCTAGAGGAATACAACTTGAGTCTCAATCCAAAGAAGTGTGTATTTGGATTGACATCTAGAAAAGTTTTAGGTTACATAGTATCAAGAAGAGGCATCGAGGTCTTTCCTGCCAAGGAAAAATCTATATTAGAAATGCCTCCCCAAAAAACATTGAAGTAGTTGAGAAGTCTACAAGGTAAACTACAATCCATCAGGTGGTTCATCGCATAGTTGATAGACAAGTGTCATCCATTCACCCATTTGTTACACAAGGACATAACATTCAAATGGGATGGAATATGTGATAAGGCTTTCTAATAGGTCAAGGATTATTTACTCACTCCTCCAATATTAATGCCACCAATTCAAGATAATGCAATGATCTTAT
Source organism: Sequoia sempervirens (assembly GCA_007258455.2). Lineage (NCBI taxonomy): Eukaryota > Viridiplantae > Streptophyta > Pinopsida > Cupressales > Cupressaceae > Sequoia > Sequoia sempervirens. Next base: position 97,413,001 of record VDFB02000013.1, read on the forward strand.
ATGTATCTATTACACTGGTAGTGTTAGGATCTCTATTAGCACAACTAGATGATAATAACAAGGAAAGAGTAGTCTATTATATTAACCAAACACTGGTGGGTTATGAATTGAACTATTCACCCATAGAAAGAGTGTTTCTACTTGTTGTCTTTGTGATACAAAAGCTAAGACACTACATATTGTAGACACGTAAAATGTACTTATTGACTTTGTGCATCTAATCCTGACCACTAACAACATTTCATCTTGAATCATCCTTCGGTCCAACCATTTAATCAAATACCCTTATTTGATTGAATTCATCATTATTTCCTCTCTTAATTAGATAAATCAATTATCTAATCAAATCATCCTCTCTCTCGATGTTTAAATCAACCTGTCTGATCTAACTATCCCCATTTAATTAAATAGTCAATTTTATTTAATTAAATCTCTTATATTCTATCTATTAAATTAAATAAATTAAAACCTTATTTAATTTAATCTAACATCATCTCTTTCAATTAAATAAATCAAAAATCTTTATTTAATTGGTCTCTTTTCACATTCTTCTCATTATTTGATTTAAATAAATCCATAAATCTAAGTCAAATAAGTCACATCATTTAATCCCTTCATTAAATTAATTAACTTGGATTAATTTAATCTCTTATCATGTCCCATCCTCTATCTTTTCCCACTTGCACATGAAAATAGACTTATTTGATTTATTAAATCTCTATTCTCCTCAACAAGGCATCTTTTAAGGAACATTCTTCAAGTTTGAATTCAAAAATCTAAGTTGACATGTACATCCAACAAGGAATCTACTCCATCTTACATGTCCTTTGCCTTGAGCCAAGTGGCCTTCAATGCATTCTTCCTTCCCTCTTACATGTCATTTCAACAAATTCAAAATTCAAAAATATACATTTATTGGCACAATCATCAAAACTTGCACATCCTCCATCCACTCACAAGTTGACAAATGGCACTTTTCTATTGGCTAATTGTTAGTCCCACATTGCTCTATTTTGGGCATGTTTTCAACTTGTCAATCTATAAATAAGAGGTTAATCTCTTCATTTTGGCATCCACAATTTGAGTAAACTTACTATGCTCAAATATTTAGCAAATTCCATCCATTATCATTGAATCTTAGCTAATTTATGCAGATTTTTCCATTGGAGCATTCACCATCCTTCATCAAAGTGGATCATTCATCAACCTTCATCAAGCTTGCATCATAGGAATTGGGAAAGGGCCAATTTTCACATCAAATTGGCACCAATTCCCTCAAGAGATTAGGAGTTTATATTGCATTAGAATAGAATTTGATATGCCTTAAGTTTATTATGTTCTTCATCTCATTTCTTTTCCTCTTTTTCAATCTAAATGAATTTCTTGAGGAATCTACATTCTAACCTTGTATTTGATCTAATTTGTTGATTGGTTTATTGTTTTATTGCAGTTTTTGGATTTAGGTTCACAATTTGGTGCTAGAAGGAGGGCATCGTCTTGTTTTTAATTACATTTTTCTAAAAAAATTGTGTTTCTATTTTGTGCATAGGAAAATTCCAATGCTGGAAGCTCAGCATCGCCATATAGCACCGTTGACTCTCTAGCATCACCATATAGCACCGCTGGAAAGTCCAAATTGTGACGCTTTAACCATCCCACCTAAAATAAATTATTTGAATTTTAAACAGTGACGCTGGTGAAAAGGGCGATGCATTTGAGCTCACTAGTTTGGGTATAGATCACCGCTGACTAGTAAGCAGCGCTATACAACACCGCTAGATAAATCAAACTATGACGCAATCATGGGTTGTGCTGCTGGCAGGGAGTAAAAATTTAGAACTTCATTTTAGCACATTCCTTTTGTCAAATGATAAGTTTATCTTCTTCTTTCTTCTTTTTAACCTCTGTGTTTAACAGAATCTGACTGATTTTCTTTCTTGTAGGTTGAATCAATTAAGAAAACAATAGAAAGAGAAGCATGATGATGGTACTTCACAAAATCAAAGTGTTTTTAAACACTTTAGTGTTTGTTTAACACTCTGAAGAAACTATTATCTCTTATTGCTTAGGATACTAATTTCGTTTGGGCTTTAAAAAGAACCTTTTCAATTTTTGCAAAGGCTTAAAATGAACATTAGGACTGCAACTTAGTAGAATTTGTTTTTTTGGTTAACAATTGAACAAAACAACTCTCATTTGTCCTTTGGTGCTTTAAAAAGAACTGACAATTGCTTTGTGGCTCTAAAATTAACAAGTGCAACTTTGTCTTCGTGATGGCTTATTTAAACTAACTTCACTGAAAAAGGATGTATGCGCTTCTCTCGTGGTTTATAGCGATCTTGAGAATCAAAAGGCCTTTTTTTTATTTTAGGTTGAGATAAAGCAATCACCTCCACACTTCATTTTTGGGTTTAAAATTGAACAAAATCTTGTGTGAGTGTGAATGGACTTATTGCATGTGTTCTCCCTTTGTTTCTAAACAAGGGTTGATCGAACTATGAATAAGTTTATTCGCTTTTGTTTATCTTAGAGGGTCTGCCTTGGGGAAAAAGTACTCACCCAAGGGAACGACTCAACCGATAACACTCTAAATCCAAGAGTATTTCCAACTGAGATATAAATGTGGGTATTGGAGTAAACGCCAATATCACATGGTTGGCTCCGACGAGATGGATCTTAAAAGGGACTCTCATTGTATGAGTCAATCTCCACAAATGAAAAGTCCTAATTAAAACCCATGTTTAGAACTGCCAAAATCCTTGATTTATTTGTTGGTGCAAGAACGTGGTCGTTCTGAAGCCGCTCCACACTTTTATGGTCCTTAGTAGAAATGGAAAGCATGCCATGGGAGTTTCATGGGTGTTGATGCTTGGCTGCCTTGTATAAGTGAGTTTCGTGGAGGGGAGCCAGTGGGGTCAATAATCTAACTATTCGCTAAAGATAAGCGTAGCTGGACTTGTCCAAGTGGGGACTCAACAAATATTGTCTTTCATATCCATAGGGTTGTACTTATTCTTGGTTACAAAATGATTTTATTCGAAAACATCTTGGAAAAAAACACTTAAACATCATCATCAAAATTTCAACCCCTTTAGGAGACAAACACAATTGACTCAATTCATGTGTTATTGCTTGCCCTTGAGATTTTATCCTTAGAGGTTTCTAAACACTTGGATTATCTCTCAATTTGTCTACTAAAGTTAAACAATAGGTAACCCTTGCCTTGAATTCATCAAAATTCCACATAACATACTTTATGGGATTCGAAGAAATTAAGATATTGGACATCTAGTTTGAAAAAACTAATTAAAACAAGTGTTTGAGATAAAATAAAGTCACTAAGAAAAGAGAACAAAATTGACTCTCACATGTGTTGAAACCTCATGATTTCCAAGAAGGTCAAAATCCCAAAACCAAAATCCTTGAGTCAAAGTTCAAAATTTAGGAGTCATACTCAAAAGATCATCGAGAAATACAATAGAAAGTGCAATCAAAAGCAACACATCAAGGTAAGAAAATTTTTCAAAAGGTTCTATAGGCTCATCCCTTTAAACAATCCAGAAATGTATGCTCAATTTGAACCACTTCTTAGTTATAGAGGTCCTTAGAAGCATTGCATGTTCTTCAATACCGAGGTCTAGGTAAACAAAGTGTCTTTTTTAGGTTCATCCTAGGATCAAAAGAAATCAAAAGCTTTTCTCATCCATCCTTCAAACATCAAACCAAAAATCATCTTATCATCATCTTTTGGGAAATCTTGAAATTATCCTTCATGCTAGGCTTTTTGGCAAAAATCAAAATCATCAAATCCTTGAGATAAAATCCTTGAAATCTTTATCAAAACATCTTTGGCTAGGTATGTGTAGATGCATCATTTTACATATGCTTAGTCAAAGTTATCAAACCATCTTGTTTAGCTAGGTATATGTAGATACATCCTTCTTCATATGCTTGGTTAAATTATCATCTTGTTTGAATAGGTGTGGGTAGATGCATCCTTCTCCCTACACATATTCAAATTATCATCCTTTGAGAAAATCTACCCTTTGATAATCATCCAACATCTTAGGGTCTATTTTTTCAATCAAAGCAAACCAAATTCAATCAATCAAGGGCAACTCAAAGAATCAAAATCAAAATCCAAAACATATCCGAAAGTCCCAAAAGTCTAGCATCCCCCTCAAGATTTATCAAAAGATCAAAACATCCACATCATCCATCTCTTGCATCATCATCATCATATCACCTTTTGATCCTCAAGATATCCTAAAATTTTCTCTTTTGTGCATAAAGTAAAGATCAATCCAAGGAATTAAGAGATTCATCTCCCATACTCTTGAAAATTGATCCTTGTTTTATGGCTCAAAATAGATCTCAATACAAGAAGAACATGGAAGCCGACAAAGAAACACCCACTTCAAGTGACTTAAGCCAAATGAATGTTGAAATGAATCCAATTGAATCAAGTAATCCTTTGACTATCTCATCATCACAAAATCCAAAAGAGTAAATTCAAGGAGAATATCTTACCTTTGGGATGTCACATGAAGAAATAACCGAAATGCTCCAAAATCCAGAAAACCATAAGATCATCAACATCATGATGAGGCTTAACCCTTCACTATACATGCTTGAACTAGCAAAACAAGGGGCCAAATTACCTTCTGATTTTGACTTGAGCTCTATAGTGGAACCACCTTTGGAGACCATGCCTATAATTTCATCCACACTCCCCATCTCATCCACACCCCCATCCCAAAAAATCACTCAAAACATTTCGCAAATCACAACATCTTTTGCTCCAACTCAACCTAATGTTAATAAGGTAAATGCATTTCTTAATGCTATTCAAACACACCCCCTTGTTAATAATTAAGACTTGGATACAAACACCATCTTGGAACAAAACATACCCCAAAATCCATTACATAAGAATGTCCCTCTCACTTTCCATAATGATCCATCATCATCATCCTTCCACGTAACACCTCAAACTTCTTTTCTCACAAATTCGCAAGAAGGTGACATGTTTGGACATGGGGGAATTTTCAACACCACATCATTTTCTCAAGAACTCACACCCCTCACATTTTCACCCCTCCCACCATTACCACCATTATCCACACCTTTACTTAGCTTGGGGCTCCCACCTTTACCAAATATCAATCAAACGAACATTCCAAACACCAATCAAAACACCATTCCAAACTCTCAGAACTTGTCATCAACATCGCAAAAATAGATGACAACTACACAAGCAGTCACGACATCATCGGCCACTCCCTTAACATCTCAAAGCATGGTCTCTCAAGGACCAACAACATCAACATCGCCATCCACCACTCAAATCACAAATACGACATCACCTCTCACCACCACCACAAATTCCATTCTAAATCCACTACCACCCCCACCACCACTAAACTTCAATTTATCAAGCCAATACAGCATGGCATTGCAAGCTGCTCACCAAGATACTTATCAAAAATCATTCCTGCAAGCGCAAAAGCAAAAAGTTGCACAAATAGCTGCCCAACAAGCTGCTCAATCCATGCAAGCTGCTCAAGCAGCCCAAGCTGCATTACAAGCACAAAATACTTCCCAAGCCCAAATTCTATTGCAACAACAAGTAGCACAAGCACAACTTCTTGCACAAAAAAAAGTAGCACAACTATAGGCATATCAACAAGCAATAAAGCAATATCAAGAGCAGTAAGAAGCATCCCAATTGGTATCCCAACAACAAGCATTGTTGGAACAAAAACAAGCACAATAGCAAGCTCAACAACAAGCAATCCTAGCACAACAACAACAAGCACAACAACAAGCAATCCTATCACAACAACAACAAGCATTGTTCATACAGTAGCAAGTGCAAGCATTCCTGGCTCAGAAAAATGTGCAAATACCATCAAACAACACACCAACCAACCCACCCATCCAACCCACAACCAAAACACCCTAGAACACCTTCATCCCACCCCCTTATCTACAAAATGACGTAATGGCACAAATTAGGTTGCTCTCACAACAAGTGCTTGATCTTCGATCAGGGCGAACCACAAAAACATCAAGCAACTTGTGTCCCTATCCATTTGACAGGAGCCTTGTGATGAAACCATTCCTGAAGGGATTTGAGATCCCCAAGTTTGACAAGTATCATGGGATGGGAAACCCTGAAGATCACATCAAGGAATTCTAGGTTCACTGCATGGAAGTCGCATATGACGATACCTATCTGATGTGGCTATTTCTGAGAAGTTTGGTTGGCCACACAATGGAATGGTTTTCTCACCTACCTACAGGAATTAGAACATTCCAAGAAATTATAGATGCATTCATTAAAAACTACGCATGCAATATTGCAATGGATGTTAGTCTAGAAGAACTCTCAGCTCTGAAACAAGGTAAGAATGAATCATTTGCTTCATTCCTACAACGATGGCGATCCAAGGCCAATCAGAGGAAATGGACCATGCTTGAGGAACAAAAAGTTTGAACCATTATATCAGACCTTGATAGCCTCTTGGAATTTCATCTCAAGGTACAAGGGATCACCACATATGATCAGTTGATCTCCAAAGTGCTCAGCATCGAATGAGCCCTTATGACACAACTCGTAGGATCAACTTCATACCCCGAACAACAACATAACTACCCACCCACAAATTATAATGAAAAACCTCATACATGGGCAAGGAATAAAAATGTTACCAATGATGGTGTTGTTGATGCCAAAGTGGTCATCAGTGCCCCATGCCAAAATACACCCACACCACAAATCCAAATCCAACACCAAAACAATCATTAAGCAAAACAAAAACCAAACAACAATCTGACAATTAACAATCTCAATGATCAAAGGGGACCCCCCCAATGGAACAAAAATTATCCCAAGTGAAAGTACACCACTCTAGGGGAACCACTTGAAGTCATCATGAAGAAATTGATAAATGAAAAACTCATCAAAGCACCAACCTATGAGAATTACCAAGAACTGGATGTGAAACCTCCTTGGTATAATGAGAATCAACTCTGTGACTTCCATTAAATCAAAGGGCATACCACAAACAGTTGTATGAGGCTAAAAAACATAATTCAAGATCTCATTGATCAAAGAATTATAAACATGGAGCAGCCAACAAGAAACAAAGACCTTAAGATATACACGAATCTGATGCCTAACCATGGCAATAAAAGGAATAATAATAACACTAATAAGGTGAAAGGAACCCACACAAACATGAATCATGTGTATGAAACTGTCGTCGCCTCCCTAGATGAATACTGTACAGTCATCACCATCAAAGGCACCCATGCCGATTGTGGAGTCACCACAAGAGGCGGCAAAGTTACCATCGCAGGATCATCCCAGTCAAATAGAGTCCCTGCACCTAGATCTATCCCCAATCGCTACAATGTTATAGATCAACTCAAAAGAATGCCAACGCAAATCTCCATCATGGAGTTGCTAAAAATATCATCTACCCATAGGAAAATCCTTGAGGAAGTGCTGGCTTCATCCACTATCCCCGCAAATCTTGATGCGGAACAATTCCAAGCTATGGTCAGAAATATCATTACGCCCAATCTCCTCACATTCCCCGACCAGGATTTCCCTGCTCAACCATCCCACAACCGTGCACTCCACTTAGAAGTCATAGTATAGAAAAGAAAATTCAAAAGGGTCCTAGTGGATGGAGGTGCGGGCTTGAATATTTGTTCTCTCAAGCTCATCAAACAATTAAAAATCTGAGAAGATTCCATCAACAAAGGAAAGGGTATCACAATAAGAGCATATGATGATCAGGAAAGAGTGTCCTAGGGCACAATCAAAATCCCTATTCAATTAGGGCCATCTATCATGGAAACCACTTGTCAGGTCTTGGACCTCGACTTGTCGTATAACATCCTCCTAAGACATCCATGGATTCATGTGATGAAATCAGTAGCATCAACTTTCCATCAATGTGTGAAATTCACACATGAGGGACAAGAAGTTACCATCCATGGAGATCTTGAACCCTTCTCCTATTGCAAAATCCTTGAAGAAAAGTACTATAAAATCCCCCAAGTACCAAAAAATGATGAAGGCCCATCTACACCATATATTGATCCCGCCACTCTCACATCCACTTCTGTGACAGAAACACCCGCCACTCCCACCATCCCTACAATTGCTGACATTAAGGTCATCATCCAAGATAACGGTTGTGTATACTACAAGCTCCCTAAAAATGATTTTGTGGTAGGAGAGTTACCATAATCTCCTAGATCATGGGGATGTCCACAAGAAAATGAAACCTCCACATCTCAAACGTCTCCTGAAGACTATCCCAACTTCACAAGGTGGGGAGATCTTGGCTAGGAAGTTATTGAGGAAGATCCATCTCGTATGCTATATCTAGATGAGAGACCAATAGCTGATTTACCAATGGATGACAAAAGCAAGGGTCTACAGATGATGCTCACAATGGGCTGTGACAAAAATCAAAGACTTCGAAAAAATGACAATGGGCTTATAATACCTATCATTTTGAAGATGCAAATGAAAAATCTTGGCCTTGGATATACCCCTTCAAGTATAACCATATGTGGTTGAATTCCTCTAGTTAGAAGGGTTAATAATCCTCCTCAGCCAACCACAACTGAACTACGCTTACTAGTATCCACAGGTTGTGTCTTAGATAACTATACGTTTGATATAACCGATGTCTGTAGTAGTAGCAATGACAAGGATCCTATGACCAACTTACCTAGGCTATTCGAGGATACCACTCTATTCATGATCATCACCCTATCCTTTGAACTAGACCACCAAAATCATGAAATCCTCCTAGTATACCCCCAACTCATTGACTATGACCAATGAGGAGCATCAATTCTCGATACATTCGAAAATCATGAGGCACTCTCAAAGTTCATGGGACTTTGGCATAACATTCTGTGTGGGGATCACATAGCAGGGTTCATAATGGAGCTAGATACACATGCCTATTATGGGGAAATGATTGAATCCCTCAATCACAAAAGTGAAAAATTAAGAATAATATCTAAGTCCTTAAGTGAAAACCACACTGTGGCACTCTCTGACTAGAAAAAAAGTAAAAATAAAGGATGCATCCAACGGTGAAAACCTCTCTAAGGCACCCGAGGATGGGGGATTCAATCTTCCTTTCAGATATATCCATCAAGAAAAATCAACAGTCCTCGTAGAAACGTGCAATCTAGTCAATCTAGGAACAGAGGAAACCCCGCACATCACATTCTATGTAGAGTCATTATTATCAGAAGAACAAGAGCTCCTAGAAACCTTCCTAAGAGAAAGACAAATAAACTTCACATGGATTTATGCTAACATTCCAAGTCTTGATCCAAAAATTGTGGTTCACCACTTAGCGGTATATCCAGAAGCAAAGCCTATTAAACAAAAGCTTTGAAAAATGCACCCTCAAATCACCTTATTAGTCAAAATGGAATTAAAAAAGCTACTAGATACAGGATTCATCTGACTAATAGATTATCCAAAATGGGTGTCAAACTTGGTGCCTATTTCAAAACCTGATGGGGGCATCATAATCTACATAGACTTCAAAGACTTGAATAAAGCATGTTCGAAAGATGACTTCCCACTTCCAAATATTGACATGATAGTAGACATGACAGCCGGACATGAAATGTTGTCACTAATGGATGGATTTTCAGGGTACAATCAGATCATGATAGCTAAAGAGGATCAACATAAGATGACTTTCACTTGTCCATGGGGGACTTACTGCTAGAATATGATGTCATTTGGCTTAAAGAATGCAGAAGCAACATACCAAAGGGCCATGACATGATCCATAAGATGATCAAAGATTATTTTGATGATATTCTAGCCAAATCCAGAAAGAGAAAAGATCACATAGCAACCTTAAGTGCCATTTCTGATAGGCTGGAAGAGTACAAGGTCAAATTAAACCAAAAGAAGTGCATCTTCAGTGTACAATCAGGAAAACTGCTAGGATATATAGTATCAATGAGGGGTATTGATGTAGATCCAGCAAAGCTAAAATCAATCCTCGAGATGGAGGCACCAAAAACATTAAAAGAAATTGAGAGGTCTCCAAGGCAGGCTCCAATCCATTTGAAGATTCATAGCACAATTGGCAGACAAAAAAAACCCATACTCTCACTTACTCCACAAGGGAGTAGCGTACAAATGGGATAACAAGTGTGAAGAGGCATTCAATAAAATCAAAGAATATCTACTGACACCACCAGTCTTAATGCCACCAATCCCAAGAAAACCATTAATTCTCTATGTATCAGCAACAACAACCCTTGGAGCTCTCCTAGCTCAAGACGTCGAAAATGAAATAGAAAGGGCTATCTATTACATTAGCAGAACAATGGTTGGCATGAGCTAAACTATTCATTCATACAAAAAGCATGTCTAGTAGTAGTGTTTGCATCACAAAAATTCAGACATTACATGTTGGCACACAAAATAAAACTCATCGCCAAAATTGACCCTCTCAAATACTTATTGTCAAAGGTAATGCTCACAGGAAGAATGGCCAAATGGGTGATGATACTGTCAGAATATGATATTGAATATGTGGAACAGAAATAAATCAAAGGCCAAGTCATCACAGATAAACTTGTAGAAGCACCAATCTATTCATAGAATCCTCTCATCTCAGAGTTTCCAACGAATCTATTTTCAACCTCAACATAGCTAACCACTAGAAACTATACTTTGATGGCTCATACACGCAACATGGATCAGGAGCTGCATCTTCTTTATCACCCCACAAGGGGATTACATACCAAGGTCCTATAAACTAGCATTTCCCTGCACCAATAACATTGCAGAATACGAGGCCTTAACCATAGGTCTTAGAATAGCAGTGCAGTGGAACATTATAGTTCTCAGAGTATACGGAGACTCCCAATTGATAATAAATAAAGTGAACAATGAATACTAGACCAAGGATGATAAGCTCACTCCATACAATAAATTGATGGAGACTCTCAAAGAATCCTTCATCGAAATTACATTTGAATAGATACCCAGAGCCAACAACAGAGTAGCAGATGCCATGGAAACAATTAGATCCCTATTGGACATCCCCAACAACATTCCAAAATATGAATTCCTGATAGAGCAACTTCTCGTGCCCACATTTGAGGTACCAGAATCAGAATTCATGTGCAAAATCATTGGTCTCAGTGATCCTTGGTACCACGAAATTTATACATACCTTCGAATAGGAGTCATACCCATCGACTTACCTTCAAACCTAAAACAAACCTTTGTAAAAAAGGCATCCTGATTTGTCATCTTAAGAGACACCCGATATCGTAGAAGTATAAAAGGAACCCTACTACGCTACTTAAATGCTAAGGAGGAATTGACCACTCTAATTGAAGTGCATAACAGTATCTGTGGTCCACACTTGAGTAGAATAACTATAGCCAAGAAATTGTTGAGGATGGTGTATTATTGGCCCACTATGGAAAAAGAAGCACATGACTATGTCAGAAAGTGTCTACAATGTTAGCAGGATGGGGACCTCATCCATGCTCCAGCTCAAGAGCTTCATCCCATCATCACACCATAGCCCTTTTCACAGTGGGGACTCGATCTCATTGGAAAAATCACTCCAACTTCATCTAATGGCCATATGTTCATCATAACCTCCACAAAGTACTTTACTAAGTGGGTAGAAGCCATACCCATGATGTATATAACTGGGAAGCAGATATCAAAGTTCATCTTGAACTATCTCATTTGTCGCTATGGTGTTCTACAAGCCATTATCTCAGATAATGGGACACCATTTAAAAATCATGATGTCCACAACTTATGCAAAAAATTCAAAATCCAACATTGCTTCTCCACCCCATACTATCCCCAAGGCAATGGCCAAGTAGAAGCTACAAACAAAACCATTTTGAAAATCCTCAAGAAAAAAGTCAATGGCAGGTCGTGACTGGCATTTGTAGCTTTGTAGCTTAATCCCGCCCTTTAGGCCTATCAAACCAGCATCTGCACACCCATCGATGCCACCCCCTTCTCCCTGGTCTACGGATCAGAAGCAGTTCTCCCCATTGAGATTGAGCTCCCATCCCTCAGGATATCATTGCAAAACCTCATCACGGATGAAGAGTACCGAGTATCAAGATTAAATGAGCTAGAGCTACTGGATGAGTGGCATATGGATGCTTTGAATCATTTGAAAGTCTATCAAAATAGACTCAAAAGGAGCTACAATAAGAAAATCAGAAGTAGGACTTTCCAAGTCAAAGAACTGATAGTAAAGGAGAATCAGAAGAATCTCCCAAACCCAAGTAGCAAAGGAAAGTTTGAACCCAATTGGTTGGGACCATTCATCATCATAGCAAGTTACAAGTCAGGGGCATATCAGTTATCAACAACTGAAGGGGAACCTCTCCAACAACCTATGAATAGCTCTCATCTCAAAAAAATTTATGCCTAAATCTTTCAAGGTATAGAACCAAAAAATACAAAAATCAGAAAATGTCCTGAAAAAATGGTTACTTTGGTGAAAACCTAGAAAATAGGCATCTTAGTGACAACAAAAAATGAAAAAAAAAATCCAAAAAAATCAGAAAAAGGATAAAAAATAAAGAGAAAAATTGCCCTCTAGTGAAAACCACTTCAGTGGCACTTTGGACAAGTACCTTGGTGAAAACCTGGAAAATAGGCACCTTGTGTAAATAAGCACTTTCCATCCACCAAGATCTCTATGGCTTCTTCTGCATTATCCATCCATCACATTCAGATCTCCATCCATTACCCATTCATTTGGCATCCACACCATAGCTTGTTCTTGCTTTCGTATCCTGATCCCTCCTAGTACTACTCAGCCCATCCTCAAGGTTAGCTTGTCCTACCTTTATCAGAGTATTCTATCGCATCATGTTGGGGGCATGTTATCATCGGATCGTATTCATGTATATTCTTGTAGTCCTAAAATTAGAAAATCCAAAAACATTCAAAACATATCAAAATCCCAAAATAGGTCAAAAATTCAGTCAAAAAAATTAAAACAAAGTCGTCTTGTCAAACTATGGGTCTCTGAGCCTTGAACATAGGCAAGGGTGATCTTTGATCATCCCCCGAGACACTTAGGTCAGTCCTTTAGGCAGCCATCATAATAAACTAACATTTCATCATGTATATTTTTATCTATAAATCGGTCAAGTCGTTAGTTGAACTACATGGTCTTTGTGTGTATAACATAGGTAGGCTAATCTGTTGATCAGCCCCCAAGGCCCCTAAGGTAGGTCTTTAGGTTATTCTATTGGTCAAAATCTTAGAAAACCCTAAAAACATTTGAAAATATCAAAAAATACCAAAAAAAGCCTCAAAACATTGCAAAACTCCAAAAAATCCAAATATTTGAAAAAATCCATATGTCTCATCTCATTTTCACTCACAATAACATCACTCATAATAAACTGATCATCATCCTCAACCTTTGGTGAAACAATTAGAAACAAGTCTAGCAGGTGAAAAGTGAAAACTCAAAACATCAAGTCTCAAGTCTCAGTTAGTATATAAATAGGTTGGTTAACTCTTTGCATCAGTAACCTATCATCCATTTGGTCCCATATCAATCATTTGAAAAGTACACTTAAGATAAATGAAATGACATTCTGCCATCCACTAACATGTCATAGGATGCATCCTTCCTACAATGGGCATTATCTTTTGGCAATAGTTTTGGTTTTTATCCTTTAAAACACATCCCCTTTTGGTTAGTGGTATAGAAGAGCATTAGCTTGTTTGTTTAATTTATCTTTGTCTTTTGAATTATCTTATTATGCTCATTCCAAGGACTTCTCGATGATATCTGAACAAAGGATTTTGAGAAATAGGAATGGGGCAATGATCATTATCTTTTGTCTGTTGTGCTTGTTGGATGTTCTTGTAATATAACTTGGTGAATACTTGCTTTGTTAGTTATGTATGGAGGGTGGTTTGAACAGCTTGTTGACTATTGCATTGAAAGGTTATACCTTTCCGTGTTTTGGCCCGAGATGTTTGAAACATCTAAAATGCATCCTAGCAAGGTTTTCGTATGTTAGGTGTGAACAAGAATACTCCTATCTGATTGTCAAGTCAAATTTCATCACATTGGGTACAATGCCATCCTGGTTCTCTATACCTTGATGCATCGTACCACGTTTGTTATCAAACATAAGAAAATTGGCCCTTTGAAAATCCCAATTCCTCAGCAAGAAATCATCATCATTATGCATATTCATCATCTCATGACTTGTTGAAATGTCTTTCTTTTTCATCCCTTCTTGCTCATCATGCTAACAAGTTACTATGGCAGTTGGTTATCATCAATCATCATCATCGGCATATTGCATAAACATATCATATAGGGAACATATGCATTACATTTCCATCATCATATAAACATGGTATTATAAACATTTTCCATAAATTAACATTGCATCCATTTTCTTGCATCACATTACATCTATCACATAAACCATCGCATAACATTCATTTGCATTGAACATTTCATAAACCATTACCATATACTTCATAATCAAACATACTAACAATTCATCACATTATAAGCATACATACTCACATCATAGGAAATCATTTTCCACATTACATTCATTGTTGCATAAAACATCATCGTACCACTTTGCATTAACATATCATTTCATATATCATGTCACATCACAATAAAGGCATCATATACCTTTCACATTATCATTATACATGTTTAGGATAATATGTTATTCTTAGCATCGTAAAAAACCATTTCATTTGCATCAACAATACATATTCAATAAAACACGATCATTGCATCCACATTACACCGTGCATAATCATAAAGGCACACATAGCATCCATTAAATCATCCATACCATACGGAACACCTCATAATTAACCATCATTTTTCACATTTCATTTTACATAAAATCATTCCATACCATTTATTCAAAATAACATCACATTAAGAACGTACATCCATCCATAATCATTTCATATGTAAGCAGGATTCACATCATTTCGCATATACACCATAGATAATTTTTTATATCATTTTACATATTACATTTCATATCACATTTCATCATTTGCATCAACATGAATGTGTCATAATATATCATCCATTCACAAATAAATCTGCATATCATGAATCAACAACATAATATAGATTTGTTAGTCACATAACTATTACATAATGCATCCATCATCAAAAGAAATGCATCCATAATTACATTGTATAAACATCATAACATCATTGCACATCATATAGAAGTAGAATCATGCATAAATAAATGATACACATCATACCACATCAAAAATCATCATCTCATGTATATATCATCATCAGATAACTGTCATGGTACAAAATAATCGAATCACTATACATATATGTCAATCAATACAAAAAGGCCCATCGGGCTATCAAAAAGGAGCCCATAAGGCACAAAAAATGATATCATCTCAATCAAAAGGAGGCCTAACCCTCTTGTCTGTTGCCCTCACCTCTGTCCCTGTGACCCTCTGCTAGTCTAAAACTGGTACGCTGCAAGTACTTTGGGGCCTGCTCTACTCTAGAAACGGCCTACTAATAGTGCCAGCAATAATAATCAGCCTCTCGGATGGCCTCCATGTAGGAGCGAAGTGACACTCTACTCTGACAAGAGGAGGCTATCATGCTCTCCAACTGTTTTCTTTAGCCCATCTCTGTGATCACTTGTAACTTTGCATCTTGTCTCTATAGTATGACCTAATCACTCTCAGCCCTGGCCTGGTCCCTCTTGGTCTGCACCTGATCTCTCTCCCCTGTCAAAATCTACATCTGGGCTTGCAGCTGTGTAATCAATGTATCCCAAGGGTCCACCTACCTTGCTAGCTGTACTGGTGGGGGTTGCACCTAGGGCTGCACATGAGGATGATCCCCACCCCCAACTCGTGGTGGTCCACCTGCTTGATCCTGCATCTGCACATCACCCTGACCTGGATGAACTAGCTGAACGGGGGGCCTAACTAGCTGGTCCTACCATGCACCATCTCTCTACCCATGCCCTCCCCTTCTACCCCCACCCTCCCCCTTTGCCCCTCACTCACCGTGGAGCCGCAACTGCTCCTAGAACTATTAAATGTAGGGGAGGCCAAAACCAGTGCCTGTATGCCTGAGTAACACCTAGATCTACAAGCCCCTAATCATAAACCCATGGCTGGGCCACCAACTATCTAAAGTTGTCAACAGCCTATGAAGCAGGAATATATCACCCCCATGATGTCTGTGAGGTGGTGCGGGAAAATATGGCCACATAGTCATCATCGGGCCGTTCCTGTGGCTAGCCAAATTGGCGTTGAACATGCACGGGCAGGTATCTCTCTATCATTGTGTGCTCTCGCCCCTACATGAAACGGTCCTAACAGGCAAAGAAAATTTTCTCTGCATCCTTTGGCCATTCGGGCCAACTAAGGTATGGTTGCCATGTAAACATTGTCATCTCATCTAGGACCCTCCTCCAATAAGGAATCCCATGCTCGCCTATGTGTGTGAAGGTCACACCACCTTTGTAGTGCCATCTGAGGGGATCATCGGGCCCCATCAGTACTGGAATGACGTGTGGAAAAAGAACGGCGATGTGCTTCCACACCCATATGTGAAGAAGTGTCACCCCTGCCCTAAGTGCTCTGCCATCGAGGTAGATGTACTCATGAAGATCTTTGTATAGTGACACAAGAAGAATAGGCCCCCAAGAAAAATGAGTAGGCATGTCACCCATCACCATGCACTCCCAACAGAGTTCCCAACCAGGACTAAAGTATCGACCTCATTGGTATGGGGCAACGAGACTAGAAATGATCGTTGCAACCACTAGATGAAATGGAAATGTTAGTGACTTGTGTTGCTTCAACTCTATCTATCCCTCGCAAATCATGAGCTCATCTATGTCAAGGACTATGTAGCAGGTATTCTGCCCCTCATCTATATCAAAAATGACGTGCTGACCATGAATTAGTAATCTCAAGATGTGCCACACGTCCTCCAAGGTGACGGTGGCCTCGACAATGGGAAGATGGAAGGACGAGGTCTCGTTATGCCATCTCTCAGCAAACGCAGACATCATCCCAAGGTGGGTACATATGGGTGTTACATATGCAATATACCACAGCCCCATGACCCATAGTCACTCCTGCTTTCTATCGCTAAGGTCCCACAAGTAACCAAAGATCTCCTGAGATCTATGCTCCCAGGAATATAGCTCTCTCGCTGCATCATGCATCAAGGAAGGTCACCATGTTAAAAATTTTAAAAATTTCATTCCGAACGTCTAAGAAACCACTCCAACATCACTATCCATGAAGGTGTCACAGTTTGATTTTCATCAAACTCTGATGCTAGGGCACAAATTTCCAAAAAGCACATCGGTGCGATGTAATTTCCTTTCGAGCGATGCAATTTGAAAAGATTCTTGTCGATAGGGCACCGCCGTGTCACACTTTGGAAATGACCCCATAGGCCATGACCTCAACGTCAAATTTTTCAAACTCCAAACTCCATCGTCACCATGCAATCTGACACCGAGTGGTGCAGTTTGATTTTTGAGCGGCGCCATATAGTGCTGCTACAAAGTATCTAACATTGAAATCAATAAATGAGCACTAAAATTGAGAAATAAAGCTCAAGTAAGGATCACTCACCGGTGCCCCAATGCCAGTGGCCGCTGGTACATCCAGACTCACTCAGAAATGTGCATCAGGAGATTTTGTTGTGCCATATCATCACGAGGTCAAAGCTCAAATCTCAAGGTTGCTAGATGGTTGTGTGAAAATGACTTGAAAGTGACCCCTCAGAGCCTTTTTAAGCTTGAAATTAGGGTTTTTTCACCTTGATTGGCTGTCTTGCTAAGGTTTTGGACCCTTGAACCTATTTTTATCCAATTGAGGCCTGTTTTACATCGTTTTATTGTGTTTAGATATGTTTTTGGCCTCCTTGAGCCTTTTTGGACTTGTCAGGCGCCTTGTCCTCTTTTTCACGAGATCACCCAAAAATTGGAATTTTCATCCAATCTCTCAAGGGGGCAATATATTGGCATGTTTTCTCTCGCCGGGTAGCAATGGGGCAAGATTTTGAAAGCGAAAAAATCTTTTGGCTTTGATCAAAATCGTTTATTCTTTGAACCAACGTAACAAGTGCATTGCTTCAAAGAGGGGCAAAATGTAGACACGTAAAATGTACTGATTGACTTTGTGCATCTAATCCTGACCACTAACATCGTTTCATCCTGAATCATCCTTCGGTCTAACCATTTAATCAAATACCCTTATTTGATTAAATTCATCATTATTTCCTCTCTTAATTAGACAAATCAATTATCTAATCAAATCATCCTCTCTCTCGATGTTTAAATCAACCTGTCTGATCTAACTATCCCCATTTAATTAAATAGTCAGTTTTATTTAATTAAATCTCTTATAGTCTATCTATTAAATTAAATAAATTAAAACCTTATTTAATTTAATCTAACATCATCTCTTTCAATTAAATAAATCAAAAATCTTTATTTAATTGGTCTCTTATCACATTCTTCTCATTATTTGATTTAAATAAATCCATAAATCTAAGTCAAATAAGTCACATCATTTAATCCCTTCATTAAATTAATTAACTTGGATTAATTTAATCTCTTATCATGTCCCATCCTCTATCTTTTCCCACCTGCACATGAAAATAGACTTATTTGATTTAGTAAATCTCTATTTTCCTCAACAAGGCATCTTTTAAGGAATATTCTTCAAGTTTGAATTCAAAAATCTAAGTTGACATGTATATCCAACAAGGCATTTACTCCATCTTACATGTCCTTTTCCTTGAGCCAAGTGGCCTTCAATGCATTCTTCCTTCCCTCTTACATGTCATTTCAACAAATTCAAAATTCAAAAATATGCATTTATTGGCACAATCATCAAAACTTGCACATCCTCCATCCACTCACAAGTTGACAAATGGAACTTTGCTATTGGCTAATTGTTAATCCCACATTGCTCTATTTTGGGCATGTTTTCAACTTGTCAATCTATAAATAAGAGGTTAATCTCTTCATTTTGGCATCCACAATTTGAGTAAACTTACTATGCTCAAGTATTTAACAAATTCCATCCATTATCATTGAATCTTAGCTAAGTTATGCAGATTTTTCCATTGGAGAACTTACCATCCTTCATCAAAGTGGATCATTCATCAACCTTCATCAAGCTTGCATCATAGGAATTGGGAAAGGGCCAATTTTCACATCAAATTGGCACCAATTCCCTCAAGAGATTAGGAGTTTATATTGCATTAGAATAGAATTTGATATGCCTTAAGTTTATTATGTTCTTCATCTCATTTCTTTTCCTCTTTTGCAATCTAAATGAATTTCTTGAGGAATCTACATTCTAACCTTGCATTTGATCTAATTTTTTTATTGGTTTATTGTGTTATTGCAGGTTTTGGATTTAGGTTCACACATATTAACCAAGCAAGTAAATTTGATATCAAAGGTGGATCCCTTAAATTATCTATTAGCAAAGGCTGCTCTAACAACGAGGATCACTAAGTGGGTAATGATACTTAGTGAGTTTGACATAGAGTATATTGACAGAAAATCCATAAAGGGACAAATAATAGTAGATCAACTAGTAGAAGCACCGATGGAAGATCATTAGCCCCTAGTATCATAATTCGCAAATGAAAGCATACTTCTAACATAACAGTCAAGCTATTAGACCTTGTATTTTGATGGGTCCCACATCCAACATGACTTATGAGTTGGTATCCTATTTCTCACACCTCAAGAAGATAGTATACCCAAGGCTTAAAAAATTGCCTTTCTATTCACCAATAACATTTCTAAATATGAAGCACTCATCACTAGATTGAATATGGTTGTAGAATGGAAAATAAAAGAACTATAGGTCTATGGAGACTCTCAACTGGTAATAAGAGAGGTAAATGATGACTATCAAACAAAGGATGACAAGCTAATTCCATATAAAAGAATTGTGGACAATTTTAAATAGTACTTTGTCGATAGCATCTTTGAACAAGTTCCCAAGACTAACAATAGAGCAGTTGACACTATGGAAACAATAGGTTCACTCTCGACATTCATCAAAATATTCCCAAATATGAATTCCTCGCGGAGCAACTACTTATACCAGCATTCAATATCCTAGAATCAAAACTTTTTTGTGATATTGTTGGACCTAAATCACCTTAGTACCAAGATACATTTGACTATATCGAGCATGGTATCATACCCCTTGACTTAACAAAAAACCAAAAGAAAACCTTTGTTTGTAGAACTTCCCGATTCACCATCTTAAGAGATACCCTATACAAACAAACTCTAGATTATATTACTTTGATGTCTCAACATGCAAGAAGCACAAACTGCTTTACAAAAATTTCATGAAGGTATTTGTGGGTCTCACTCTAGTGGACCTAATCTAGTACAGAAATTGCTAAGAACAGGATATTATTGGCCCTCAATGGAGTAGGAATCCATTCATTTCTCAAGGAGATGTTGCTAATGTCAACATCATAGTGATCTTTTTCATGCGCCAACACAAGAACTGCGACCTATAAAAATACCATGGCCTTTCTCGCAGTGGGGACTAGACTTGATAAGCAAGATATCTCCCGCTTCATCCAATGGGCACAAGTTCATTATCACTACAATTGAATACTTCACAAAGTGGATAGAAGAAATTCCATTAATTTACATCATAAGGAAATAGATATCCAAGTTTATCTTGAATTATTTGATCTATCAATATGGAATTCCCTAAACTATCATAGTGAACAACGAAACCCCATTCAAAAACCAAGATGTCTATGAACTATGTTCAATTTTTTTGATCCAACATTGATTCTCAATGCTATACTATCCCCAAGGAACTGATCATGTTGAAGCGTCCAATAAAACCATTCTCAAAAATACTTATAAATACTATTAATGATGTCGGCCATGATTGGAATTTGTAGCTAAATCTAGCCTTATGGGCTTACCAAACCAGCATTTGCAAACCTACGGGTGCCAAACCTTTTTCCTTGGTCTACGAATCTGAAGTGATCTTACCTATTAAAATTGAAATCCCCTTATTGTGAGTATCCCTGAAAGGCATGTTTGGCAATGAGGAATATCGGGTGTCTAGACTGAATGAATTGGAACTCCTAGATGAAAGGTGTTTGAGCATGTTAAACCATCTTCATGTTCATTAGAATTAGCTCAAATGAAGCTACAACAAAAATATCGAGAACAAAACTTTCAAGTTGGTGACCTAGTGTTGAAAAAGAATCAGAAGATCCAACTAAATCAAGATGGGAAGGGGAAGTTTGAACCAAACTGGTTAGGTCCTTTTATCATAATAGTAAGCTATGGCTCGAGGGTATATTAGTTGGCTACTCCTAAAGGATAACCTTTAGTCGAACCTTTGAATAGCAACTATCTCAAAAAAAATTATACTTGAACACATCAAAATATCCCAAGGAAAAAAGAAAAAAAATCAAAATGCAAGAAAAATGGTTAAGAGAAATGAAAATGTCCTCTAAGTGAAAACCCCTTTGTGGAACTTATAGGATAGGTACCATAGTGAAAACCTTGAAAAAACGTACTACATTTGAATAATACCTGCATCTCTATCTCTCAACACCATCTAAAGCATCCACCCATCCATCCCATAATAAAATGTGTACCCAACCATGGCTCGATGGCTTATCAAGTGTTCAACCTTGCTGCATCATCAAAATATGTCTCCCCTAACAAACATAGTCTTGTTTCAAACTGGGGGAAACTTCCTAAAACTAGTAGCTGATTGGATCCTTGTACATCCCATCACTAGCAATAAACTACCAAAATAAAAAACATCTAGAAAACAAACAAAATCAAAACATAATCAAAAATATCAAAAAACAAAAAATATTTAGTGCTTTGTATCAAAAAGTTGAACTATGTGGTCTCTGCGTGTATAACATAGGAAAGACTAATCTATGATCATCTTTCGAGGCCCTAGGTCATCCCCCTTAGGTGTCCATCATAATATTTAAACTTAATTGAAAATCCAAAAAACATTTGAAAATCAGAAAAAGTCAAAAAAATACTCTTACCAAAAAAGTGAACTACAAGCCTCTATGTGTATAACGTAGGTAATTCCATCACTAATGAGCCCCAGAGGCCATAGGTTAGTCCCCCAAAACAAAAAAACATCCAAATATCTTATCAATATCTAAAAACATTCATAAAAAGTTGGAAAACTCCAAAAACAATGTCATTCAAAACGGTTGAACTATGAGCCTCTATGTTCATCATGTAGGAAAGGCCATCATTGATGAGCCCCTAAGGAACTAGGTCAGTCCCTTTAGGTCCCCTAATGGTCTCTAAATTTCCCAAAAATATTAAAAACATCATCATATAACACAAAATTATAAAAGGTCTTATTTACATTGTCACCCACCCGCAATAAACTTCTCGTTCATAATAAACAAATCATCACCTTCAACCTTTGACAACACAATTGACAATCGAAACAAACATCAAAATCAAAAATTTCAAAGTAAAGATCAAAATGACTAGATCACTATCAAGTTAAAATGATTCTTGAGTATAGACTACCCTGCTTGTTTGAAAATCATTATCAACAATCCTAAACATGAGTCTTAATGGATACAATGTTCTTACAATAGACATCATCAATAGATTTCATCATGAAACATCCAAACAACTATGGAAAGTGATACTGCAACATTGTTTATCTTTTTATATTCTTGCCTTTTTTATTTATCTTACTGCCACATTCCTAGCATCTCTCAAGGATGTCCATAGGGATTTAGAGAAGAAGGAATGGGGTCATTAACTATCGATTTCTATTTTTTTTGTTTGTTAGATGTTTTTGTGATACTATCATGGTGAATACTTGCTTTAGTTTGTGTGTGAAATTTGTTTTGAGGCAATTCATGTAGAATTTGCATGTTAGATTCTCCATACCTATCTAAGTGACTGGTCTGAAATGTTTTAACATAACTCAACCATACTCTAATAAGGTTTTTGTATGTCTGGTATGAGCAAGAATATTCTTTGTTTTCAGAGTCAAAGTTCACACAAAAGATACAAATCCATGTTAGTTATTAATACCCTAGTGCATTGTGTCTATTTGCTACATCAATAAAGATTTCTAAAAGATACAAAGCCTCTATGAAAGAAAAAGAAAACTCATCAATGACTAACATCATCAAATTCTCCTGTCCCTAATCTAACTAACACTTCTTCTAAACATCTCCATCTTGCATCCACAAAATCAGAAATGCATATCATGCCTATCATATAATATATCAAATCATTCATCCATACATCTCTTATATATTGCCTCGAAAAGTTTTTAAAAAAAATCATCAACACATATAAGCATCCATAATCATCCATAAGCATCTCATAACACATAATAAAGCCAAAGCGAAACATGGTATATCTGTTAGGAAAATTAATGTCTACATTATATTTGAGGTGTTAGTAATTATGTAAATGTAGGAAGGTAATTATTATTGTAATAGTGATGTTGTTAATAAACAACTCACTAATATAGGTTTGGATGGTTAGTCATATTTATTGTTGAAATAACAATATATCTCAATAGTTAGTGGTTAATGTGTTATACCCATGAATGGTATTCTAGGATATTTGTTATAACACCTCTCTATTAAATAGGAAGTTGTTTGGCTATGTAAGTGACTATATATTAGCCATGTATTGAGTGTGGAAGAAAGAAACATATTATCATGTGTAAATTTTTCTATCTGCCTCTTCCCAAATTACCAACATGGTATTAGAGCTTAGGAATTTGTGAAAGTAATTTTTCATTTGTTGTTTCCCCAAACTTCAAACTAATGGCACGAAAAATTGTTGTCTTGAAGGTTATGCGATTTGAATAAATTTTAAAAATGTTCAAGATTTGTGTAGCTTTCTGAAATATCATTCTTTGAGTAATATTTTCAGCTTTCAGATCCCTGTGCATAATTGGAGGTGATAATGAATGCACAGGCAGACGGAATTGCAAACATCCCAGAAGATAAGAAGGCTATGATTTTCATCGAAGAAGCCAGAGCCACTATTTTTTAGCATGTTGTTCAATGCCTTTGTTCTACCAAAATCACATCATTGTCTACATGTAGGTCCTTCAACACTGCCTCCTCCTCCTTGACTAGATCGAGAGACTCCTCATCGTGGAAAATTATAAGTGACTATGTACTGCTTCCCAATGGTTAAAGATATGGTTATTGTTTGGAGTTATCATCATATGACGCTCTGAAATCTCCATAGAGGAAGAGTTATTAAGGTGTAACTGAGTCCAAAATTCAAATAATATTCAATATGTTGTATGAAGACTAACGTGCAAGAGAGGCCTTTCCAATATCAAAGTAGATCGGTGAAAGAAAATCAGTATCTGAGATTTTTTTTATTGATCTATTTTGTTTTTTGTTGCTTACAAATGTGATAGATTTCTTGGCACCGATCATCATGATTGCTCTTCTAGATTGATAAATTATCATGTGGATTTATTCTAAATATACGCTATCCCTAAGGTTGTGAGGGGTCCTAGAGGGAAAGGAGAATGTAATTGCACAGATAGTCAAAATGATGCCTGGTAAGAAATACTAGCAACTGCGATCTCATCGAACAAAAGGGGCATAATCTTAACATAAGTGAAGAGTTTTCAATTCAATTTCTAATATTGTTAGAAGCTATTATTAGAAATTATATCCAAGTCGATTATCTATGTTGAGTCTTTAGAGTAGATACCTCCATAGAGTGAATGTCAAATGATAGTTTTTAGTGAAGTTTAGTTTTATAGTGACCGATTGATATTGTCCTTTTAGTTTCTTTAAATGACTTATTAGTTCTTTTAAAAATATTGTGTCATAGTCTAAAAGTAAAATAAAGATACTTTATTATTAAAATAAAATAAAATAAAAAATTGCCTTACAAACACATTTTTGGCAGTGACCAACGTTCGATTAAGGTTTGTATATATGAGTCTTATAGTTAGATTCGATTGAAGTAGCAACAAATAATTGGAGGTTGGAGGCACAGGAGGTTGGAGGAAAATCAGTATCCTCTCATTAGTCACCAACAACGGGGTTGCTTATCAGCTATGGTGGCATTTTATTTTCTATTGTGTAGTGTTTTTTTTAGCTTTTCGGTTTTGTGTGTGAATGCTGAAAAATTATTGTTTTGAAGAGCATATGACTACAGAGGTCCTTTGACTATTGTGATCCTCTAAGTTTCATACTTCATTGGAAGATGGTTGACTGGTGAATACATTCACTAGCAATAATGGCCATGTGCAACAAGATCCAAATAATAGTATGCAATATGGTATAATTTTCTTTTCAGTATTCCTAGTTGTGTGAATAAATGAAATTTCACATTGTGGGGGGGAATAATTATCAATGTTCCATTCCCATTTCATGCCAAAATGACTAAAGTCAAAGGAACCTTCTAGTGGTAGTGGCAGTTGTCTATGTTATTCGAGATTGAGTGGCAGCGATCAACAACAATGACTATAATTAAGAACATTGTGTTCTTATGGAATGTAATGTGAAACCTTTTCTAGTATGGGCTTTTTGGATTTGTGATATGTATGTTGATTCCTATATAACTTCCCTAATGTACAAGCATAGTGGTGAACTAAAGCACCAAAGTAAGTTAGTTCATGGATCTTGAAAGGGTTTGTGGGAGGATCTAGAAAACCATGCAAGGTGGACAGTTGATGAGTTCCTATCACGTCAAGGTTTGTGGTAAGCCTATTTAAAACCATGGAAGGAGAGAGCCTTTCCTTTGGATCAAGGTCATGAGTCACATAGTTGGACATGCCACAAGGGTGACCATACTACAAAGGAGTGTGTGAATGTTTTTCTATCATGTAAACTTTAAGGGGGGAATGTTAGGAAAATTAATGTTTACATTATATTTGAGGTGTTAGTAATTATGTAAATGTAGAAAGGTAATTATTATTGTAATAGTGATGTTGTTAATAAACAACTCACTAATATAGGTTTGGATGGTTAGTCATATATATTGTTGAAATAACAATATATCTCAATAGTTAGTGGTTAATGTGTTATAACTGTGAATGCTATTCTGGGATATTTGTTATAACACCTCCCTATTAAATAGGAAGTTGTTTTACTATGTAAGTGGCTATATATTAGCCATGTATTGAGTATGGAAGAAAGAAACATATTATCGTGTGTAATTTTTTTATCTTCCTCTACCCAAATTACCAACAATATCATATATAATCAAAAATATATAATATCATCATCAAATTTCATGTGTAATATACATCAAAAGGAGATCAAAATAGATACATATATATGAGGCCTTAGTTGTGCCAATGAATTTATATACAAAAATGTGTCTACAGAAGTCTCTGATACAATACATATAAAAGATCATAAATAAAGTTAGCCTTGCTGGCCTTCCAATGATGGAGATCTAGGCTGATGTTGGCTATGATGCAAAGACGGTTGTGGGATGACTAGAGGCTACTCAAGCTACCTAACGGACTGACCACGAGACTCTACACCTATCTGTGTACTCAGCTCTCTGAATCATGGACGTCTCTAAGCTTTGGGAGTAAATGCCTCATACAAAGTCTGATAGTAGGTACACTATTGCAAAAGAATATCCCACTCAACTTGATATTGGGCCAAGGGAATGGTAGAGGCCAAGGATATCTCTAATGTCAATCTATATTTCCTCTCGATAGACAACTCCTACCTCAATGAGTCTCTCTCTTAATGAAGAGTATCCAACCACTAACTCATTTGACTGCAAAATCTGATGAAAATGTCCAATGAAATATGTATAATTTGATGTATCGTCGGGTGCTTGTAAAATTTGATGTGTAATTTTCAATTTTTTGAAAGTTATCCCTGAAATTCATCAAAATTTTGACAAACTTGGGTTTCGTCAAAATTTCAACTATCAATTTCATCAAAATTTTGACAAACATGAAAAATAGAAGAAAATCAAATTGTGGCCAACATAAAGAAAATTGAGTTCATTGATTTATTGCGACAGTGTTTTTCTCTACTTGAGATAGTTTGTGGACAACTAAGGACAATTTTCTTGGGAAAAATAAAAAAAATTCAAGAAGATATCACCAGGTTGAGGGTAGTCATTGTCTTTTTGCATAATTCAGTTGTGAAGTCAGATTTGTAGTTCCAGGTTTGAAAATCATAGTTTAAAGCAACATCTCATCAAATTTAATTTTTAGAGGTTTAGGGTTTTGAGAATTTCATGTCCAGATTTTGTTGTGTAGGTAAAAGCATAAAACTATGTCACACTTTTGGCCAAATAAAGTAATCCCACCGGATTACTTTCAGCTGACTAGTTTTTAGCCGATAGGGTTTCAGCCGAATCCACGAGGCAGTGACATGGCACCTACATATCTCCACTTTTTCGAGTGAGTTACTTTCGGCTGAAACCTTATCAACTGAAAATGTGTCAATCAAAAATATCAAAAAAAAATCAAAAAAAAAAAACCAGGCTAACCATTTTGAACACTTGGGCGAAAGGGTTGAGGGAAAGAGCTTGTCGGCCAAGGTCAACACCAACAACAACCATATATACCCAGGTTCCATCCGAGGTCATTTGTTGGATTTTTTTTATTTTTTTTCTGTGTGTTCTATCTCATTTGGGAGATTTATACGATGTATTTTGGGTTAGGGTTTCATTGAAATGTGAAAAGAAATTTTTCTGATCGATTTTATTAGTGGAAAGATATGAAAGTTTGTGTTGTTTGTGATAATGAAGAAGGAAATATATAGATTTGGTTGTGATGTTTGGAACATTATTAGATTTTGATGTTTAAACAATTTGCTCTAGTGTTTTAATAATTTGGGGTTTTGTGAGAAAAGTGACCTAATTGTCAAATTCATCCATAATATATATATTTGGGAGGTATTTGATATTAGCCAGCATATCTTGTGGATTCTTCTTGTTTTGTCTCCAACCAAACTTGAACGCTGTCCAAACCCACACTAATCAATTGACTTAATGAAGGAAAATGCCTACTCACCTCACCTCCTTTTCTTGACTTGCAAGCTACACAAAAATAACAACACAAATCTTCCTAAACCTCATGTTACACTAATCGAAACAGCCCAACAATAAGCCTACTGCTTTTCTCAATAAAGATATCTACCATAAGTTCTAGTTAATGTACTATTTAGGTGGGGACAGTTGACTATACTGCATGAATATGAAGAGCACCTCCTCCGGCCATTGTTATAATTTTTTCTTTCTGTCTAGAAAGTAGAATGATCGTACACATTGCTTGAATTCACAACATGAAATCATAGTTGTCCAATGTCAAAATGCATGGATCGTTCCAGTCAATGTCATAGTTGATAAGATATATTTCACTATTTTTTATACTGAAATTGACTTATGTTGAAGTTGACTGATAACAAATAATTAAAGGCCATTAACAGTATATATATATATATATATATATATTTTAAGGCTCAAAAGATTTAAAGATCGAACAATTTTATGTAAAGGTCTCAAATGATTATAAACAAAGCAAGAACAAAAAATCATGATAACTCCTATAGAGTTCACAAATTTGATTGTTCACATCCAATAGAGAGCCCCAGAATGCTAGGAATTGGCATAGTTAACAAACCAAAAACTTGATGTCTCTATTATCACCATGTCAACAGCACAACATAACTTCAGCATTTGATTATGGCCATGATATTTGTAGTCTAGTAAATGATTTTGAATGCTTCTGGTAGAAAACTGAGTTTTTATTAACATTTTTTAATATATATTATCACCATGTCAACAGCACAACATAACTTCAGCATCTGATTATGGCCATGATATTTCCAGTCTAGTAAATGATTTTGAATGCTTCTGGTAGAAAAATAAGTTTTTGTTAACATTTTTTAATATATATTATCACCATGTCAATAGCACAACATAACTTCAGCATCTGATTGTGGCCATGATATTTCCAGTCTAGTAAATGATTTTGAATGCTTCTGGTAGAAAACTGAGTTTTTGTTAACATTTTTTAATATATATTATCACCATGTCAATAACAGAACATAACTTCAGCATCTGATTATGGCCATGATATTTCCAGTCTAGTAAATGATTTTGAATGCTTTTGGTAGAAAACTGAGTTTTTGTTAACATTTTTTAATATATATTATCACCATGTCAATAGCACAACATAACTTCAACATCTGATTATGGCCATGATATTTCCAGTCTAGTAAATGATTTTGAATGCTTCTGGTAGAAAACTGAGTTTTTGTTAACATTTTTTAATATATATATATGTTGGCTAATATCAAATACCTCCACGCCACACAATATTCTCTTTACTAACAACAAAATATTAAATAAAATGACACACCAATGTCACTAGAGCCAAGCAGCTTCAAATTTTGATTTTAGTCAAAATAAACAATAGATTTGAAGTGTTATGTTGAACAATTATAACCCACTTCAAAATCTTAGTCAAACTTACTACAATCAATAAGGTCAGTCACAAAGCACACAAAAACACCACTTCCATGAGATTTACTTAATGGAAAAAATCTCATGGAAAAAGACAATATACTTAACATGGGAGAAGTGAAGGACTGCCTCAACTGATCCAAACATTATCATACTTAGATTTAACAATTTTAGTCCTCTTCAGACTAGTTTTAACCTGTAAATCAAAAGCAACAGAGCTCTAACATTCTATACATAGATTACTTAAAAATAAACATCCCAATATAGATATGCAGAATTTACAGAAGGTGTTTGAGTGTATATTGAGCAATCATAACCACTTCAAATCTTGGTCAAACTCAACAACAAAGCACACAGAAATACCATTTTCATGAGATTTTAGTCAAACACACAATGTGACCAATAATCCCTTGAATACTCTGAGAAGAGGAGTCATCAAAGAGAAGGAAAGTGCAAACAATGAAATAGGTTGCCAACCTGTTGTTTTATCTGTTTACGCTTTAGAATAGATTTGTTTTATTTGTTTGATTTTATGAAATATTTGGGCTTCAGAACATACCAAGTTTACTCATTGGCTATGCTTTGGATTATCACCACTATTAAGTATGATTTGATGATCAAAGAGATTCCCTATTAGTGTGAAATCCAAACCACTTATCATTTCTTGCAACAAAAAATTCAAAAACATGCAACTAGAAACTGTCAAGAGCAAAGTGCCAATCCTTGAAAATCCTAATAACCATAAAAAATGACCTAGACATGAACATATAGCATGATCTAATTAAAAATGAAAAGATATTAAAGATGAAAGTGAAATAAAATGTTTATACTTCATTGTATATACACATCTTGTTAGAGCACAACGTATAAACTATATTGACTATAAGACTGAATAGGCTGAAAATTAATCTCAACAAATCAACAGAAGTAAGACTTCTCCATCAACAGTTGAAAATGCTAAAAAATATTTCCCATAATAGTGGTTATGAAACAATGTTCTGAAATAGAACCTACAAACTATCATAGGAAATGCAGTTATTGTAAGTCAAAAGAAAGAACAAATGAGACAATGCATTCTAGCTCCCAATTTCAAAGACAACCAATCTCTTGTGTAGAGGTGCTAGTTCAATCAAATCACACAATTTCAATCAATCATACCCTAATCTAATTAGTCTCAACTACTCATAAACAAGGAAACCATTTCTAAAATTAACAAATCTTTGCTTTTCCATAAAGCTATCTATGAATTCTTGTAAAAAATCCATGTATTGCCTCTACATGGTTTTATTTGTTCTAGTTCCCTAAATAAACTAAATAATGCATCTTACTAAACTTGAAAACAATTTACCCCTTTATTTGTGTCATACATCTTATCTTTATATCATGAAGACTTATTTTTTATTTGCATGTCTATGTCTCTAATATCCTTTATTTGAATATATACTAGCTCCAATATCCTTCGTTCTTTCTGCATGGATATCAAGTTCATATTTAATTCTTATTTTGGCACTAATTGTGAGATGTGTGGGGCTCATTATAATTCTTCCCTACCTGAATTGAGACCATTGTAAATAGTTAAGGTAGATCTTTTGATTGCACCAAATATTCTATAAGCATCCAGCTCCTTAGCCTTTATCTTTATCCTGAGGTCATCTATCTTCAAGACAAAAACCCGATTGGCTCATAGCTGAAATGATATATCCTTCATCTTCTCATCAAATTACATTGAAAAACATGATAGCATTTGTTGGCTTGTCAATTTCCATTGTAAAACCACTTCTTTTATATTTTCAAACAAATGGATTATAGAATCTGTCGGTCCATTACATTTATTCGCATGATCACATTAAACTCTTGTAATCTAAACTCTTGGCCTCATTTACATGTCCCAAATTAGTTTCCTTATCTTCATGATGAGAGGCCTTTGTTCTCTAACAATCACTATCACTTGATAGTTGTGACAATTCCACTTGGTCTTTCATTGCATTTATCCCAACCATTAGTACTTCTTTCAAAGCATCAACTTGAGAATTTGAACTTGCAAAATGTGGCATACTAGTTTCTCATGAGGCTACATAACCTACATTTGAACCTACAAAATGTGGCATACCAGTTTCTTATAAACTATATTGACTATAAGACTGAATAGGCTGGAAATTAATCTCAACAAATCAACAGAAGTAAGACTTCTCCATCAACAGTTGCACATCAATTCTATCAATGTGAATTCTTGTAATGAATTCATGTGTCTTAGTATGATAACTACAATATACACATATACACATGTGTATATGTATGTATACATGTGGACATGTATGTGTATGCACTTGAGTGTACATACATGTACATGTATACACAATATATATAAATGCATGTGTGTATGTACATACATACATTTTGCCTAAATTTACATTTCTATAAATTCAAAATTGAAAACCCCAAATTTTTAGTTCACCATATGTATGTATACATACATGTATACATATATGTATGCACATGCACGTGCACATATATATGTGTATGTGTGCACATGTATGTGTACATATATATACATGTACATGTGTACATGTGTATATGTATGTATTATATATACATATGTGTATGTGTGTATGTATGTATGTGTATGTGTGTATGCATATATATATATATATACATACATGTATCTGTGTATGTACATGTACATGCATATATGTGTATGTGTGTATGTATGTATGTATTATATATGTATGTGTATGTGCATATGCATGTATGTATTATATATACATATGTGTACATGTGTGCATGTATGTATGTATATGCATATATATATATATATATATATATATGTATGTACATGCACATATATGTGTATGTGTGTATGTATGTGTGTATGTGTGTATGTATTATATATGTATGTTTATGTGTGTATGCATGTATGTATGCATATATATATACATATGTATGTGTGTATGTATGTATGTACTTAAGTATGTACATGTACATAAATATATGTATGTATATGTACACACGTGCATGTATATATATATGTACATGTGTGTACATGTATGTATATAGACATACATACATATACATACATGTATATATACATGTGTGCATACACATATATATGCATGTACATACATGTACATACACACATACACACACACACACACACACACACACACACACACACACACACACACACATATATATATACATGTGTACACACATGCACTCCCACATACATACATGTGTACATACATACATACACATAAATGTATTTATATGTACATACAAAAATGTATTGAAAGTCTCAGATTTGGAGTTGTCAAATTTAGATTATGTTATCTAAGTTGTTGCAAAAGGTGAACTATTGAGTTAAGTTCATTGAAGAAGAAAATAAATTATATGATGAAATAAAGGTCATTCCATGCTTACAAGGCCAAGGTTTCTAATCAAACATAGCATTCCCGAGGCCTAAATTCATCTTTCATGAAAGAAAAAGATGATATCAAAGGAGATATTGTGCCTACAAAACATGTGTACAATGTTTATATTTTATTCCTAAGGAATTTATTTCAAAGAATTTTAACTTTATTACTTTAATATGTTTTAAGTTAGATTGAAAAATTAAGGAAATGTTAACCTTTTTATTTAGTGTTTGATTTAAAAAATAATTGATTACAAAGAAAGGCTAGATATATATGTGACCAATTGTAATAAAGAGTATTTTTTTATTTTGATCAAAATTTTAGTATAGAGTAGTTGAAAGGATAAATAAATTTTTTCCATATTTATTCTTGGTCGAATATTACATGCATCTATGATTTAATAGGTTCACATAGAGATAAATATAAATTTTGAACTAGATCTCATTAGATACATTTAAATTTAAAAATGTTTTCTAGTATTGAAACTTGAAAATTTTACCTTTAATTTAAATATTTTTTTTTTTTAGTTTTGAAAAAAAATCAATTTAAATTTGTTTAGTTCATGTAATTTTTTTTAATGATATACAAATCTCTATCTATTTATATATATCATGGCTGATGAGGGTTCTCATCATTCCCCTCGTTCTGAGCAAGAAGCTCAAACTAGATCAAATATATTTCAGGATAATATTGCTAGATTGGACAATGCTCTAAAATTTTTAGAGCAAATAATTCACAACTCCCCAAATTTGGATAATCGAGATAGATTAGTCACTATTAGACATGAGATTATTAAGATGATCAAGACAATTCAATCATACAATCCTTATGATGAAATCAGCATTGAGCAGCTTTATTTTTCTCTTGCCAAGAGTGTTACTGGCATAGTGAAACATAGAGAAGTTGCCAAATTAGTTTCAAGTGAAAATGTGTTATCCATGTTCCCATTTTATAGAGGAAAAAATAAAATTAGAGGACATGTGGTTAGGAGGTGTGAAGATCCTCTTGTTACATCATTCATATACCCTAGATGGTTAGCAGCACATCATAGATGGCCTCACAATGATGAGCTGCCATTGTATTTTGTCAAACAGTTATATGCAAAATTTCATTTACATATAGAGGTGGACTACACATCTTATCCTGAGCATGCTGGCCAAGGTAAAGGCTATTTTTCTGACAAACCACAGTTTAGACCTTCAAATTTTCCACCACTTGTGGACAAGAGGGCATTAGTTGGCCCAAACCTTTTAGTTTTACCAAAACATTTGGAATTGGCAGCAGTAGGGGATGTAGCAACAAGCTCCACTCAGAGTCAAATTTTTGAAAACATTTCCTCTATTACGATGCAGATTCATCAGATTTCATCTGATTGAGTTGGTAGATACTTATTACACCAATGGATCAACCTTCCTCCCACTAAGGCTACATCTGCATCGTATGATCCATTTATTAATGTCGATCTACCTACTCTTGCAGATGTTGAGCATATGACCCACACGACTCTGCATAATATGTGTAGACTCTCAATTTTGGATTTACTAGCAGCATATCAGGTTATCAGTGAGGACCATGGGATTGCTCTTGACAGGGTACCAGACTTTATTAGACAGTGCTATCCTCATACACATACGAGCCACAGGGTGGCAAATGCAGCTCAGGATATTCCACATCAGCCTACAGGATCCCATGCACATCATGTTTCTATTGATTCTTTAGCTTGTCCAGGTAGTCATCAGGATGTTACAAGTCACGTTGAGGCTACTGCGACACCTGATCCTGTCCATGGGACATATAGTAGGCTTCTTTTTGCCACTGATATTGTACATGCTACAGAGCCCCCTGTGATGTCTTTACATTCTCGTGATCTTAGTGACATTGGTAGAGCCATCAAGCAGGCACAACAGGTACTTTCAATTTATAATTTAAATACATATATTTAAAATTGTGTTCTAAAAAATTATGTAATGCATTTTAAAAACTTCTAGTTGTTTAACTCCTAATTGAAATTGTGTACTTGAAAATTTTAAGCAGTATGGTGATTTTCCAGACTTTGGAAATTTGGAGCATGATGGTGATCCCGCGCAGTATGCAGATGAGGTACATTTAAATTTAATTTAAAAAAATTAATTACTTGATGTTTAAGTTTGAACACATTGAACTCAAGTACATTGTAATTTTAGATAATTTTACATATATATGTACTTGAACACATGCATGGGTTGGTATGAGGCTCAGGACATAGATCAGGAGATATTGGATCGGGACATGGATCCACACATCTTGGATCAGCAGAGTGATCGGTCCATGGATCGAGGGAGATATCGGGTTGTGGATCAAGGGAGAGATCGAGCCATGGATCGAGGGAGAGGTTGAGGGAGAGATCGAGCCATAGATCGAGCTAGAGATCTGATGATTCTATTCCTACCAGACATCCCTCTCTTTGAGATTTTTTTTATAGTATTACATGTTTGAGATCATATTATTACATGCTGGAGACACTTTTTATGATTTATGTATTGAACATTTTCACGTGTTACATACTTATGTTTTATGGTACACATATATATACTTGTTATGATTTACATGTCACATTCATACAGTTATGTTTTATGGTTTGAATCTAGGTTTGTTATAAATGTCCATTATTATGGTTTGATGTTCACTTACATTACATCTATAAATACATCGTGCATTAAATTAGTTTATGGTTTTATTTATTTAGCAAGGAACAAGTACCTTTATTTAAATTTAAATTATGGTTTGTTCAAATGCACTTGTTGTACATATAGATAAATTTACATTGTGAAATCAAAATGTTGGACTCCACTATCTAATGGTTGCTATTTGTAAATTTAAAAAGATGGACATGTACATGTAATTAATTTAAATAAATAGTTCAAATGAATTTGTCTTTAATAAATAGGTCAAGAAATAGAAAAAATTGAATGCAAATATGCTTGAGATTAATGCTATATTTTAAAGTAGAACATAAAAATGCAATTGGAAATAGATGATAGTTCTTGAATTCTTTAAAGCTCTAAATGTTCATTTTTAAAGTCAGTATAGGTTAAATACATTTAAATTGTGCATATATCATGCTATACATGAACCTAATTTCTAATTCCATATAATCTAATACACATGTTCATTTGAATGTGCATGCAAAGAATTCTTGAACTAGATGATGAGCTATACTTGTGTCCAGTTGAATGTAAATGAAATCATATATATATATATTGAAAGTGTTCACTTAAGAATGAACCATATAATTCAAAGAAAGCATGTAAGCTATAAGTGGAGTTGAATGTAAATGAAATCAAATTTCTAGTCTTGAAAGTTTAAGAATTCCATGTGGAACATTTATATATATGCAATTGGAAATTGATATATATATTTAAATCTTGAAAGTCATGCACATTTAATATTAAATTAAAAATTGATGACAATTCTATATAAATTAAAAATTGATCAAGTAGATCTAGATCTTCCTAGATGACAATTCTATATAAATTAAAAATTGATCAATCCATATTTAATTGTACTGGAAAGATGGACCATTACATACATGGTCTCAAGCTATACATGGTAAACAAAGTTAAATTGATGCCAAAATGTAGCTATCTCAAGCACCCCAAACACCATCACTATGATTCACTACAATGTTCATATATTCCAATGCACCTTGAGGTGAACAAGAAAGACCAAACCAAGAGAACCTAGATACAATCTAACATTAACAAAATGGATAAATAATAGTTCTATACTTAAAAGATAGGAGCTAATGTTCTTAAGCAAATTTGGATTTTAAAGATGAAATCAAATTATAAGGTCAAGTGATTTTTTATTAGGAGATTGGATTTGAAATGGATGATAGTCCAGATTAAGGATAAGGTCCCTAGATGTTGAAAGCTTTGGGTGATGACGAAAGGACAATATGATGTATGGACTAGATTGAGACCAAGTAACCAAATTTTGATGTTCAAGTGATGTTTTTTTATTATTAAGGATGGAGAATGGATGTATGGTTGAGATGGATCTAGATGGATAATTTTTAAATGATTCTAGGATGATTATGGTTAAATGGGTTATTACTTGATAAAAATTGATCTTAACTTGATGATTAGGATGAGGGATGCTTACCTGATGAAAATAATAAAATTAGGATGTGATGATTAGGATACATGAAAATCCATATGATCATTTAAAATTATTGAATGTCGTGCATTAGTAATGTATAAAAAATAAAGAAAACTAGAGACAACATTTATGTCTAGATTCTTCACCACTCAAACACCAAATCAACTAGATAATTATATAAGTTTGTGGAGTTGAATGTTCAAATGAAATGAAAGATTTGAATGTGAACTTAAGAATTCTGCGGAACATAAATAAATTTAAATGCAAAATTGGAACATAGACTAGGTTTTGTACATATTGTTGCACAGTATATATATTCAATCTAGCTCATGTATATAGTGGAGTTGAACAAATATTTAAATTCAAAGATTTGAAAGTGAAAGTTTAACAATTCCATGTCAAACATAAAAATTTACAATCAAGGAATCTAGAGAGATGATATAAAGGAATTTCTAGAGATTCTCAAGAGTGAACTTAAAAGAATGAACCATGTCCAACATGTAAAAATGCAATTGGAAATATAGATGATTTAAAGGAATTTAGGCAAAATGTAAATGAAAACATTTTTAAAGTCACTAGGTTTTGTATCAAGCATATATATGATCTAACATACATGTCACATTCTAAAAAAAAAAAACCATTCTAAATCATGTCACATGTCCAATCAATACAAATATATATTATCTAGATTTGGAGTCATAAATGTGTACATATATCCAAAAAACAACTTAAAGCTCTTGGTACATAAAATCTGGATCCTCTCTATCTTTAATTATCTCTAAAATCTTCTCATGATCTTCAATAGGCAACCTCCACTTTTGTTTGGCACGTCCCCTTTTAGGTAAAGTTTCTAAATTTATTTTTGTTGCCAAAACTAAGTGACTGTAATGTAGAACCTTTTGTCCTAGCCTATAATCAACAAATATAATACCATTTTTATATATCTTTATTTGTTGATAATATGTGCCTTCAATAACAACTGATCCAATGGGATACTCTTGTCCATCACCATCTTTCATCGATTCGACCAATTTGCTTTTTGGTTGCGTGCATCTTAGTAGATAGTAATCTACACCTTCCGCATTTTCAAGATCTGCAACTACAATGAAAATATCTCCTATACACACACCACATATATACATATTTAAGTAAATTATACATTTAACAGTTGTAAAAAATTATATTTTATATTTGAAACTTACTTAAACATAGAATATATATATATAAATTTAAATCTTGATTTTAACTAAATTAATCAATTTTCATACCTATAACAACTAAATCAAATACACATTTGTAATCAGCTGAATATAGTGGATCGTAGATATTGACATTGTCATCTTCAGCAAAAGGAGGCATTGATATTAATTGTTTGATTTCCCATTTTGAAACATACCCATCTCTAATATTCTCACATTGATCAATATTTGCATTGTCCTCAATGCAATCAATACAAAAACATGATTTTTCTCTCACATTAATTGCATAAAGCCTACTACTCCCTTTTGTCATGATTTGATGCAAATTTCTAATACCATGAATTTCTTGACAATTATAAGGATTTGATCAATCAATATATGTTTAAATTCAAACTTGAAAATTCAATTTGAAATCATGTATGTACTTGAACTTTGAAATTCAAATTTTTAACAAATTTTGACTAGACATACATACATGTAACTTCCCAAAAATACCGTGTGTTGTATGTTGATTAGCGAGCAAAAAAATGACTTTTGTACCATTCAACAATTTTGTTTGCATTTTGTATGGCATTACCTACAAGTTACACACAAGTTGGCACAATTTTTCACCTATTAGTTTCAAGGAACTTAAAATAATTTAATTTAGTTAAATTAAATATATATATCTAATCTTTTAAAAAATATCAAGCTAAATTGGACATATATATATATGGTGAAAATTTTACATACCAGCAAGTTCATGTTGACAAAGTTCATGCTTCACACATGCTCTTGCTCCATCGTGCTCTCCTTTTCCATGTCCACTCTCATAAAAATTCCACAAAAATTTGGTGTTGTGTCTAGCATGTTGACTGCTTAACCAAACAAAGGCTTTTGCAGACTTAAATTGTCCTGTGAAGTTACAAATAATTAAACACTTGAAAACCAAATTATCTTCAAAAAAGTAATTATATATATAGATTTAAGAAATCAAACAATTTAAGTCTCAAAGTTAAAATTAAATAAAAATAATTTAAAAACCAATGTACTTACCAGCACATCCATCAAACCATATCCAGTGTTATTCTTGATTTATGCCACGTCATCTTAGGTCTTCAAAAACTATTTTGAAACAATGAGCTACATAGCTTCTATCATGATTCATATCATCACTGATATAAAAGTGAGCCTCTTTGATGATAATTCTATCATCTTTGCTACTTTGTATTCCATCGACTGCTAACTCTGCGTGCTTGTAGAAAACTTGTGCGCAGATTGCAACTTGCTCTGAATGATAATATTGACTTTGGATCTTAGTTTGAGGACTAAATGTATAGTTCTCAGAGAAATCTACAATAGAAAGAATACAACCTGGTGGAAAACAATTCTTTGAATAACGAAATTGCTTAGCTTGCCATCTTGCACCATGACAATTTTCCGTATGTGGATATATGATATTGCAAAATTTACTTATGAATTCATTGTAAGGAAATCCACTCTCTTTGAGAACAATTTTTTTGGCCTCAACTCCTAGCTTCGTTAAGTATGTCTCATATTCAAATCTCTTCCAAGTAACTTGCATTTCATTATTGTCAACATGTAAAAGATTTTTCAAATCTCCAAAATTATTACATACATTTTTTATACACTAAACATTGAATTCATCCAAATTTTCTGATTTTTCACATAGAAGAGACTTCACAAATTGTGTTATGCTTCCAGGGATGGCTAGATTTTGATCAATTGTTGCCATAACTTTTTTATATGATTGTAGGTGTAGATCAAACTCAACATGATTTCGACAACAACAAGTTTCACGTACTTTATTTATATGTACAAATGATGGTTGTAGTGTTTCAAACATCCTTTGACAAATCTTCACATTTAAAAATTCTTACTTAAATGCTTCAAAAAGTTCACTTTGTGTTGTATCTATAAAAAATTTTGGATAAGAAATTTTTGTACCATCATCACCTATTATTTGTATATTATCCCTTCTATTGGAAGAAACACGAGAGTGGGTGGTCAAATATTCAACTACTTGTTTCTTTACATCTTCTAAAATTCTATCTTTTCGAGGAACCCTACAAATATTTACCCAATTTTTCTCAATTTTTCCATCTATTTCATCTCTCTTTTCAATATATCTTTGAACAGTTATCCTAGAAACATTTAGTAATTTATAAATTGAACTTGTCTTCTATGTGATAATTTCTTACTAGGAATTACAGTCATCAACGCTCTACGTGCAACACTTAAATCACTAGATCAACCCTTCTTTTCAATACATTCTAATGCTTCTTGTAGGTTTTCAACAATTGTTGTTTTTAAATATGATGACCATTTCCTATTATCAACCCCTAACAACTCCAAAATAAGGGTCATTTCTTTTCATCTAAATAACTTTGCAATTAACTGTGCTCTTCCAATTAGAGATTTCTCTTCAAAAAATTTATCCCATGTTTTTTTAGAGTGTAATTTTAATGTGCTTTCAGATAACATATCTTCAGATGAAATATTATTGAAAAGAGAATCTTCATCCATCTCCATCAAATTTTGCATACCATAGTCCAAAACATTTATATTAGTACTAGGTTCAGTTTGTTTTTGTACCTGCATGTCACCTTGATCATCAATATTTTCCATGGGTTGTTTAGTAGATGTTCC
Organism: Sequoia sempervirens; assembly: GCA_007258455.2. Lineage (NCBI taxonomy): Eukaryota > Viridiplantae > Streptophyta > Pinopsida > Cupressales > Cupressaceae > Sequoia > Sequoia sempervirens. Next base: position 97,453,988 of record VDFB02000013.1, read on the forward strand.
TTCATCCGCTTTTCTCTTTCTTTGTCTTACTCATGTTCTATCATACTTCCTTCGATCTAGCCCTTAGAGTTTCCATCACAAATTACACTCAAATTTGTACACACATAAACTTTCCATGAAACATGTACATGTAATATAGCATAAATATTTTTAAAAGCTTGTAACTAGATGCAAAACATAAATATAAAATATTTAAACAAAAGTTTTTAATAAACATAAACATGCAAAACATAAAATATTTTTAATTGAATAATAAATATATTTCTACAAATATTTCTTTGATGTTAATATTTTAATAAAAAAAATAGTGAAAACAAACTTCAAATGCATTTTTCATAAAAACATAATCAATTAAATAAGTTGAAGTTCAATACATATCTTAAAAATATCTCTCTTCTCCAAATGCCTTTTTTTTTGCCGAAATAAGTCTTGTAAATTTCAGAAATTATAAACCTTCTAAAATGTCGAAATAAACCTTCTTTAATCGAAAATAGTCAAGAATTTTTTGAAATATTTGTTATTTTTGAATTTTTTTAATTTGACAAATTAGAAAGAAAATTATTTTATTTTATTTCAGTTATTTTTGGCTGAGTTTTTATCGGCCGATTAGTTTTCAACCGATCCATTACCGGTCGAGAGGGTTTTGGCCAAAACCTTATCGGCTAAAACACTATCGGCCGAAAATGTCTAGTTGGTATCCTACATGGCAGCCAACTCATCATTTCTCATAATTTTCTGAAACATTCATCTTTGGTAGAGTATTTCTCTAGTCAGATTGATCTTTTTGCAAAAAATAAAAATACCTTTTTGTAGAGCTTGAAGTGTAGTATCCAAATATATAATTTTTATAATATTTTGATTAGTTTTAATATGTTTTATTTTTAAAATAATGCAAGTAGGTTTTAAAAATAAAAAAAGAGGTTGATTAGATATTAAAAAAAAGATAGTAAAACTTATTAAAATGTTTTAAATCTTATATGGGGCATAAGAGGAGAGTTTACTTCAAAAGGGTATGTTTTGTTTTTTGAAAATGATTAAAAAATTGAAATTAGTTTGCGGTCCGTGAAAACTATCAAATTATGACATATTTGACTTTAAAACGTTATTACGAGAAAAATATACATCAAAATGTGATTTTTTTTTTCCATGCACAAGATATTGAAATTACCTATTTGGAAAAAAAAAAGGGAGAAATGAAGTTTTTTTCAATTTGTTTCTTTACGGCCCGTGAAGTCACTCTTTTATGAAATTTTCAGCATTCCAAAATTTTTCCTTAAATTGATAAAAACATAATGAAAATTTTTTAAATTTTTTTTTTAAAAATTACAGGAATAAACTACATCAAAAGTTCTACATTTCATTAGTTTACACCATTTTGAAATTCAAAACATAAAGACCACTTTTATGGGTCAAGTTCATAATTTTTTGTTGTTGGCGATTCCTTTATAAAGTGTGACCTGAGTTTTGTGCTTTTACTCGTGTGGAATGACCATAAGATCACTGAACCAAGGAACAAATTCTTGTGACTATAATTATGTGATCCATAACTCTATTATCATGTGACACAGTTGTGCTATAACAAATACAAGATGCATTCTGTGTGACCCAAGTTTAATGTGGCTATATTGTGATAGAAATGGAGGCACTCATATAATGTAGTTAATTAAGGTTGTATAATGTAGGTGTCAATCATCATTGGGTGCATTCAGGTTGTCTTAAGTTTAACAGGTTAGGATGTAATTATAGCATGATCGAAGAGTGATTACCTCTTGCTGCAATAAAGAGCCTATAACTCTGGTTGATATGCGAGTGGTTGTGTTATATCAATTATGTAGTGCATTCAAGCACAACCCATGTTTAATGGGCTATTCTAGAGAGTGATCGGAATTTTATAAACCTTATGAATGTTACTTAAAGTGTATAGCTTAAACTACAAACCAAGTTTGTTACATACTTGAATGCAATCTTAAGTTACCTATATATAATAATGTGATCTGCTTAATAACCATTATGGAAAGTATTAAAGCAAGACCCATGCTATATAGGATACATTTCCCTGATCAGGTTTACATACCTTAATGATCAAACACAAGCTTCCCACACACTCTAGGATACAATCCAAGATCATACCACAACTTTTTCAAGACAACTAATTTTCTAACCCAAGATTTAAGGTTTTTTTTAATACCAACAGAAGCATTGGTAAGAGCATCATTAGGGTACAAACCCTAGGCCTCCATAGAAACATAAACAATAACTCTAGCGGATTAGTGAGGTTGCAATACCAGAAATATTGAGAAATTGTAGCTAATAACAAAATCTTGCAATTTAAAGATTGTAGTCAATAACAAGCACACTATGTAGCTTAGTGACATTTGTAAATAAAATCTATGGTAAGAAGAATGACAGTCACTTGAGATGTGACAGTCAAAAAGAGGCTGAGTAGTGACAAGATAATAAAGCTCAAACCTTGCATAGTAAAGTGGAGATTTTAACAATGAGTTTCCTTACCCCCTTGCTGACCTTAAGGGTTTTTCAAATGCTTTTGGTAGTGTTAGACAAGGCAAATGCAATCAGGGAATGACTGTTCAAATGAAGTAACAGTGGTAATCATAGGTTCAATTTTTTTTCTTAGCCATTAATGTATAATAGAGGTAGTGGATTGCATGTTTGAGCAATGTTTTGAGACTCATCAAAGATGGGAGAATAGTGAATAATACCTTGTGGAATGTGAAGTAGTGTCAATAAGGTTGAAGAATCTTAAGATCTACAATACTATGAAACAATGAGTCCCAGGCTATAGTAAGTAGGCATTCTATAGGGCATAGTTTGATTTTATAGAAGGATGCTCATGAAAGGAATCTTCAAGTGATAGTGAGTGAGTTGTTTGAGATTGCAGCTAAGGGTGCAATACCCAGTCTTAAAGGAAGTTAGCAAAGCAGTAAATGTGCAAGAAAATCAAATCATACACAACAAACAATTCACAATGTTATCTTGCATAATGCTTTGAGTTTGAAGACAAAAATCTCATTGTATCTTGATGAAAGTGGTGACCTTAATAGTCAATCACTGGCAACCATGATTTTAAAACATGATATTGTGCTTATGGAGGCAACATTTTAAGCAAGGAAGTGAGTGGTGGTTTGGAACAATGCCAGGTATGAAGGACTTATTTTATATGCATACTATGCAGTCTAGCTTAAGACACCGTTCTTAGAAGAGATTGAAGGTGGATTATGGGACTCAAAGGTTACCATGAAAAGGATTAAATCAAAGACTAAGATCTATTTAAAATCCATGGTCATGAAGATATTAAAGATGTCACATGAAAAACCCTAGTAGCTGGTGTAATGAATACAGTGCCAAAAAGGATAGTGTGTTGGGGCAGATTTAGATCTCCACATTATCTAATTATAGGGAAATACATCATTTATTTATTTATTTAATTAAAAGAAATCATTCTAAACCCTATATAGGATACATTTATACTTCAAAATCCTCTGAAGGAATTTGAGATTATGCAAATATATGTCAAGCAAATACCTAGATTAAAAATAGTAGCAGGAAGAATGTAAGATTTGTTGAGTAGTGCAGGAATGAGGTAAACAGCAATGAATCCTATGCCTCCTTTCACGCACATCTCCTCACCGTTCTTTGTCATTCTTTACCAAAACACTTCTCCATTTTGGCAGTCTATGCTTGAAAATAATGTTTTAACAAAGGTTTTAGAGTATGTTTATTAGAATGAAAACTCCATTCTGGTGGGCTACGCCTGAAAATAAGATTTTGACAAAAGTTTTAGGGTATGTTTATTAAAGTTTTAGAGTATTTTGGTGGGCTATATTCTTGATTCCTTAAATGATTTATTCAAATGGATTGTGACTAAATAAATGACTAACTATTTAGTCATTTTTATTTGTGTGACTAAATAATTTTTAATCAACAACCAAACTAGTAATTTATTTACTCATTTATAGCTGAGTTTCAAAATGAATAGAATTTAGTTATTTTTAGTTGTTGTGACTAAAATTTTTAGTCACCTAATTAATTATTTCCAAATTCTACTAGTGTGTGCTTCCTTGTGCAATTAAGCTCTCTCAATGTTGAGGGCCCTAGGGATAAGCTCGTCATAAGAAGTGACACATTGCATCTTTAACTAAAAGGATAAATCCATATTGAAATTAGCAATGATGATTCAAACTTGTTTCTCCTTAGGAATGGGTCACTTGCTCTTACTAGCTCAGCTACTTTTGGGGTCATTAACTTTAAAATGTCTTCTTTTCTTGGGGTGGTTGCAAATTTTTTGGTGTAAAATATTAAAGTCAAGTAGATTTTTGTTACTGTCTATGAATAAGAGTAATGGAGTGTGAGTTTGATATTTTGAGAATCTAAATAGTCAAGCTTGGTAAATAAAAATCATGTCAGATAATATTAGTCCAAAACAAAATGAAGAGACACTTGATAGATTGTGGGCTAGATTGAAAAGAAAGGGTGATGGGAAATGTTATTGTCCTTACAATAATTGCAAGGGTTTAAAACTTGAGATGAATTTTAATCCACAACTACTGAAAACATTGTAGGGCTTATGGTCATGTTGAAAGGAGGCATGATTATAGATCATTAGTGGTTGTTCATTATATGTGTTTTACAATTGAGTTGAATTTGTAATTTTTTATATTGTTTTAACAATTTATATATATATATATATATAATCCTTGATCATGATCATGGTTTATTTGTGTCTATCATTATTATAAGGTTGAGAACCTAGGGAAAAGGAAATGATATGGATTATCATGGCCTGAAGAATGTGGTTTTTGAAGCAAATGAACATGGAGCTATGAATATCAAAGTTGAAGTTAATGATCCTATGGAAGAAGATGATCATGCGCTAAAAAACATAGTTGAAGATGATCGTACAAATGCATTGATCCATGACACATTTAATTGGTAGGCGATCATGATGATCGAGATGACTTTGATGATGTTCATGGATTTATTTTGTGCCGAGAGCATCACGAGCCTTTATGAAGGCTCCCAAACAATACTTCTCTCTGCTATATTGTTGTTGTTGAGACGGTTATAAATGGTTTATCAAACCTAGCACCAATCTCCACATTATGTTAAGGTATATCACATATATGTCATATTTTTTCATCTATTTTTAATTGTTGTTAGTTCATCACTAGTAAATAAATGATGAAATATGTAACAATGTATTCTTTATATTAAAATTAATTTTTTGTATAGGTGATTGAGCAGATTTTGTTTACCTACCATCAAATGTACCACCAGCTCATGCCGAAGTTTACTCGGCATTATGAAAGACTCTCGGGGTATCAAAAGCAATAGATGCATGTCCCAATGATGTATTATATATCATATACAACAAAATTTGGAGATGCCAATTTCATGTGATATTGAATAGATCAACTAACAAAAAAGGTGGCTCGTAAGGTTCTTCATTATATTCTCATTATTCCAAATATGCAACAATTATTTAGGTGCGAAAGGTTAGCATAATTTATGGATTACCATGAAAAAAATAGAAGTGGAGATGACATTCCCGGATAATGACCCGAATCAGTTCTACATTTAGGGAACATAGAGGAAAAATGGCCACACTTTAAGAAAGAACCTGTGTCTCATACTTTATTAGGAGGCGGTGGTGTGTCCATTTAGAGAGTTGAGATCTATTTACTCGATGTGGCCTGTTTTTGTTATCAACAATAATATTCCTCCATGGATGTCAATAAAGAGGGAGCACATAATGTTGTCAATGATTGTTCTAGGTATTTGTCTACATCAATTTTCTTTAACATAGTAGTATCTCATTTTGTCTTATTTTTTGCATAATGACTATTTTTCCTCAATAGTCATGTACGACCAATTTATATATATTGCAGTAAAATAGTTATAATAATTATGTAATGTTTATGTTCATTCAACTAGGTAAGTACCAAGTTAAAGATATGAATGTATATATCGAGCCTCTTATCGATGAGTTACTAAATTTATGGAATGGCGTCACTATGTATGATGTCTCTAGACCAATAAGACAAAGATAATTTCAATTCCATGCAATGCTTGTATGGACAATTCATGATGCCCTAGGGATAACACATTTTGGTGGTATGTTATAACGTTTGACTGCATTTTAACAATATTTAATTTGATGAAGTAGATATCATGCGTGTTTTTAAAATAATCTACTCATTATATATAATTATAAAAATTAACATATTTAATCCAATTATATATGATCTTGCAGGTCTTCAAACAAAGGGAAAATTTGCATGTCCAATTTTTGGTCCAAAGGTGAAATCTCATCATTCAACAAGTTTAGGAAAGCAGGTGTTTAATGAGTATAGGCACTTCCTCCATAGAAATCATAAGTATCAAACTACTGAAAAACATATTTTCAATGCAAAAGAGGAGACTACATCAAAACCATGAAGAATGACACCTCGCCTATAGAAGTTGGAATATAATAGAATTAATCGTCAAGGTTATACATCGAATCAAATTCTTTATCTATCATATATGATATGTTTAGAATTTATATTTTTATATTATGTTGTGTTTACTCAAGTTGTAATTGACAATGATTATTGTTAATTTTTTTAACTTATATGCTTCATGAAGGTCATCAAGGCATTAATGGCCAGCTTCCACAGGGACTGAAAAGTTATCCTAGACAATTTAGTAGGTTGCCCTACTATGAGCAGCTACAAATTGTGCATTTGTTTGATACAATGCATATGGGAAAGAATATAACATAAACATTATGGAAAATATTGTATGGAAGGCATGACAAAGAAAAAATTGTCAAAATTTGTAGTGACATTTAGGAAGCCAATCATGCAATGAAAAATGTCATTCAATTAAATAGCGATGGAGACCAAATTAATATAAGTGCCATTCCTTGGTTATTAACATAGCAACAAAGCAATGCTATAAAAGAAGTCATACGAAAAATTCGATTTCCCACAGGATTTGCTGCGAACATAAACAATATAATAACAAAGAAAGGTGAATTTGGGTCAGGGATGAAAACACATGATTAGCATACCTTCATTAAGGTAATTATTCTGGTATATTATATACACTTGTATAATGCATGTACTTTTCAGTGTATTGTGTTTACTACTTTTGAAAAAATAATGAAAGATCATTTTATAATTGTTGTAGTACATTCTATCAGAATATAATCTCTATATGATATTCAGATATTCATCTTATAGTACCATTTGTTTTTGCTGGTATGTAATGTCTTGTATATTTTTATTAAATATCATTAATATATTTGTGCATAAGATGCACTTGTAGATGGTTGTCATCTAAAGAAATCCATAAATAAGATATAAATTATTGGAAGAGAAAAATTCACCGATCTAATGTGTATGAAATGCAAAGTGTACCTTGACATTTTTTCAATGCACAAAAGAACACTTCCTTACACCAAGTTGAGGAAGTTGGTGTGGCGGACTTGTACAAGCGTCAATGTGGACGGCTAAGAGAGCAGAAATTTGCGATGGCTTTGAGGGTTAGACAAAGAGCACATCTGAGGGTTCTATGGTGGAGGGATATATGGTATATAGGGCATGGTGTACATTACTAAATATCTTCCTAAGTTCACAACAAAGATCCATGTAGATCGCATTTGGGATCCCAACTCCATTAACAAATTCGAAGGGGAGTATCTAATGGGGAAAGGTAGATTGAGGGAAAGTAAGCGGTAATTATAAGATGGTCATGGAGATTAATTGGAATACATTTTACACATATGGTTTTATGTATATTGTACATGTTTAATTTTAATCTTTAATATACATCAATTATAAATTAGGTAGAGTATATTGTGGTATTGTACTAATTATATCGTTTGTGAATTTCAATTTTGTTTTATACAGTTGGTCGAAAGTGGAATGCACTACATTTATACATTGCAAACAATCTTGATTGGATGATGGTATGGATTGAGCGATGTCAACAATATGGTCGCGCATTAACATGGGAAGGTGTGGCTTCATTGGTTAAAGAAGCTCATCGTAATAGAGATTCCAATGTTACACAAAGGGAAATTGATTTAACATATGGTTTAAGAGATAAACATGTATGTACAAATATATTAATCACCTATATTATTTAATTATTTTCAATTATATTGATGTATATATATGTTGGTGTTTTTCTTTGCATACATTCGGCCAAGAATAAATATGTTTATCAACTGACGATATTGCAATAATTTTTGCATGTTTGACATATTGCAGGTGAAACACCACAAGGCTATGTGGTGCAATGGTCATAAATTTTGAATCAAAATGTTGGATGAGATCAAGAAAACTTGTGATTCTAGTTTAACTACAATTTTTCAAGTGACTAATGTTTCATCTAGAAACAACATACATCCAAAAGTCTCAAAAAATTGATACTATGGGATTTTGGATGATATACTTGAGTGTGACTTTAAGTCCTTCAGATTAATTTTGTTTCTCATCTTATGGTAGAAGCTACGATTGAATGAAAATGATCCTGAGAGAACTGTTATTAAACATGATAATGGATTTACCATGGTTAATACAAGGTTGATCGAGCGAGTTGGAAATGAGCCCTATGTTCTTCCAAGCCAATGTAAGCAGGTATTTTACTTAGAGGTTCCAAGTAAACTGGGTTGGTCATTTGTTGTTAGACATGATCCAAGAGGAAGTTCAGTAAAGTATAATGTGGTGGAAGAAGAAAATACCTAAGAACTAGAAGATGATGTAGATGATGATCAAGTTCAATAGTTAGTTGATGATGTCCCTGACAAAGATGTCAAAGAGGAGGAACTAGATCATGATGATGTAGGAGTTAATGTTCATGAAGATGATATCCATGTGGATGATGACATTATCAAAATTGATATCGATGATGATGATGATGATATGACCAATCTTTACAATGTCGAATTTGGATTGGATGATACAGACAAAGAATTGGATGAAGAAGAAGATCAATGATACTGAAATGTATGAGTTATGTGATTATATTATCTATTTGATATTAATTTCTTGATAGAATTATATTTGACTTATGTGTTACATAATTAATTCATGATGTTTTTAATTTTTATGCCATTACACAATTAATTTAATGATGTACTTTTTAATGTTTGAAAGGTCAAAAAATTAAAACATTTCAATAGTGATGTTAACAACCTTGAAATTAGTGTGTTTTATGTTTCATGTGATCATAAAAGATTAAAAAATCAGTTGTAGAGGTGGTTGTTCAGTGGTTGAAGTTTAAAGGCCTTTAAAAGGCATAAAATGATCATTGTAATGGTTGTTGATGGTTGAGGATTTAAAATACAAGCTCTTGACATTCAAAAATTTGTGTTTTTCTTCAAAATTTCTGTATTTTTCTTGTTATGCAGCACTATACAGTCACATGCAGCCATATTTTGATGTGAAATCAATTCCAAGTCATGAAGATATGTGTTATCTTTGATTTGAATTTGATTTGAGGGCTTAAGGCATTGATTTGAGTTAAGCTTCATTTCTTTGCATACAGCCCAATTACTCTATTTTGAGGGGTTTTATAGTCCAAACATGATATAAAGGGGCTCTTACACTTTTGTGATTACTATAGCTTGTGTAAGAGGCCCCATGGATATTATGGTGTAGGATGCATGAATAGGCGTTGGATGAGAAATAAAGAAGGTAGTTGTTGTCCTCAAGAGTTTGTGAAGAAAAGCATGTGAAATGAGAGGTACTCTGGCCCAATGCTTGTTTGCTCCCCTCATTTCTATAAGAAGGATTTCAAAGGCGGAGATGCAGGTTAGCAAGTTAGATATTTTTTTTTGAGGTGAGTCTAGGTAGAGGTTGTAGAGCAAATTGTAAAGTTCAATGGTTTAAGGAAAAGAAATGCAATTTAGGTTTGAGTCCTCACTTTGTAGTGAGTTTGAATTCATGGGGATTTGATGTTTTATGATAGATGCTTGGCATTTTGAATTGAAATGATTAATTCAAACTCATGTCTCTCCATTGTACATGTGCATATCGATTTTGAATAAGATAATCAAGGGTTGTCTTGTTCATCTCACTCTTGTGGTATGTATGATTTATGTTTTGGCTTTAATTCAAAGAATTAATTAAAATGCTTGAATGGGATTGTAGATGGATATGTTATGTATATGGATTTGGTAAGTAGTATTGGTTTAGAATACATGTTGATGAAATTGTAAAACTAATGTTCTGAGGATCTTACTAGATTATGTGTTAAATCTGTCATAAACCCTTAAATGTTTATGAATTTGACTCCCTCAATGGATATATGGCACTGATGTAAGTTGTACTAATTTGTATGGTTCAATATTTTGCTTTTCTTTACCTAGCGCTTGCTACAAATTGCAAATCGATGACTATTTTACACTATGGAATGTGTTGTAGTTATCTCATGCTCCAAATAGTTGAT